>OZ038316.1:29851018-30016684 GCA_964035775.1 Osedax frankpressi
GTCAACTTTTAATGTTTATATAAATGTATTCTATGACTGAATGTATTGTACGACTATGAGTATAATAAATTAAAATATATATAGTTTAGTTATAATAATTATTATTATGACACATTTTGAAAATATATTTGACAAATAAGTAAGTGATTAGTATTTAAATTACATAATCGATAAAAAAGATTAATATGAAATTAATTAGCGATATCAACGCGACATTGGTATATTACATATCACCATGTGTTACCATGAATTATGTAATTCGTTACTAGACAATCACCATGGAAACAGTTGTTTACATTTCGCCACGTCGCTTACGAGCGAATAACAAATAGATGTTTTTTTTTCACTAAATACACTTTTGAATCTTCCAACGGTATTAGGCGCAATATGACCCCAGACCGTGTTCGTATACACAGGTTTCGTTAATCTAGGCACTTTAGTTACATGATTATTTGTGGATTAATAATTATATAATATATTACGTCATAATATTGTAAACTGCTTAAGTGTATACTATACACTGTATATCCTTTATAACATCTGGAAAACAGAGGTAATAGTAGTTTTTTAAAATCTTTCATGTTTTGCAACATCTTTTGGTAATTTGAAATAATTGACGTAATGAAATAAATGACGTAATGCAAACATTTAAATGATCTTCTCATTTGTACCGATGTCGTATATTAAAATGGTGATTTTATAGAAACGGTGCCTTGGGCTAATTAAGAGTTACATGAGAATAAACATAAGACTATATAAGAGCATACGTTTTGATATTCCATAGCATTAATTCAACATTATATATATATTACTTTATATTTTGAAGAATCGAAATAAAACATAATTATTTTATATAAAACCGCTACGTTAAGTGTATATATTTATAAGTACCCAGCAAACAGAATGATGTAATAGTTCTATAAAATACTTTGATGTGTTCACAAAAATAAAAAATAATATAAAAGAAATTATTCAATGCAAAAAATGAAATTACCTGGATTGTTTGCTGGGTCGTTCGTGATTTCTATTTTAAATTGCTCCATTTCTAAAATTACTCTTACATTTAAAATAATATTGTATTTTAAATATATTATATTATTAATATAATTCCACGATATGAAATTCGATAATAGGTAATATTATATTTTAATACAAATATTTTTTACAAATATCTTATACAAATTATATATTATTATGTTACAATAATGAAAATATATTTGTAAACATAAAATATTAAGATTTGAATAGCAAAATAGTAATAAATATATTTCAAAAATTCAGAGTTTTAGTAATTGTACATTTTAAAATCCATACCATGAAATATATAACAATAAGCTTAATCTTTTCGTAGAAGTTTTGAATTTAATAATTATATTTAGTTTTTATACTTTAAAATATATAGTAAAATATATGACATTGCATTAATCTTATTAAATATGAAAACCTATACAATTCATATGATTTAATTTTTTAATTCAATAATGCGCGATATATTCAAGAAAGTTCAGATATTTATAGAAAATATAAATGTGCATATAATGGAAAAGTTCTCAAAGTTATTGTTCTCATTGTTCTATTATATATTTAGTGAGTTATCTACATGTGTGCCATTGCGTAACTCAAAACTAGTGCACCTGTATTAGCTTCAATGTATGCCTATAGGTACCGTTTTAATATACGATAACGGGACTGCTCGGGTATAGAAATGATTCCAAAAGTTCATCTCGGGTGTGTTTTATACAAAACACAAACTGAATGATCTTCTGACGAGCCATTTGCTAGTATTGTAAATGCCCACGGTGAGTTAAAAAACAAATACTTAAAAAATATAACCTAAATTTTGCAATATAAAATCAAATTAAAATGCATCGAGGAATGGCGTACGAAATATATATTAAATTGTATATTTACGACAATATTAATATTCAAAAGCAGAAGAAAATATGACGCAGTCGCGCCTGTCATATGTTGAAAAAAACTACGCCGAGACCTTTAATATTGTGGATAAGCCTTCATTCGATATAGCCTAAGACACTAGAATATCTATTACAAAAACTCGCACACACACACACACACACACACACACATACACACACACACACACACACGTACACACACACACACACACACACACACATATATATATATATATATATATATATATATATATATATATATATATATCTATATCTATATATATCTATATATATGTATATATATGTATATATACACACATACACACACATATAAATATAAATATATATATAGCTATTCTATATTATATCGATCATTGCTTATTATTTCTCTCTAGTGAGGCAATATGTCACCATTATTTATTTTAAAATATACTTGTATAATACAAATAAGTAACATCAATTACTAATATTTTCTGAAACGCGATACAGATATATTAGTATTTATCTTAGTATGTATTTAACTCCGTTAATTCACTAGTTGATCAGTGGTCTATAAATAGACGCTCGTAAACAAATAGGGTTTGGGATAAAGGAGTTACGATAAATATTTATATTATTACATTGATTAGATAAAAATTAGGTGTATGCGTCTATCGACTTTGACTGCATTTAAGCTGTTTTGTTGTTTCCCGAATGCAACTGAGCAGAGATCACGATGTTCTTGTTTATAGTACCGTCAATAGATACCACTAGTGATATAATATCAAACGAGCTCATCAAGTTTGTTAACGATAACTTTAAAGATTGTATGATATATGTGTTCTATATGAAATAAGGTGCAGTTAAAAGAGAATACAATAGAATACAATAGAAAGTTGAATTATACTTGTGCTAAATTGTAACATCGATATCAATATAGATAGACAGATAGATAGAGGGAATTTTAAAACTAATAGTTTTTCTCGAAGACGTGATATCATACATATGTTTATATAACACAAAAAAATAAACAGAAATAAAAATGATATTAAGATACATATTTACAATAATCTAATAAACTTAAGTAATTTGTTACCCAGACTTTATCTAAACATACGAACTATAAGGTAAACTAAACATAACACTAATATAACTGATTAAAGTAGTTTCAATTCCATTTCATTGGTGGTTTCATAAATATTTTATTACTAGTGTGGGTAGAATATAAAAACACTTGGTTTGAATTTACTACGAGAGCTACGTATATTCACTTACAAAGATATCTTTATCCACGAATACATCTTGTAGTTGAAATTAGCGACTAAAATGTATTAACTCGACATAATAAAAGTAAAATCATAAGTACAATACGATATTATTACTATTCATTATATGTCATCAATTTCATTTATCCTACAAAATAAATTGATTTATCAAAATGTAATACGTTTTTATCCAACAAGGTTTTTTTTATTATATTTAGTATGGTTCCGAGTATATATACTCAGAACCATACCTAAATATGTATAGTGTAAAGTGTACAATGTACACTGTACTGTATATAATCCACGCTGTACATTGTACATCGAAGATCGTATATTTGATTTAGTATATTTTGAAACGTAATGTGATCTACTTAGGTTACGTCATATTCATTCAGTAATTCGGAGTTGTCGCCAGGTACCACTTCTTATCAACTACCTAGATAGCCCGACCTCCGTGAAACAGTACCGATGGATGCGAATAATCGATACATACAGTTATTGTACACCGTACGATGTACGGCGTACAACGCACGGTGTACGCCATACAGTTTACGGTGTAGTTTGCATGCGTAGTGCGGAGTAATGAGCGCCGGATATCGTATACATGGCGCGCATGGAAATCAACTGCCATGGATACTTTCAACCTCGACGCAACGTGTTGTGCTCTTGTGTTGGAGGGGAACAATGAATGTAATTTGCTAACCGATACGAAGATGTCTTATGGTCATCGAACCGACGCGTTTGTTGATGAAGGACATCATTTCTCCGTATTTATATATATATATATATTGTTGACAATAGGTTTCACTTTAGTTATCAATCGCAACCTCTATTATGATAACGTTACACTAGACGATGACATACTCAACATAGCCCCGACGCATGGGAAAGATGGGTTACATTCATTTTGCGGGCGTTGTGGCGTACGTTAGTAATATAATTACAATTCGCGATGCGTTTACACTCGATCCTACCTAGCGATGCATGTGCTGCAGAAGAATGCGTGGTCCTAATAGTACTGATATTGAACTATGGTTCAATATAACTATAGTTGTTATCCACTTTTAAGCCTCATACCTCAATACCCTTCGAAAAAATAACATACAAAATATATACGGGACTGTAAATATATAAAAAATATATACGGGACTGTAAATATATAAAAAAACATATACGGAATTATAATACGAGATTTAAAATAAGATTTAAATTTGAAAGAGTAGATAAATTAGGTAAGGTATTTTTACCATAAAATATGACTCACCTATCCAATTAATATTAAGACTATTAAGATGGTCTATACATTTTAATCTATGCTAAGTTTCTATAAATAAGGACACCTACTTCAGAGGGTCCTCGTTACAATCGACGGAGAAAGAAATGCAACCGACAAGGAATTTAATCTGAAAGATATCCAAGTTCTTTACTGGACATACATCGGTTATGCTATCAAATTACATAATTACTTATTCATGTTAAAAATATTCACGTTTGAATTGGTCGATATCATGATTAATTATTTATTAAAGAAGATACTTCATTTTTTAAAGAATAAGTATCAGATAAAAATTATACATATATTTTTAAAGTTATGATTATTTCGGTAATTTATTCATATATTATAGATGAATATCATATAAGATTTTTTAGAATCAATTTTTTTATTAAATTTTGAATTACATATTAATAATAATTACCATAACTAATAACTAATAACTTATGACATTTTTAACGAAAACTATAAATAAAAAATTCATTGAACATTTGATATACTTTCATGTAACTGCGATCATATTATGACTAGTATTTAAATATCGATCAATATTAATATATATTAATATATCTATATAGATGTATCGAGAACAACAACAAATATATATATATAACGACACTACAGATTTGGTTGAAGGTGATTTGCATAAGTTACTAACGATGTTACCGTATACACATGCTCCTTTACTCACTCTGAAAATAGAATAGGAATGTATTCTGAATGATTTATATATGATCTGTATATAACAATTATGAATTCCGAAGATGGGAGCGCATCGCGACTAAAATAGTTTTAAACAACCTCGTATAAAAAATATTTAGAAAAAATTCAGAAATTAAT
Organism: Osedax frankpressi; assembly: GCA_964035775.1. Taxonomy (NCBI): domain Eukaryota; kingdom Metazoa; phylum Annelida; class Polychaeta; order Sabellida; family Siboglinidae; genus Osedax; species Osedax frankpressi. Next base: position 29,856,292 of record OZ038316.1, read on the forward strand.
TAAATTTAAAAAAATTATACCTAAAATAATCTAAACCATAAACTCGACATGACGACAAATACCGCTTTTCTTGAATTATAAATAGTTTTATGAATTAATAAATATTTACCTGATAGATCTTCTCATCTATCACACAGAGTCAAAGTAGACGAAAAAATTAAATTACAAAATAATAGAAAAATTAATAATAAAGTTAAAATATATTTTTTATTTATGTTGAATATAAAATATAATATTGCAAGTAAAATAATATGAAACTAGGTTAAGGAAATATAAATACTTTTTTTATATTGTTATTAAATATAGTTCAATTTAATTTTGAAATATTTAATTAATATACAGGGATAAATTTATATGTGATAGAATTATATGAAATTATATATAAATAATGCGTGAACTTATATATATTTAATATATTTGAACAGAAACATTGTGATAAAAATGATTGAATATTGTAGGTTTACATTTGTTATTCCGTAGCCTACAATGGAGTGGTTATGTTTTTATCATTCTATTTACAGTCTTATTATAAATCAATCAGATTATTTATTATCTTACTTTTAGATCTGTTTTAGATTTGGCTATGGTACCAATCATATTTAATCTTTTAGTTACTATTACGATTAGACAACACATCCTCTCTATTCAACATGTTATAGTATTTAAAGCACAAGTGATACCTTTTCAATAATTATAAATATTAATAAGCAAAAATAATAAATAAGAATGGTGTAATATTTTGTATTAAAAACATATAATTATTTAGATATATAAATACAAGACATTTTTGAAAAAAAAAAATTTAATTTTTTACTGGAGGTGACGTCAATAATACATTTTAATATTCCATTTGATCTGCAAATATAGAATATTAAATTATTTATTTAAAATTACTAATAAAATATGAAATATGTAGATTTGGGATATTCTAGTGAAAGAAATTTAAATTTTATATATTTAATTCAACTAGATCAAAAAAGATAATAATACGTGGTTAAAAATAATTAAAAGTTGTCATCCAAAATATAATTCTTATTGTCATCTTCATTTTGATTTGAACAATAATTAATTGACCAATTAATTTACTAATTCATTATTTAATAATGGATCATAAATATATTCATCTGATAGTTCATTAATAGGTAATATTGAATTAGTTTCTGAATTACTTGAAATTTACATATATTTTGAAATATTCTAAGAATTTGCGACGTCATGTTTATAGGTGGCGTTTTGTTTGTTTACACAATATTTATAAAATGTAATAGGAATATTAATGAAAAGTTTATTTTCGTCACATTACATATGTAGTGTAGTAACATTACATATATTGTAGTCACATTACATATGCATATGAAATGTAATGTGGCTTGTACACTACACGCGTACGCCGTAATTCCATGGCATTACATCGCATCATATTTATTCGAATACGATAATATTATCTTATAATTTAGGATTACTTCTGCAAATTCACGTCGTTTGTTCAAGCGTTGTATTCGAGTGACCTGTATTCCGTGTATTAATAGCAATAGTATTATAACAAGAATTTGGAAAAATTGATATTTTGACAATGGTCCGCAATATCAATTTTGACGTTTCAGAGTCGTAGAAATTCTTGCAATCTTACGATATACACCAACAATCTAACCGCATTATCCTATAAGTAATGGATTCATCGAACTATACGTTCAATACGTAAAGAACAGCACTGAGAAACTAACGATCTAGCTAAAGCTTTTCCCATGGAGAACTATGTCTAGGAATAAGTCAAAATTCGTAAACTGAATTACGCGCCTGTGTCGTACAATGTACGACGTACACGCCGTGCTCCTAAATCGTTTTGATCTGTAAATGTCGAGTCATTTATTATAATAAGTGATGTTATCATTGTATTTAGTAAATACTATTTACATCTTATCATAATACAATTGGATGATTTGTCTTACGTTTAGATCTATTTTAAATTGGTCCGTTGAACCAATCATATTTAACTCTTTATTGACCAATACTATTAAACAACTTCTCATCCACCAATCATAAACATACTATGAATATTTAGTAGTTATTTGCTATATAAAGGCCCAAATCTATGACAAGTTGTATTGGTTCAACTTATATTATAATATATGTGTGTGCCTAGTTTATTTTAAAATTTATTATCCCTAGATTATAGAGTATACTCAATCAGAATGTATAATATATTATAAACAAGTAATATAACTAAATTTAAGTTAGTACAGCGGATACAAAGTTAGTTACACTTCTGTTATCATATCTATAACGTGATTAAGTTTGTATTTAATGCCAGAAATTCAATCAAAAATATTAATATACACATTTTGGTTTTCAGGTTTCAATTGAAAAGTAATTTAATGCAACTCATCTGTATAGAATATTGATATTTATTATACATAATGAAATTTATTAAACAATATAATTTATATGTATAATGATTTGTAATATGTATTAATAGTATGAAGTACAGTGTAATTATAACACATTAATAGCATTTCTATATTAGATTTCTATGTCTATATTTACAAAGAAAATAAAAAAGTCACGTGAAATAAGCAATATTGTTTCCGGCGTGTTACTCCATATTGTTATATTTTATTAATTTATTTAAATTCAAAAGTATTAATAGTATTTCAAATGTTAGGATAAATGGACATTAATTAGTGTATCAGTATTATTTTTAATATTTGCTATATATAATGATGTGAGTATAAAAATACGTAATACCTATCATATATATAATATAAATATAACATGTCTGACGCTTTTGTAAATTAAATATTTATGTACTATTTGTATTCTATAAATTATTTACATCATTAATGTATAAATATACACATACATTATAATATACTTATATTTGGTTAATATTTTTAATTAATTAAATAATTTTTAAATTTAATAATAATTTAATTATGATTTTTAATTATATAATACATTTTTAGTATAATATAACATGGTTTTCTTTATGAATAGAGTATAGCCTAAATTAGATAATTAGAAGATTCATAAGAATATATAATATACACATAGTAAATTAAATAGTAATAAAATATACAAATATTTATAAATCTATAAATAGTGTATAAATGTTTGTTTACAAAATTTGTGAGTTTTTATTTTTTATTAATATTTCAATAGATTATCTGTTATCTAACGTTCATTAGTTACGTTGGCTCTTAATGTATATTGTTATCTATAAAATATGAATATAATGAATATTCACATTTTATCACATTATTTTATTCATTTAATATTACAAATTATTAGTTGTATATTTTTCAAAATAATATTCATATATATTAGTAAAAATATTTTTAATATAATAAAATCACAGTTGTAAATATATTGTTTAAACATATAATAAATATATATTAGTAAAAATATTTTGTATTTTTTTAAACTATTTGTTATTTTTAACAAAAATATATATATCCTATATATATATAACTTTTTACAGCTTCAGAGATTCATGCATCGTTAATTATAACAGAAGTTTTAAAAGCAACATTAAGTTAGTTATAATTATAACTTATATTTTTTAAGTTGTTGGTTTATATAAACTCTAATACAAAGTTATTCAGTACCATATATTCTAACAGTTTTATATAATATTTGGTAATACAATATATGTTATAATATTTGTAGGTGGTAGTATTATCGTGAACATGCATATGAGGATGCAACATATCTGTATTTAAGATAGTCTGCTTTAAAATGGATCGTTATTAAATCTGCACCTTTCCTGCTTTCCATCTAAGGACAAGTTAATCTCATAAATAAATGTTAGAATATGTCGAACTCTACAAACAGGTTACATGTAATTAATGATTATATAATATCATATAACAAATATGTACTAATTCACATAGGTTTGTAATTCATACCTGATTATGCACTAATTTAAAAAAGATTGTATTTTAAATTAAAATATTCTTGGATTATATTCTATATATATGTAAATATGTAAAACATGCAAATGTATCTATTATTATTTAGGGTTAAAGTTGATATTATAAATAAATTATATCACTCAAATTTCTAAAAACATTTCTATGTAATCGCCACATTTCGGCAAGGGTAACTTAAGAATAAGATTTAAATTATTATAGGGATGGCTACATATATACATATATGAAATATCAACTAAGAGAAGGAATGTTTATATACTGGTAGTGTTTATTTATTTACAATCAATTGAACATAATATGTGATTAGTAATTAATAAATAAAATAATAATACTATAACATAAAACTATAACGGATTCAATGCTGGGTTCATTTGGGAAATCTGTAATATAGTATTTGGTTTAGGGTTGAGATAATTTTTTATCGGTATTAAGATATTGAATTTTCATTTAAGTAAAATAATGTTTGTATAAAAATCTATACTAGCATTATATATTGATATTAATATGGATATGGTATTGACGAGATTCTTATAATTAGCACTTGTATTGGTATTTAGGATATACAAATAAAATATGAAGAAAGTTAACATGAAAACTAAATTATTTATATAATAAACTATATTAATTTATATTATGTTTGAATGCTTTAGTGGGTAGGGTCAATGTGTAACGTAATTGAGTTAGTTAGTATTTTAACAAATTAGTTCAATTATCTTTTCAACTGAAATAATTCAATTATAGTTTTATAACATATTACTTTCATAACTTCATATTTGCCTCGTTGTGTTCCATAGATTGGTTGGTGAGTCAGTAATGTTATCTTGTATATTATTGTTTGTTGTATCAGAAGTAGGTAGCCATATATATTGTTTCCATAGGTAATACTGACAGCAATGCTTGTAGAATAGTATTGTCAATGTAAAGCTTGTTGTTAATTAAATGTAGTTTGTAATAATATAATGTCTATGGATAGTGATGGTAAGTTTATGTCATGTATTATTTAAATTTATGCTAAATTGGAGTAGTATTAATGTTAATCTTAACTTATTAATGGTTAATGTCTTAAATTTAGAGGCAAATTGCAAGTGTTAATTTTGTTGGGGAATATATTAATAGTTATTTTTCGATAGTTCGTTTAATGCATTTTAGATTTAGTTTATATTATATAGAAATACGCTACAAGTAAATTCGAGTAAGTAGATTTATCCAACAGTATATTGAAAATGATTGATAAATGTGGAAATTGTAAATTTAATGCATGGTATGTTCAAGTATATGGGTGGAAAGTCAATGTTGTGTTAAATTAAAGTTTATAAACTAGTTTAAATAAAATACTTTAATTCTTGATAATTTTTTAGTTGAGAGGATAATTTAAAAGGCGGATATTTACGATATAGGTTAAAGTCCAACCTCAACTCGCATAAAATTGATTGGCTTATGATTTTTTTCTCTTATATTTCTATTCACTAGTTAAAACAATTCGTAATGATTTAAATCATTAAATAATGTAATACTTTTTGAATTATCATTTTGAAATATGTACTGGAAATTATGAAATTATCAGATTATCAGATACATATATAACATATAACTAATTATTGAATCATGTCAACATTCAGGTTGTAAGATACATTACTTTTATATGATATATAAAAATGTAATTCTAATTTACTTATTTCTTGTACGTAAAGATGTTGAATCCAGTCATCTTTTTTTTATTGGAAAAAAACTGACATGGATGGTTTTTGTGGTGACATGGACATATTGCGACGTATGAAACTCGAGCGAGTGTTTTCTGTTAAGTGCGTGGTGGGCGTATTGTGTGGAGGTAGAGTGGGCGAGTGCGTCGATCAAGATGAGAGTTCAAGTTTAAAATAGAAATGATTCATACTGGTCAGATGAGAAGTAATCCGTCTAAAGTATTCCCATATAACATCAATATATAGAAAGAACTTCTAGATTTCACAACACATAAAACAAGCTTAATTTAGCAGTTCTATAAATTTAGAATATTTATGATCGGTATTTTCTCTGTTTGTGATTAGTTATCACAATTAATTACATAACATCTTATTTCTTGGTGAAGTCGCAATGTTGCATAAAATTGATTGGCGCATGATTTTTTCCTCTTATATTTCGATTCTCTCGCGAACAACACATCACTTACATCTATTTATTAGATTAAGATAGGAATGCAATCCGAAAACATTCCCATATAACATCAAAGGCGTCATCTCCTGGCTAAATGTCTAATTAATGATTGAGACACTGATCAACTTTATACGAGAAACAAATGCAGTGTTTCAATAATTTATTTATAGAATCAGGGATTTGGTTATGGAACAAATCAGTTGAATTAGCAAATTGTCTGTATTATATTCCCGTTATGATATTCTATAAATAAATTATTAAAACTACTGCATTTGGTCCTCGTATAAAGTTGATCAGTGTGTCAATCGGCAATTAGACATTTAGCCATGAGATGACGCCTTTGATGTTATATGGGAATGTTTTCGGATTGCATTCCTATCTTAATCTAATAAATTTAGCCAGGCGATGACAGCTTCGCCAGCCTTTGATGTTATATGGGGATACTTTAGCCGGATTACTTATCATCTGACCAGTATGAATCATTTCTATTTTAAACTTGAACTTTCATCATTTTATCATTTTGAAATATGTACTGGTAATTATGAAATTTTCAGATTATCAAATCTGTTTGTTTAACTTGACCATAGATATTGATTCTTATTAACATCAAATTGGTCTTATATGACATCATATATATTTAATATATAGAAAGAACTTCTAGATGTCATAACACATAAAACAAGCTTAATTTAGCTGTTCTATAAATTTAGAATATTTATGATCGGTATTTTCTCTGTTTGTGATTAGTTATCCCAATTAATTACATAACATCTTAAATCTTCTTGGTGAAGTCGCAATTTTGCATAACATTGATTGGCTTATGATTTTTTTATGTATCGAGGGAAGTTTTGCTATCTTTGCAGTAAGATTATTTACGTGTGTATTGGTTTAGTTACAGATTAGGCTTTAATTCTTGATATTTTTTTAGTTGAGAGGATAATTTAACTTGCGGATATTTAAGATATGGGTTAAAGTCCAACCTCAACTAGCATAAAATTGATTGGCTTATGCTTTTTTTCTCTTATATTTCGATTCACTAGTGAAAACAATTCGTAATGATTTAAATAATGTAATACTTTTTGAATTATCATTTTGAAATATGTACTGGTAATTATGAAATTATCAGATTATCAAATCTGTTTGTTTAACTTGACCATAGCGATTGATTCTTATTAACATCAAATTGGTCTTATATGACATCATATATATTTAATATATAGAGATAACTTCTAGATGTCACAACACATAAAACAAGCTTAATTTAGCTGTTCTATAAATTTAGAATATTTATGATCGGTATTTTCTCTGTTTGTGATTAGTTATCCCAATTAATTACATAACATCTTATATCTTCTTGGTGAAGTCGCAATTTTGCATAACATTGATTGGCTTATGATTTTTTTTATGTATCGAGGGAAGTTTTGCTATATTTGCAGTAAGATTATTTACGTGTGTATTGGTTTAGTTATAGATTAGGCTTTAATTCTTGATATTTTTTTAGTTGAAAGGATACTTTAACTGACGGATATTTAAGATATAGGTTAAAGTCCAACCTCAACTAGCATAAAATTGATTGGCGTATGATTTTTTTTCTCTTATATTTCCATTCACTCGCGAGTAAAACAACTTACATCTATTTATTAGATTAAGATAGGAATGCAATCCGAAAACATTGCATAGGTCAGTTGATATATTCTCGAATTAAATTCGGATACATTAATATGTATCGAGGGAAGTTTTGTTATCTTTGCAGTAAGATTATTTACGTGTGTATTGGTTTAGTTGCGGATTAGGCTTTAATTCTTGATAATTTTTTAGTTGAGAGGATAATTTAACAGGCGGATATTTAAGATATAGGTTAAAGTCCAACCTCAACTAGCATAAAATTGATTGGCTTATGATTTTTTTCTCTTATATTTCGATTCACTAGTGAAAACAATTCGTAATGATTTAAATAATGTAATACTTTTTGAATTATCATTTTGAAATATGTACTGGAAATTATGAAATTATCAGATTATCAAATCTGTTTGTTTAACTTGACAATAGCGATTGATTCTTATTAATATAAAATTGGTCTTATATGACATCATATATATTTAATATATAGAAAGAACTTCTAGATTTCACAACACATAAAACAAGCTTAATTTAGCTGTTCTATAAATTTAGAATATTTATGATCGGTATTTTCTCTGTTTGTGATTAGTTATCCCAATTAATTACATAACATCTTATATCTTCTTGGTGAAGTCGCAATTTTGCATAACATTGATTGGCTTATGATTTTTTTTATGTATCGAGGGGAGTTTTGCTATATTTGCAGTAAAATTATTTACGTGTGTATTGGTTTATTTATAGATTAGGATTTAATTCTTGATATTTTTTTAGTTGAAAGGATACTTTAACTGACGGATATTTAAGATATGGGTTAAAGTCCAACCTCAACTAGCATAAAATTGATTGGCGTATGATTTTTTTTCTCTTATATTTCGATTCACTAGTGAACACAATTCGTAATGATTTAAATCATTAAATAATGTAATACTTTTTGAATTATCATTTTGAAATATGTACTGGAAATTATGAAATTATCAGATTATCAGATACATATATAAAATATAACTAATTATTGAATCATGTCAACATTCAGGTTGTAAGATACATTACTTTTATATGATATATAAAAATGTAATTCTAATTTACTTATTTCTTGTACGTAAAGATGTTGAATCCAGTCATCTTTTTTTTATTGGAAAAAAACTGACATGGATGGTTTTTGTGGTGACATGGACATATTGCGACGTATGAAACTCGAGCGAGTGTTTTCTGTTAAGTGCGTGGTGGGCGTATTGTGTGGAGGTAGAGTGGGCGAGTGCGTCGATCAAGATGAGAGTTCAAGTTTAAAATAGAAATGATTCATACTGGTCAGATGAGAAGTAATCCGTCTAAAGTATTCCCATATAACATCAATATATAGAAAGAACTTCTAGATTTCACAACACATAAAACAAGCTTAATTTAGCAGTTCTATAAATTTAGAATATTTATGATCGGTATTTTCTCTGTTTGTGATTAGTTATCACAATTAATTACATAACATCTTATTTCTTGGTGAAGTCGCAATGTTGCATAAAATTGATTGGCGCATGATTTTTTCCTCTTATATTTCGATTCTCTCGCGAACAACACATCACTTACATCTATTTATTAGATTAAGATAGGAATGCAATCCGAAAACATTCCCATATAACATCAAAGGCGTCATCTCCTGGCTAAATGTCTAATTAATGATTGAGACACTGATCAACTTTATACGAGAAACAAATGCAGTGTTTCAATAATTTATTTATAGAATCAGGGATTTGGTTATGGAACAAATCAGTTGAATTAGCAAATTGTCTGTATTATATTCCCGTTATGATATTCTATAAATAAATTATTAAAACTACTGCATTTGGTCCTCGTATAAAGTTGATCAGTGTGTCAATCGGCAATTAGACATTTAGCCATGAGATGACGCCTTTGATGTTATATGGGAATGTTTTCGGATTGCATTCCTATCTTAATCTAATAAATTTAGCCAGGCGATGACAGCTTCGCCAGCCTTTGATGTTATATGGGGATACTTTAGCCGGATTACTTATCATCTGACCAGTATGAATCATTTCTATTTTAAACTTGAACTTTCATCATTTTATCATTTTGAAATATGTACTGGTAATTATGAAATTTTCAGATTATCAAATCTGTTTGTTTAACTTGACCATAGATATTGATTCTTATTAACATCAAATTGGTCTTATATGACATCATATATATTTAATATATAGAAAGAACTTCTAGATGTCATAACACATAAAACAAGCTTAATTTAGCTGTTCTATAAATTTAGAATATTTATGATCGGTATTTTCTCTGTTTGTGATTAGTTATCCCAATTAATTACATAACATCTTAAATCTTCTTGGTGAAGTCGCAATTTTGCATAACATTGATTGGCTTATGATTTTTTTATGTATCGAGGGAAGTTTTGCTATCTTTGCAGTAAGATTATTTACGTGTGTATTGGTTTAGTTGTAGATTAGGCTTTAATTCTTGATATTTTTTTAGTTGAGAGGATAATTTAACTTGCGGATATTTAAGATATGGGTTAAAGTCCAACCTCAACTAGCATAAAATTGATTGGCTTATGCTTTTTTTCTCTTATATTTCGATTCACTAGTGAAAACAATTCGTAATGATTTAAATAATGTAATACTTTTTGAATTATCATTTTGAAATATGTACTGGTAATTATGAAATTATCAGATTATCAAATCTGTTTGTTTAACTTGACCATAGCGATTGATTCTTATTAACATCAAATTGGTCTTATATGACATCATATATATTTAATATATAGAGATAACTTCTAGATGTCACAACACATAAAACAAGCTTAATTTAGCTGTTCTATAAATTTAGAATATTTATGATCGGTATTTTCTCTGTTTGTGATTAGTTATCCCAATTAATTACATAACATCTTATATCTTCTTGGTGAAGTCGCAATTTTGCATAACATTGATTGGCTTATGATTTTTTTTATGTATCGAGGGAAGTTTTGCTATATTTGCAGTAAGATTATTTACGTGTGTATTGGTTTAGTTATAGATTAGGCTTTAATTCTTGATATTTTTTTAGTTGAAAGGATACTTTAACTGACGGATATTTAAGATATAGGTTAAAGTCCAACCTCAACTAGCATAAAATTGATTGGCGTATGATTTTTTTTCTCTTATATTTCCATTCACTCGCGAGTAAAACAACTTACATCTATTTATTAGATTAAGATAGGAATGCAATCCGAAAACATTGCATAGGTCAGTTGATATATTCTCGAATTAAATTCGGATACATTAATATGTATCGAGGGAAGTTTTGTTATCTTTGCAGTAAGATTATTTACGTGTGTATTGGTTTAGTTGCGGATTAGGCTTTAATTCTTGATAATTTTTTAGTTGAGAGGATAATTTAACAGGCGGATATTTAAGATATAGGTTAAAGTCCAACCTCAACTAGCATAACATTGATTGGCTTATGATTTTTTTCTCTTATATTTCGATTCAATAGTGAAAACAATTCGTAATGATTTAAATAATGTAATACTTTTTGAATTATCATTTTGAAATATGTACTGGAAATTATGAAATTATCAGATTATCAAATCTGTTTGTTTAACTTGACAATAGCGATTGATTCTTATTAATATAAAATTGGTCTTATATGACATCATATATATTTAATATATAGAAAGAACTTCTAGATTTCACAACACATAAAACAAGCTTAATTTAGCTGTTCTATAAATTTAGAATATTTATGATCGGTATTTTCTCTGTTTGTGATTAGTTATCACAATTAATTACATAACATCTTATATCTTCTTGGTGAAGTCGCAATTTTGCATAACATTGATTGGCTTATGATTTTTTTTATGTATCGAGGGGAGTTTTGCTATATTTGCAGTAAAATTATTTACGTGTGTATTGGTTTATTTATAGATTAGGATTTAATTCTTGATATTTTTTTAGTTGAAAGGATACTTTAACTGACGGATATTTAAGATATGGGTTAAAGTCCAACCTCAACTAGCATAAAATTGATTGGCGTATGATTTTTTTTCTCTTATATTTCGATTCACTAGTGAACACAATTCGTAATGATTTAAATCATTAAATAATGTAATACTTTTTGAATTATCATTTTGAAATATGTACTGGAAATTATGAAATTATCAGATTATCAGATACATATATAAAATATAACTAATTATTGAATCGTGTCAACATTCAGGTTGTAAGATACATTACTTTTATATGATATATAAAAATGTAATTCTAATTTACTTATTTCTTGTACGTAAAGATGTTGAATCCAGTCATCTTTTTTTTATTGGAAAAAAACTGACATGGATAGTTTTTGTGGTGACATGGACATATTGCGAGGTATGAAACTCGAGCGAGTGTTTTCTGTTAAGTGCGTGGTGGGCGTATTGTGTGGAGGTAGAGTGGGCGAGTGCGTCGATCAAGATGAGAGTTCAAGTTTAAAATAGAAATGATTCATACTGGTCAGATGAGAAGTAATCCGTCTAAAGTATTCCCATATAACATCAATATATAGAAAGAACTTCTAGATTTCACAACACATAAAACAAGCTTAATTTAGCAGTTCTATAAATTTAGAATATTTATGATCGGTATTTTCTCTGTTTGTGATTAGTTATCACAATTAATTACATAACATCTTATTTCTTGGTGAAGTCGCAATGTTGCATAAAATTGATTGGCGCATGATTTTTTCCTCTTATATTTCGATTCTCTCGCGAACAACACATCACTTACATCTATTTATTAGATTAAGATAGGAATGCAATCCGAAAACATTCCCATATAACATCAAAGGCGTCATCTCCTGGATAAATGTCTAATTAATGATTGAGACACTGATCAACTTTATACGAGAAACAAATGCAGTGTTTCAATAATTTATTTATAGAATCAGGGATTTGGTTATGGAACAAATCAGTTGAATTAGCAAATTGTCTGTATTATATTCCCGTTATGATATTCTATAAATAAATTATTAAAACTACTGCATTTGGTCCTCGTATAAAGTTGATCAGTGTGTCAATCGGCAATTAGACATTTAGCCATGAGATGACGCCTTTGATGTTATATGGGAATGTTTTCGGATTGCATTCCTATCTTAATCTAATAAATTTAGCCAGGCGATGACAGCTTCGCCAGCCTTTGATGTTATATGGGGATACTTTAGCCGGATTACTTATCATCTGACCAGTATGAATCATTTCTATTTTAAACTTGAACTTTCATCATTTTATCATTTTGAAATATGTACTGGTAATTATGAAATTTTCAGATTATCAAATCTGTTTGTTTAACTTGACCATAGATATTGATTCTTATTAACATCAAATTGGTCTTATATGACATCATATATATTTAATATATAGAAAGAACTTCTAGATGTCATAACACATAAAACAAGCTTAATTTAGCTGTTCTATAAATTTAGAATATTTATGATCGGTATTTTCTCTGTTTGTGATTAGTTATCCCAATTAATTACATAACATCTTAAATCTTCTTGGTGAAGTCGCAATTTTGCATAACATTGATTGGCTTATGATTTTTTTATGTATCGAGGGAAGTTTTGCTATCTTTGCAGTAAGATTATTTACGTGTGTATTGGTTTAGTTGTAGATTAGGCTTTAATTCTTGATATTTTTTTAGTTGAAAGGATACTTTAACTGACGGATATTTAAGATATGGGTTAAAGTCCAACCTCAACTAGCATAAAATTGATTCGCGAATGATTTTTTTTCTCTTATATTTCCATTCACTCGCGAGTAAAACAACTTACATCTATTTATTAGATTAAGATAGGAATGCAATCCGAAAACATTGCATAGGTCAGTTGATATATTCTCGAATTAAATTCGGATACATTAATATGTATCGAGGGAAGTCTTGCTATCTTTACAGTGAGATTATTTACGTGTGTATTGGTTTAGTTGTAGATTAGGCTTTAATTCTTGATATTTTTTTAGTTGAAAGGATAATTTAACTGGCGGATATTTAAGATATGGGTTAAAGTCCAACCTCAACTCGCATAAAATTAATTGTTGTAAGATTTTTTTCTCTTATATTTCGATTCACTAGTGAAAACAATTCGTAATGATTTAAATCATTAAATAATGTAAAACTTTTTGAATTATCATTTTGAAATATGTACTGGTAATTATGAATTTTTCAGATTATCAAATCTGTTTGTTTAACTTGACCATAGATATTAATTCTTATTAACATCAAATTGGTCTTATATGACATCATATATATTTAATATATAGAAAGAACTTCTAGATGTCACAACACATAAAACAAGCTTAATTTAGCTGTTCTATAAATTTAGAATATTTATGATCGGTATTTTCTCTGTTTGTGATTAGTTATCCCAATTAATTACATAACATCTTATATCTTCTTGGTGAAGTCGCAATTTTGCATAACATTGATTGGCTTATGATTTTTTTAAGTATCGAGGGAAGTTTTGCTATCTTTGCAGTAAGATTATTTACGTGTGTATTGGTTTAGTTACAGATTAGGCTTTAATTCTTGATATTTTTTTAGTTGAGAGGATAATTTAACTTGCGGATATTTAAGATATGGGTTAAAGTCCAACCTCAACTAGCATAAAATTGATTGGCTTATGATTTTTTTCTCTTATATTTCGATTCACTAGTGAAAACAATTCGTAATGATTTAAATAATGTAATACTTTTTGAATTATCATTTTGAAATATGTACTGGTAATTATGAAATTATCAGATTATCAAATCTGTTTGTTTAACTTGACCATAGCGATTGATTCTTATTAACATCAAATTGGTCTTATATGACATCATATATATTTAATATATAGAGATAACTTCTAGATGTCACAACACATAAAACAAGCTTAATTTAGCTGTTCTATAAATTTAGAATATTTATGATCGGTATTTTCTCTGTTTGTGATTAGTTATCCCAATTAATTACATAACATCTTATATCTTCTTGGTGAAGTCGCAATTTTGCATAACATTGATTGGCTTATGATTTTTTTTATGTATCGAGGGAAGTTTTGCAGTAAGATTATTTACGTGTGTATTGGTTTACTTATAGATTAGGCTTTAATTCTTGATATTTTTTTAGTTGAAAGGATAATTTAACTGACGGATATTTAAGATATGGGTTAAAGTCCAACCTCAACTAGCATAAAATTGATTGGCGAATGATTTTTTTCTCTTATATTTCGATTCACTCGAGAGTAAAACAACTTACATCTATTTATTAGATTAAGATAGGAATGCAATCCGAAAACATTGCATAGGTCAGTTGATATATTCTCGAATTAAATTCGGATACATTAATATGTATCGAGGGAAGTTTTGTTATATTTGCAGTAAGATTATTTACGTGTGTATTGGTTTAGTTGCGGATTAGGCTTTAATTCTTGATAATTTTTTAGTTGAGAGGATAATTTAACAGGCGGATATTTAAGATATAGGTTAAAGTCCAACCTCAACTAGCATAAAATTGATTGGCTTATGATTTTTTTCTCTTATATTTCGATTCACTAGTGAAAACAATTCGTAATGATTTAAATAATGTAATACTTTTTGAATTATCATTTTGAAATATGTACTGGAAATTATGAAATTATCAGATTATCAAATCTGTTTGTTTAACTTGACAATAGCGATTGATTCTTATTAATATAAAATTGGTCTTATATGACATCATATATATTTAATATATAGAAAGAACTTCTAGATTTCACAACACATAAAACAAGCTTAATTTAGCTGTTCTATAAATTTAGAATATTTATGATCGGTATTTTCTCTGTTTGTGATTAGTTATCCCAATTAATTACATAACATCTTATATCTTCTTGGTGAAGTCGCAATTTTGCATAACATTGATTGGCTTATGATTTTTTTTATGTATCGAGGGGAGTTCTGCTATATTTGCAGTAAAATTATTTACGTGTGTATTGGTTTATTTATAGATTAGGATTTAATTCTTGATATTTTTTTAGTTGAAAGGATACTTTAACTGACGGATATTTAAGATATGGATTAAAGTCCAACCTCAACTAGCATAAAATTGATTGGCGTATGATTTTTTTTCTCTTATATTTCGATTCACTAGTGAACACAATTCGTAATGATTTAAATCATTAAATAATGTAATACTTTTTGAATTATCATTTTGAAATATGTACTGGAAATTATGAAATTATCAGATTATCAGATACATATATAAAATATAACTAATTATTGAATCGTGTCAACATTCAGGTTGTAAGATACATTACTTTTATATGATATATAAAAATGTAATTCTAATTTACTTATTTCTTGTACGTAAAGATGTTGAATCCAGTCATCTTTTTTTTATTGGAAAAAAACTGACATGGATAGTTTTTGTGGTGACATGGACATATTGCGAGGTATGAAACTCGAGCGAGTGTTTTCTGTTAAGTGCGTGGTGGGCGTATTGTGTGGAGGTAGAGTGGGCGAGTGCGTCGATCAAGATGAGAGTTCAAGTTTAAAATAGAAATGATTCATACTGGTCAGATGAGAAGTAATCCGTCTAAAGTATTCCCATATAACATCAATATATAGAAAGAACTTCTAGATTTCACAACACATAAAACAAGCTTAATTTAGCAGTTCTATAAATTTAGAATATTTATGATCGGTATTTTCTCTGTTTGTGATTAGTTATCACAATTAATTACATAACATCTTATTTCTTGTTGAAGTCGCAATGTTGCATAAAATTGATTGGCGCATGATTTTTTCCTCTTATATTTCGATTCTCTCGCGAACAACACATCACTTACATCTATTTATTAGATTAAGATAGGAATGCAATCCGAAAACATTCCCATATAACATCAAAGGCGTCATCTCCTGGCTAAATGTCTAATTAATGATTGAGACACTGATCAACTTTATACGAGAAACAAATGCAGTGTTTCAATAATTTATTTATAGAATCAGGGATTTGGTTATGGAACAAATCAGTTGAATTAGCAAATTGTCTGTATTATATTCCCGTTATGATATTCTATAAATAAATTATTAAAACTACTGCATTTGGTCCTCGTATAAAGTTGATCAGTGTGTCAATCGGCAATTAGACATTTAGCCATGAGATGACGCCTTTGATGTTATATGGGAATGTTTTCGGATTGCATTCCTATCTTAATCTAATAAATTTAGCCAGGCGATGACAGCTTCGCCAGCCTTTGATGTTATATGGGGATACTTTAGCCGGATTACTTATCATCTGACCAGTATGAATCATTTCTATTTTAAACTTGAACTTTCATCATTTTATCATTTTGAAATATGTACTGGTAATTATGAAATTTTCAGATTATCAAATCTGTTTGTTTAACTTGACCATAGATATTGATTCTTATTAACATCAAATTGGTCTTATATGACATCATATATATTTAATATATAGAAAGAACTTCTAGATGTCATAACACATAAAACAAGCTTAATTTAGCTGTTCTATAAATTTAGAATATTTATGATCGGTATTTTCTCTGTTTGTGATTAGTTATCCCAATTAATTACATAACATCTTAAATCTTCTTGGTGAAGTCGCAATTTTGCATAACATTGATTGGCTTATGATTTTTTTATGTATCGAGGGAAGTTTTGCTATCTTTGCAGTAAGATTATTTACGTGTGTATTGGTTTAGTTGTAGATTAGGCTTTAATTCTTGATATTTTTTTAGTTGAAAGGATACTTTAACTGACGGATATTTAAGATATGGGTTAAAGTCCAACCTCAACTAGCATAAAATTGATTCGCGAATGATTTTTTTTCTCTTATATTTCCATTCACTCGCGAGTAAAACAACTTACATCTATTTATTAGATTAAGATAGGAATGCAATCCGAAAACATTGCATAGGTCAGTTGATATATTCTCGAATTAAATTCGGATACATTAATATGTATCGAGGGAAGTCTTGCTATCTTTACAGTGAGATTATTTACGTGTGTATTGGTTTAGTTGTAGATTAGGCTTTAATTCTTGATATTTTTTTAGTTGAAAGGATAATTTAACTGGCGGATATTTAAGATATGGGTTAAAGTCCAACCTCAACTCGCATAAAATTAATTGTTGTAAGATTTTTTTCTCTTATATTTCGATTCACCAGTGAAAACAATTCGTAATGATTTAAATCATTAAATAATGTAAAACTTTTTGAATTATCATTTTGAAATATGTACTGGTAATTATGAATTTTTCAGATTATCAAATCTGTTTGTTTAACTTGACCATAGATATTAATTCTTATTAACATCAAATTGGTCTTATATGACATCATATATATTTAATATATAGAAAGAACTTCTAGATGTCACAACACATAAAACAAGCTTAATTTAGCTGTTCTATAAATTTAGAATATTTATGATCGGTATTTTCTCTGTTTGTGATTAGTTATCCCAATTAATTACATAACATCTTATATCTTCTTGGTGAAGTCGCAATTTTGCATAATATTGATTGGCTTATGATTTTTTTAAGTATCGAGGGAAGTTTTGCTATCTTTGCAGTAAGATTATTTACGTGTGTATTGGTTTAGTTACAGATTAGGCTTTAATTCTTGATATTTTTTTAGTTGAGAGGATAATTTAACTTGCGGATATTTAAGATATGGGTTAAAGTCCAACCTCAACTAGCATAAAATTGATTGGCTTATAATTTTTTTCTCTTATATTTCGATTCACTAGTGAAAACAATTCGTAATGATTTAAATAATGTAATACTTTTTGAATTATCATTTTGAAATATGTACTGGTAATTATGAAATTATCAGATTATCAAATCTGTTTGTTTAACTTGACCATAGCGATTGATTCTTATTAACATCAAATTGGTCTTATATGACATCATATATATTTAATATATAGAGATAACTTCTAGATGTCACAACACATAAAACAAGCTTAATTTAGCTGTTCTATAAATTTATAATATTTATGATCGGTATTTTCTCTGTTTGTGATTAGTTATCCCAATTAATTACATAACATCTTATATCTTCTTGGTGAAGTCGCAATTTTTCATAACATTGATTGGCTTACGATTTTTTTATGTATCGAGGGAAGTTTTGCTATCTTTGCAGTAAGATTATTTACGTGTGTATTGGTTTACTTATAGATTAGGCTTTAATTCTTGATATTTTTTTATTTGAAAGGATAATTTAACTGACGGATATTTAAGATATGGGTTAAAGTCCAACCTCAACTAGCATAAAATTGATTGGCGAATGATTTTTTTTCTCTTATATTTCGATTCACTCGAGAGTAAAACAACTTACATCTATTTATTAGATTAAGATAGGAATGCAATCCGAAAACATTGCATAGGTCAGTTGATATATTCTCGAATTAAATTCGGATACATTAATATGTATCGAGGGAAGTTTTGTTATATTTGCAGTAAGATTATTTACGTGTGTATTGGTTTAGTTGCGGATTAGGCTTTAATTCTTGATAATTTTTTAGTTGAGAGGATAATTTAACAGGCGGATATTTAAGATATAGGTTAAAGTCCAACCTCAACTAGCATAAAATTGATTGGCTTATGATTTTTTTCTCTTATATTTCGATTCACTAGTGAAAACAATTCGTAATGATTTAAATAATGTAATACTTTTTGAATTATCATTTTGAAATATGTACTGGAAATTATGAAATTATCAGATTATCAAATCTGTTTGTTTAACTTGACAATAGCGATTGATTCTTATTAATATAAAATTGGTCTTATATGACATCATATATATTTAATATATAGAAAGAACTTCTAGATTTCACAACACATAACACAAGCTTAATTTAGCTGTTCTATAAATTTAGAATATTTATGATCGGTATTTTCTCTGTTTGTGATTAGTTATCCCAATTAATTACATAACATCTTATATCTTCTTGGTGAAGTCGCAATTTTGCATAACATTGATTGGCTTATGATTTTTTTTATGTATCGAGGGGAGTTTTGCTATATTTGCAGTAAAATTATTTACGTGTGTATTGGTTTATTTATAGATTAGGATTTAATTCTTGATATTTTTTTAGTTGAAAGGATACTTTAACTGACGGATATTTAAGATATGGGTTAAAGTCCAACCTCAACTAGCATAAAATTGATTGGCGTATGATTTTTTTTCTCTTATATTTCGATTCACTAGTGAACACAATTCGTAATGATTTAAATCATTAAATAATGTAATACTTTTTGAATTATCATTTTGAAATATGTACTGGAAATTATGAAATTATCAGATTATCAGATACATATATAAAATATAACTAATTATTGAATCGTGTCAACATTCAGGTTGTAAGATACATTACTTTTATATGATATATAAAAATGTAATTCTAATTTACTTATTTCTTGTACGTAAAGATGTTGAATCCAGTCATCTTTTTTTTATTGGAAAAAAACTGACATGGATAGTTTTTGTGGTGACATGGACATATTGCGAGGTATGAAACTCGAGCGAGTGTTTTCTGTTAAGTGCGTGGTGGGCGTATTGTGTGGAGGTAGAGTGGGCGAATGCGTCGATCAAGATGAGAGTTCAAGTTTAAAATAGAAATGATTCATACTGGTCAGATGAGAAGTAATCCGTCTAAAGTATTCCCATATAACATCAATATATAGAAAGAACTTCTAGATTTCACAACACATAAAACAAGCTTAATTTAGCAGTTCTATAAATTTAGAATATTTATGATCGGTATTTTCTCTGTTTGTGATTAGTTATCACAATTAATTACATAACATCTTATTTCTTGGTGAAGTCGCAATGTTGCATAAAATTGATTGGCGCATGATTTTTTCCTCTTATATTTCGATTCTCTCGCGAACAACACATCACTTACATCTATTTATTAGATTAAGATAGGAATGCAATCCGAAAACATTCCCATATAACATCAAAGGCGTCATCTCCTGGCTAAATGTCTAATTAATGATTGAGACACTGATCAACTTTATACGAGAAACAAATGCAGTGTTTCAATAATTTATTTATAGAATCAGGGATTTGGTTATGGAACAAATCAGTTGAATTAGCAAATTGTCTGTATTATATTCCCGTTATGATATTCTATAAATAAATTATTAAAACTACTGCATTTGGTCCTCGTATAAAGTTGATCAGTGTGTCAATCGGCAATTAGACATTTAGCCATGAGATGACGCCTTTGATGTTATATGGGAATGTTTTCGGATTGCATTCCTATCTTAATCTAATAAATTTAGCCAGGCGATGACAGCTTCGCCAGCCTTTGATGTTATATGGGGATACTTTAGCCGGATTACTTATCATCTGACCAGTATGAATCATTTCTATTTTAAACTTGAACTTTCATCATTTTATCATTTTGAAATATGTACTGGTAATTATGAAATTTTCAGATTATCAAATCTGTTTGTTTAACTTGACCATAGATATTGATTCTTATTAACATCAAATTGGTCTTATATGACATCATATATATTTAATATATAGAAAGAACTTCTAGATGTCATAACACATAAAACAAGCTTAATTTAGCTGTTCTATAAATTTAGAATATTTATGATCGGTATTTTCTCTGTTTGTGATTAGTTATCCCAATTAATTACATAACATCTTAAATCTTCTTGGTGAAGTCGCAATTTTGCATAACATTGATTGGCTTATGATTTTTTTATGTATCGAGGGAAGTTTTGCTATCTTTGCAGTAAGATTATTTACGTGTGTATTGGTTTAGTTGTAGATTAGGCTTTAATTCTTGATATTTTTTTAGTTGAAAGGATACTTTAACTGACGGATATTTAAGATATGGGTTAAAGTCCAACCTCAACTAGCATAAAATTGATTCGCGAATGATTTTTTTTCTCTTATATTTCCATTCACTCGCGAGTAAAACAACTTACATCTATTTATTAGATTAAGATAGGAATGCAATCCGAAAACATTGCATAGGTCAGTTGATATATTCTCGAATTAAATTCGGATACATTAATATGTATCGAGGGAAGTCTTGCTATCTTTACAGTGAGATTATTTACGTGTGTATTGGTTTAGTTGTAGATTAGGCTTTAATTCTTGATATTTTTTTAGTTGAAAGGATAATTTAACTGGCGGATATTTAAGATATGGGTTAAAGTCCAACCTCAACTCGCATAAAATTAATTGTTGTAAGATTTTTTTCTCTTATATTTCGATTCACTAGTGAAAACAATTCGTAATGATTTAAATCATTAAATAATGTAAAACTTTTTGAATTATCATTTTGAAATATGTACTGGTAATTATGAATTTTTCAGATTATCAAATCTGTTTGTTTAACTTGACCATAGATATTAATTCTTATTAATATAAAATTGGTCTTATATGACATCATATATATTTAATATATAGAGAGAACTTCTAGATGTCACAACACATAAAACAATCTTAATTTAGCTGTTCTATAAATTTATAATATTTATGATCGGTATTTTCTCTGTTTGTGATTAGTTACCCCAATTAATTACATAACATCTTATATCTTCTTGGTGAAGTCGCAATTTTTCATAACATTGATTGGCTTACGATTTTTTTATGTATCGAGGGAAGTTTTGCTATCTTTGCAGTAAGATTATTTACGTGTGTATTGGTTTACTTATAGATTAGGCTTTAATTCTTGATATTTTTTTAGTTGAAAGGATAATTTAACTGACGGATATTTAAGATATGGGTTAAAGTCCAACCTCAACTAGCATAAAATTGATTGGCGAATGATTTTTTTTCTCTTATATTTCGATTCACTAGTGAACACAATTCGTAATGATTTAAATCATTAAATAATGTAATACTTTTTGAATTATCATTTTGAAATATGTACTGGAAATTATGAAATTATCAGATTATCAGATACATATATAAAATATAACTAATTATTGAATCATGTCAACATTCAGGTTGTAAGATACATTACTTTTATATGATATATAAAAATGTAATTCTAATTTACTTATTTCTTGTACGTAAAGATGTTGAATCCAGTCATCTTTTTTTTATTGGAAAAAAACTGACATGGATAGTTTTTGTGGTGACATGGACATATTGCGACGTATGAAACTCGAGCGAGTGTTTTCTGTTAAGTGCGTGGTGGGCGTATTGTGTGGAGGTAGAGTGGGCGAGTGCGTCGATCAAGATGAGAGTTAAAGTTTAAAATAGAAATGATTCATACTGGTCAGATGAGAAGTAATCCGTCTAAAGTATTCCCATATAACATCAATATATAGAAAGAACTTCTAGATTTCACAACACATAAAACAAGCTTAATTTAGCAGTTCTATAAATTTAGAATATTTATGATCGGTATTTTATCTGTTTGTGATTAGTTATCACAATTAATTACATAACATCTTATTTCTTGGTGAAGTCGCAATGTTGCATAAAATTGATTGGCGCATGATTTTTTCCTCTTATATTTCGATTCTCTCGCGAACAACACATCACTTACATCTATTTATTAGATTAAGATAGGAATGCAATCCGAAAACATTCCCATATAACATCAAAGGCGTCATCTCCTGGCTAAATGTCTAATTAATGATTGAGACACTGATCAACTTTATACGAGAAACAAATGCAGTGTTTCAATAATTTATTTATAGAATCAGGGATTTGGTTATGGAACAAATCAGTTGAATTAGCAAATTGTCTGTATTATATTCCCGTTATGATATTCTATAAATAAATTATTAAAACTACTGCATTTGGTCCTCGTATAAAGTTGATCAGTGTGTCAATCGGCAATTAGACATTTATCCATGAGATGACGCCTTTGATGTTATATGGGAATGTTTTCGGATTGCATTCCTATCTTAATCTAATAAATTTAGCCAGGCGATGACAGCTTCGCCAGCCTTTGATGTTATATGGGGATACTTTAGCCGGATTACTTATCATCTGACCAGTATGAATCATTTCTATTTTAAACTTGAACTTTCATCATTTTATCATTTTGAAATATGTACTGGTAATTATGAAATTTTCAGATTATCAAATCTGTTTGTTTAACTTGACCATAGATATTGATTCTTATTAACATCAAATTGGTCTTATATGACATCATATATATTTAATATATAGAAAGAACTTCTAGATGTCATAACACATAAAACAAGCTTAATTTAGCTGTTCTATAAATTTAGAATATTTATGATCGGTATTTTCTCTGTTTGTGATTAGTTATCCCAATTAATTACATAACATTTTAAATCTTCTTGGTGAAGTCGCAATTTTGCATAACATTGATTGGCTTATGATTTTTTTATGTATCGAGGGAAGTTTTGCTATCTTTGCAGTAAGATTATTTACGTGTGTATTGGTTTAGTTGTAGATTAGGCTTTAATTCTTGATATTTTTTTAGTTGAAAGGATACTTTAACTGACGGATATTTAAGATATGGGTTAAAGTCCAACCTCAACTAGCATAAAATTGATTCGCGAATGATTTTTTTTCTCTTATATTTCCATTCACTCGCGAGTAAAACAACTTACATCTATTTATTAGATTAAGATAGGAATGCAATCCGAAAACATTGCATAGGTCAGTTGATATATTCTCGAATTAAATTCGGATACATTAATATGTATCGAGGGAAGTCTTGCTATCTTTACAGTGAGATTATTTACGTGTGTATTGGTTTAGTTGTAGATTAGGCTTTAATTCTTGATATTTTTTTAGTTGAAAGGATAATTTAACTGGCGGATATTTAAGATATGGGTTAAAGTCCAACCTCAACTCGCATAAAATTAATTGTTGTAAGATTTTTTTCTCTTATATTTCGATTCACTAGTGAAAACAATTCGTAATGATTTAAATCATTAAATAATGTAAAACTTTTTGAATTATCATTTTGAAATATGTACTGGTAATTATGAATTTTTCAGATTATCAAATCTGTTTGTTTAACTTGACCATAGATATTAATTCTTATTAACATCAAATTGGTCTTATATGACATCATATATATTTAATATATAGAAAGAACTTCTAGATGTCACAACACATAAAACAAGCTTAATTTAGCTGTTCTATAAATTTAGAATATTTATGATCGGTATTTTCTCTGTTTGTGATTAGTTATCCCAATTAATTACATAACATCTTATATCTTCTTGGTGAAGTCGCAATTTTGCATAATATTGATTGGCTTATGATTTTTTTAAGTATCGAGGGAAGTTTTGCTATCTTTGCAGTAAGATTATTTACGTGTGTATTGGTTTAGTTACAGATTAGGCTTTAATTCTTGATATTTTTTTAGTTGAGAGGATAATTTAACTTGCGGATATTTAAGATATGGGTTAAAGTCCAACCTCAACTAGCATAAAATTGATTGGCTTATGATTTTTTTCTCTTATATTTCGATTCACTAGTGAAAACAATTCGTAATGATTTAAATAATGTAATACTTTTTGAATTATCATTTTGAAATATGTACTGGTAATTATGAAATTATCAGATTATCAAATCTGTTTGTTTAACTTGACCATAGCGATTGATTCTTATTAACATCAAATTGGTCTTATATGACATCATATATATTTAATATATAGAGATAACTTCTAGATGTCACAACACATAAAACAAGCTTAATTTAGCTGTTCTATAAATTTATAATATTTATGATCGGTATTTTCTCTGTTTGTGATTAGTTATCCCAATTAATTACATAACATCTTATATCTTCTTGGTGAAGTCGCAATTTTTCATAACATTGATTGGCTTACGATTTTTTTATGTATCGAGGGAAGTTTTGCTATCTTTGCAGTAAGATTATTTACGTGTGTATTGGTTTACTTATAGATTAGGCTTTAATTCTTGATATTTTTTTATTTGAAAGGATAATTTAACTGACGGATATTTAAGATATGGGTTAAAGTCCAACCTCAACTAGCATAAAATTGATTGGCGAATGATTTTTTTTCTCTTATATTTCGATTCACTCGAGAGTAAAACAACTTACATCTATTTATTAGATTAAGATAGGAATGCAATCCGAAAACATTGCATAGGTCAGTTGATATATTCTCGAATTAAATTCGGATACATTAATATGTATCGAGGGAAGTTTTGTTATATTTGCAGTAAGATTATTTACGTGTGTATTGGTTTAGTTGCGGATTAGGCTTTAATTCTTGATAATTTTTTAGTTGAGAGGATAATTTAACAGGCGGATATTTAAGATATAGGTTAAAGTCCAACCTCAACTAGCATAAAATTGATTGGCTTATGATTTTTTTCTCTTATATTTCGATTCACTAGTGAAAACAATTCGTAATGATTTAAATCATTAAATAATGTAAAACTTTTTGAATTATCATTTTGAAATATGTACTGGTAATTATGAATTTTTCAGATTATCAAATCTGTTTGTTTAACTTGACCATAGATATTAATTCTTATTAATATAAAATTGGTCTTATATGACATCATATATATTTAATATATAGAGAGAACTTCTAGATGTCACAACACATAAAACAATCTTAATTTAGCTGTTCTATAAATTTATAATATTTATGATCGGTATTTTCTCTGTTTGTGATTAGTTACCCCAATTAATTACATAACATCTTATATCTTCTTGGTGAAGTCGCAATTTTTCATAACATTGATTGGCTTACGATTTTTTTATGTATCGAGGGAAGTTTTGCTATCTTTGCAGTAAGATTATTTACGTGTGTATTGGTTTACTTATAGATTAGGCTTTAATTCTTGATATTTTTTTAGTTGAAAGGATAATTTAACTGACGGATATTTAAGATATGGGTTAAAGTCCAACCTCAACTAGCATAAAATTGATTGGCGAATGATTTTTTTTCTCTTATATTTCGATTCACTAGTGAACACAATTCGTAATGATTTAAATCATTAAATAATGTAATACTTTTTGAATTATCATTTTGAAATATGTACTGGAAATTATGAAATTATCAGATTATCAGATACATATATAAAATATAACTAATTATTGAATCATGTCAACATTCAGGTTGTAAGATACATTACTTTTATATGATATATAAAAATGTAATTCTAATTTACTTATTTCTTGTACGTAAAGATGTTGAATCCAGTCATCTTTTTTTTATTGGAAAAAAACTGACATGGATAGTTTTTGTGGTGACATGGACATATTGCGACGTATGAAACTCGAGCGAGTGTTTTCTGTTAAGTGCGTGGTGGGCGTATTGTGTGGAGGTAGAGTGGGCGAGTGCGTCGATCAAGATGAGAGTTCAAGTTTAAAATAGAAATGATTCATACTGGTCAGATGAGAAGTAATCCGTCTAAAGTATTCCCATATAACATCAATATATAGAAAGAACTTCTAGATTTCACAACACATAAAACAAGCTTAATTTAGCAGTTCTATAAATTTAGAATATTTATGATCGGTATTTTCTCTGTTTGTGATTAGTTATCACAATTAATTACATAACATCTTATTTCTTGGTGAAGTCGCAATGTTGCATAAAATTGATTGGCGCATGATTTTTTCCTCTTATATTTCGATTCTCTCGCGAACAACACATCACTTACATCTATTTATTAGATTAAGATAGGAATGCAATCCGAAAACATTCCCATATAACATCAAAGGCGTCATCTCCTGGCTAAATGTCTAATTAATGATTGAGACACTGATCAACTTTATACGAGAAACAAATGCAGTGTTTCAATAATTTATTTATAGAATCAGGGATTTGGTTATGGAACAAATCAGTTGAATTAGCAAATTGTCTGTATTATATTCCCGTTATGATATTCTATAAATAAATTATTAAAACTACTGCATTTGGTCCTCGTATAAAGTTGATCAGTGTGTCAATCGGCAATTAGACATTTAGCCATGAGATGACGCCTTTGATGTTATATGGGAATGTTTTCGGATTGCATTCCTATCTTAATCTAATAAATTTAGCCAGGCGATGACAGCTTCGCCAGCCTTTGATGTTATATGGGGATACTTTAGCCGGATTACTTATCATCTGACCAGTATGAATCATTTCTATTTTAAACTTGAACTTTCATCATTTTATCATTTTGAAATATGTACTGGTAATTATGAAATTTTCAGATTATCAAATCTGTTTGTTTAACTTGACCATAGATATTGATTCTTATTAACATCAAATTGGTCTTATATGACATCATATATATTTAATATATAGAAAGAACTTCTAGATGTCATAACACATAAAACAAGCTTAATTTAGCTGTTCTATAAATTTAGAATATTTATGATCGGTATTTTCTCTGTTTGTGATTAGTTATCCCAATTAATTACATAACATCTTAAATCTTCTTGGTGAAGTCGCAATTTTGCATAACATTGATTGGCTTATGATTTTTTTATGTATCGAGGGAAGTTTTGCTATCTTTGCAGTAAGATTATTTACGTGTGTATTGGTTTAGTTGTAGATTAGGCTTTAATTCTTGATATTTTTTTAGTTGAAAGGATACTTTAACTGACGGATATTTAAGATATGGGTTAAAGTCCAACCTCAACTAGCATAAAATTGATTCGCGAATGATTTTTTTTCTCTTATATTTCCATTAACTCGCGAGTAAAACAACTTACATCTATTTATTAGATTAAGATAGGAATGCAATCCGAAAACATTGCATAGGTCAGTTGATATATTCTCGAATTAAATTCGGATACATTAATATGTATCGAGGGAAGTCTTGCTATCTTTACAGTGAGATTATTTACGTGTGTATTGGTTTAGTTGTAGATTAGGCTTTAATTCTTGATATTTTTTTAGTTGAAAGGATAATTTAACTGGCGGATATTTAAGATATGGGTTAAAGTCCAACCTCAACTCGCATAAAATTAATTGTTGTAAGATTTTTTTCTCTTATATTTCGATTCACTAGTGAAAACAATTCGTAATGATTTAAATCATTAAATAATGTAAAACTTTTTGAATTATCATTTTGAAATATGTACTGGTAATTATGAATTTTTCAGATTATCAAATCTGTTTGTTTAACTTGACCATAGATATTAATTCTTATTAACATCAAATTGGTCTTATATGACATCATATATATTTAATATATAGAAAGAACTTCTAGATGTCACAACACATAAAACAAGCTTAATTTAGCTGTTCTATAAATTTAGAATATTTATGATCGGTATTTTCTCTGTTTGTGATTAGTTATCCCAATTAATTACATAACATCTTATATCTTCTTGGTGAAGTCGCAATTTTGCATAACATTGATTGGCTTATGATTTTTTTAAGTATCGAGGGAAGTTTTGCTATCTTTGCAGTAAGATTATTTACGTGTGTATTGGTTTAGTTACAGATTAGGCTTTACTTCTTGATATTTTTTTAGTTGAGAGGATAATTTAACTTGCGGATATTTAAGATATGGGTTAAAGTCCAACCTCAACTAGCATAAAATTGATTGGCTTATGATTTTTTTCTCTTATATTTCGATTCACTAGTGAAAACAATTCGTAATGATTTAAATAATGTAATACTTTTTGAATTATCATTTTGAAATATGTACTGGTAATTATGAAATTATCAGATTATCAAATCTGTTTGTTTAACTTGACCATAGCGATTGATTCTTATTAACATCAAATTGGTCTTATATGACATCATATATATTTAATATATAGAGATAACTTCTATATGTCACAACACATAAAACAAGCTTAATTTAGCTGTTCTATAAATTTAGAATATTTATGATCGGTATTTTCTCTGTTTGTGAATAGTTATCCCAATTAATTACATAACATCTTATATCTTCTTGGTGAAGTCGCAATTTTGCATAACATTGATTGGCTTATGATTTTTTTTATGTATCGAGGGAAGTTTTGCAGTAAGATTATTTACGTGTGTATTGGATTAGTTGTAGATTAGGCTTTAATTCTTGATATTTTTTTAGTTGAAAGGATACTTTAACTGACGGATATTTAAGATATGGGTTAAAGTCCAACCTCAACTCGCATAAAATTGATTGTTTTTTTTTTATAGATTTTTTTCTCTTATATTTCGATTCACTAGTGAAAACAATTCGTAATGATTTAAATAATGTAATACTTTTTGAATTATCATTTTGAAATATGTACTGGTAATTATGAAATTATCAGATTATCAAATCTGTTTGTTTAACTTGACAATAGCGATTGATTCTTATTAATATAAAATTGGTCTTATATGACATCATATATATTTAATATATAGAAAGAACTTCTAGATTTCACAACACATAAAACAAGCTTAATTTAGCTGTTCTATAAATTTATAATATTTATGATCGGTATTTTCTCTGTTTGTGATTAGTTATCCCAATTAATTACATAACATCTTATATCTTCTTGGTGAAGTCGCAATTTTTCATAACATTGATTGGCTTACGATTTTTTTATGTATCGAGGGAAGTTTTGCTATCTTTGCAGTAAGATTATTTACGTGTGTATTGGTTTACTTATAGATTAGGCTTTAATTCTTGATATTTTTTTAGTTGAAAGGATAATTTAACTGACGGATATTTAAGATATGGGTTAAAGTCCAACCTCAACTAGCATAAAATTGATTGGCGAATGATTTTTTTTCTCTTATATTTCCATTCACTCGCGAGTAAAACAACTTACATCTATTTATTAGATAGGAATGCAATCCGAAAACATTGCATAGGTCAGTTGATATATTCTCGAATTAAATTCGGATACATTAATATGTATCGAGGGAAGTCTTACTATCTTTACAGTGAGCTTATTTACGTGTGTATTGGTTTAGTTGTAGATTAGGCTTTAATTCTTTATATTTTTTTAGTTGAGAGGATAATTTAACAGGCGGATATTTAAGATATAGGTTAAAGTCCAACCTCAACTCGCATAAAATTGATTGTTGTAAGATTTTTTTCTCTTATATTTCTATTCACTAGTGAAAACAATTCGTAATGATTTAAATCATTAAATAATGTAAAACTTTTTGAATTATCATTTTGAAATATGTACTGGTAATTATGAAATTTTCAGATTATTAAATCTGTTTGTTTAACTTGACAATAGCGATTGATTCTTATTAACATAACATTAGTCCTATATGACATCATATATATTTAATATATAGAAAGAACTTCTAGATGTCACAACACATAAAACAAGCTTAATTTAGCTGTTCTATAAATTTAGAATATTTATGATCGGTATTTCCTCTGTTTGTGATTAGTTATCCCAATTAATTACATAACATCTTATATCTTTATTTCTTGGTGAAGTCGCAATGTTGCATAACATTGATTGGCTTACGATTTTTTTATGTATCGAGGGAAGTTTTGCTATCTTTGCAGTAAGATTATTTACGTGTGTATTGGTTTACTTATAGATTAGGCTTTAATTCTTGATATTTTTTTAGTTGAAAGGATAATTTAACTGGCGGATATTTAAGATATGGGTTAAAGTCCAACCTCAACTCGCATAAAATTGATTGGTATATGGTATTGATTGTGTATGTTTTTTTTCTTTTATATTTCGATTCACTAGTGAACGCAATTGATAATGATTTCATTAAATAATTTAATAATTGTTGAATTATCATTTTGAAATATGTACTGGAAATTATGAAATTTTCAGATTATCAAATCTGTTTTTTTTTTAATTTGACCATAGCGATTGATTCTTATTAACATCAAATTGGTCTTATATGACATCATATATATTTAATATATAGAAAGAACTTCTAGATGTCACAACACATAAAACAAGCTTAATTTAGCTGTTCTATAAATTTAGAATATTTATGATCGGTATTTTCTCTGTTTGTGATTAGTTATCCCAATTAATTACATAACATCTTATATCTTCTTGGTGAAGTCGCAATTTTGCATAACATTGATTGGCTTATGATTTTTTTTATGTATCGAGGGGAGTTTTGCTATATTTGCAGTAAATTATTTACGTGTGTATTGGTTTATTTATAGATTAGGATTTAATTCTTGATATTTTTTTAGTTGAAAGGATACTTTAACTGACGGATATTTAAGATATGGGTTAAAGTCCAACCTCAACTAGCATAAAATTGATTGGCGTATGATTTTTTTTCTCTTATATTTCGATTCACTAGTGAACACAATTCGTAATGATTTAAATCATTAAATAATGTAATACTTTTTGAATTATCATTTTGAAATATGTACTGGAAATTATGAAATTATCAGATTATCAGATACATATATAAAATATAACTAATTATTGAATCATGTCAACATTCAGGTTGTATAATACATTACTTTTATATGATATATAAAAATGTAATTCTAATTTACTTATTTCTGGTACGTAAAGATGTTGAATCCAGTCATCTTTTTTTTATTGGAAAAAAACTGACATGGATAGTTTTTGTGGTGACATGGACATATTGCGACGTATGAAACTCGAGCGAGTGTTTTCTGTTAAGTGCGTGGTGGGCGTATTGTGTGGAGGTAGAGTGGGCGAGTGCGTCGATCAAGATGAGAGTTCAAGTTTAAAATAGAAATGATTCATACTGGTCAGATGAGAAGTAATCCGTCTAAAGTATTCCCATATAACATCAATATATAGAAAGAACTTCTAGATGTCACAACACATAAAACAAGCTTAATTTAGCTGTTCTATAAATTTAGAATATTTATGATCGGTATTTTCTCTGTTTGTGATTAGTTATCCCAATTAATTACATAACATCTTATATCTTCTTGGTGAAGTCGCAATTTTGCATAACATTGATTGGCTTATGATTTTTTTTATGTATCGAGGGAAGTTTTGCTATATTTGCAGTAAGATTATTTACGTGTGTATTGGTTTAGTTATAGATTAGGCTTTAATTCTTGATATTTTTTTAGTTGAAAGGATACTTTAACTGACGGATATTTAAGATATAGGTTAAAGTCCAACCTCAACTAGCATAAAATTGATTGGCGTATGATTTTTTTTCTCGTATATTTCCATTCACTCGCGAGTAAAACAACTTACATCTATTTATTAGATTAAGATAGGAATGCAATCCGAAAACATTGCATAGGTCAGTTGATATATTCTCGAATTAAATTCGGATACATTAATATGTATCGAGGGAAGTTTTGTTATCTTTGCAGTAAGATTATTTACGTGTGTATTGGTTTAGTTGCGGATTAGGCTTTAATTCTTGATAATTTTTTAGTTGAAAGGATACTTTAACTGACGGATATTTAAGATATGGGTTAAAGTCCAACCTCAACTAGCATAAAATTGATTGGCGTATGATTTTTTTTCTCTTATATTTCGATTCACTAGTGAAAACAATTCGTAATGATTTAAATAATGTAATACTTTTTGAATTATCATTTTGAAATATGTACTGGAAATTATGAAATTATCAGATTATCAAATCTGTTTGTTTAACTTGACAATAGCGATTGATTCTTATTAATATAAAATTGGTCTTATATGACATCATATATATTTAATATATAGAAAGAACTTCTAGATTTCACAACACATAAAACAAGCTTAATTTAGCTGTTCTATAAATTTATAATATTTATGATCGGTATTTTCTCTGTTTGTGATTAGTTATCCCAATTAATTACATAACATCTTATATCTTCTTGGTGAAGTCGCAATTTTTCATAACATTGATTGGCTTACGATTTTTTTATGTATCGAGGGAAGTTTTGCTATCTTTGCAGTAAGATTATTTACGTGTGTATTGGTTTACTTATAGATTAGGCTTTAATTCTTGATATTTTTTTAGTTGAAAGGATAATTTAACTGACGGATATTTAAGATATGGGTTAAAGTCCAACCTCAACTAGCATAAAATTGATTGGCGAATGATTTTTTTTCTCTTATATTTCCATTCACTCGCGAGTAAAACAACTTACATCTATTTATTAGATAGGAATGCAATCCGAAAACATTGCATAGGTCAGTTGATATATTCTCGAATTAAATTCGGATACATTAATATGTATCGAGGGAAGTCTTACTATCTTTACAGTGAGCTTATTTACGTGTGTATTGGTTTAGTTGTAGATTAGGCTTTAATTCTTTATATTTTTTTAGTTGAGAGGATAATTTAACAGGCGGATATTTAAGATATAGGTTAAAGTCCAACCTCAACTCGCATAAAATTGATTGTTGTAAGATTTTTTTCTCTTATATTTCTATTCACTAGTGAAAACAATTCGTAATGATTTAAATCATTAAATAATGTAAAACTTTTTGAATTATCATTTTGAAATATGTACTGGTAATTATGAAATTTTCAGATTATTAAATCTGTTTGTTTAACTTGACAATAGCGATTGATTCTTATTAACATAACATTAGTCCTATATGACATCATATATATTTAATATATAGAAAGAACTTCTAGATGTCACAACACATAAAACAAGCTTAATTTAGCTGTTCTATAAATTTAGAATATTTATGATCGGTATTTCCTCTGTTTGTGATTAGTTATCCCAATTAATTACATAACATCTTATATCTTTATTTCTTGGTGAAGTCGCAATGTTGCATAACATTGATTGGCTTACGATTTTTTTATGTATCGAGGGAAGTTTTGCTATCTTTGCAGTAAGATTATTTACGTGTGTATTGGTTTACTTATAGATTAGGCTTTAATTCTTGATATTTTTTTAGTTGAAAGGATAATTTAACTGGCGGATATTTAAGATATGGGTTAAAGTCCAACCTCAACTCGCATAAAATTGATTGGTATATGGTATTGATTGTGTATGTTTTTTTTCTTTTATATTTCGATTCACTAGTGAACGCAATTGATAATGATTTCATTAAATAATTTAATAATTGTTGAATTATCATTTTGAAATATGTACTGGAAATTATGAAATTTTCAGATTATCAAATCTGTTTTTTTTTTAATTTGACCATAGCGATTGATTCTTATTAACATCAAATTGGTCTTATATGACATCATATATATTTAATATATAGAAAGAACTTCTAGATGTCACAACACATAAAACAAGCTTAATTTAGCTGTTCTATAAATTTAGAATATTTATGATCGGTATTTTCTCTGTTTGTGATTAGTTATCCCAATTAATTACATAACATCTTATATCTTCTTGGTGAAGTCGCAATTTTGCATAACATTGATTGGCTTATGATTTTTTTTATGTATCGAGGGGAGTTTTGCTATATTTGCAGTAAAATTATTTACGTGTGTATTGGTTTATTTATAGATTAGGATTTAATTCTTGATATTTTTTTAGTTGAAAGGATACTTTAACTGACGGATATTTAAGATATGGGTTAAAGTCCAACCTCAACTAGCATAAAATTGATTGGCGTATGATTTTTTTTCTCTTATATTTCGATTCACTAGTGAACACAATTCGTAATGATTTAAATCATTAAATAATGTAATACTTTTTGAATTATCATTTTGAAATATGTACTGGAAATTATGAAATTATCAGATTATCAGATACATATATAAAATATAACTAATTATTGAATCATGTCAACATTCAGGTTGTAAGATACATTACTTTTATATGATATATAAAAATGTAATTCTAATTTACTTATTTCTGGTACGTAAAGATGTTGAATCCAGTCATCTTTTTTTTATTGGAAAAAAACTGACATGGATAGTTTTTGTGGTGACATGGACATATTGCGACGTATGAAACTCGAGCGAGTGTTTTCTGTTAAGTGCGTGGTGGGCGTATTGTGTGGAGGTAGAGTGGGCGAGTGCGTCGATCAAGATGAGAGTTCAAGTTTAAAATAGAAATGATTCATACTGGTCAGATGAGAAGTAATCCGTCTAAAGTATTCCCATATAACATCAATATATAGAAAGAACTTCTAGATGTCACAACACATAAAACAAGCTTAATTTAGCTGTTCTATAAATTTAGAATATTTATGATCGGTATTTTCTCTGTTTGTGATTAGTTATCCCAATTAATTACATAACATCTTATATCTTCTTGGTGAAGTCGCAATTTTGCATAACATTGATTGGCTTATGATTTTTTTTATGTATCGAGGGAAGTTTTGCTATATTTGCAGTAAGATTATTTACGTGTGTATTGGTTTAGTTATAGATTAGGCTTTAATTCTTGATATTTTTTTAGTTGAAAGGATACTTTAACTGACGGATATTTAAGATATAGGTTAAAGTCCAACCTCAACTAGCATAAAATTGATTGGCGTATGATTTTTTTCTCTTATATTTCCATTCACTCGCGAGTAAAACAACTTACATCTATTTATTAGATTAAGATAGGAATGCAATCCGAAAACATTGCATAGGTCAGTTGATATATTCTCGAATTAAATTCGGATACATTAATATGTATCGAGGGAAGTTTTGTTATCTTTGCAGTAAGATTATTTACGTGTGTATTGGTTTAATTATAGATTAGGCTTTAATTCTTGAGATTTTTTTAGTTGAAAGGATAATTTAACTGGCGGATATTTAAGATATGGGTTAAAGTCCAACCTCAACTAGCATAAAATTGATTGGTTTATGATTTTTTTCTCTTATATTTCGATTCACTAGTGAAAACAATTCGTAATGATTTAAATAATGTAATACTTTTTGAATTATCATTTTGAAATATGTACTGGTAATTATGAAATTATCAGAGTATCAAATCTGTTTGTTTAACTTGACAATAGCGATTGATTCTTATTAATATAAAATTGGTCTTATATGACATCATATATATTTAATATATAGAAAGAACTTCTAGATGTCACAACACATAAAACAAGCTTAATTTAGCTGTTCTATA
The DNA here is from genome assembly GCA_964035775.1 of Osedax frankpressi. Classification (NCBI taxonomy): domain Eukaryota; kingdom Metazoa; phylum Annelida; class Polychaeta; order Sabellida; family Siboglinidae; genus Osedax; species Osedax frankpressi. The sequence continues at coordinate 29,892,846 of OZ038316.1, forward strand.
AATTTAGAATATTTATGATCGGTATTTTCTCTGTTTGTGATTAGTTATCCCAATTAATTACATAACATCTTATATCTTCTTGGTGAAGTCGCAATTTTGCATAATATTGATTGGCTTATGATTTTTTTAAGTATCGAGGGAAGTTTTGCTATCTTTGCAGTAAGATTATTTACGTGTGTATTGGTTTAGTTACAGATTAGGCTTTAATTCTTGATATTTTTTTAGTTGAGAGGATAATTTAACTTGCGGATATTTAAGATATGGGTTAAAGTCCAACCTCAACTAGCATAAAATTGATTGGCTTATGATTTTTTTTCTCTTATATTTCGATTCACTAGTGAAAACAATTCGTAATGATTTAAATAATGTAATACTTTTTGAATTATCATTTTGAAATATGTACTGGTAATTATGAAATTATCAGATTATCAAATCTGTTTGTTTAACTTGACCATAGCGATTGATTCTTATTAACATCAAATTGGTCTTATATGACATCATATATATTTAATCGGCAATTAGACATTTAGCCATGAGATGACGCCTTTGATGTTATATGGGAATGTTTTCGGATTGCATTCCTATCTTAATCTAATAAATTTAGCCAGGCGATGACAGCTTCGCCAGCCTTTGATGTTATATGGGGATACTTTAGCCGGATTACTTATCATCTGACCAGTATGAATCATTTCTATTTTAAACTTGAACTTTCATCATTTTATCATTTTGAAATATGTACTGGTAATTATGAAATTTTCAGATTATCAAATCTGTTTGTTTAACTTGACCATAGATATTGATTCTTATTAACATCAAATTGGTCTTATATGACATCATATATATTTAATATATAGAAAGAACTTCTAGATGTCACAACACATAAAACAAGCTTAATTTAGCTGTTCTATAAATTTAGAATATTTATGATCGGTATTTTCTCTGTTTGTGATTAGTTATCCCAATTAATTACATAACATCTTATATCTTCTTGGTGAAGTCGCAATTTTGCATAACATTGATTGGCTTATGATTTTTTTTATGTATCGAGGGGAGTTTTGCTATATTTGCAGTAAAATTATTTACGTGTGTATTGGTTTATTTATAGATTAGGATTTAATTCTTGATATTTTTTTAGTTGAAAGGATACTTTAACTGACGGATATTTAAGATATGGGTTAAAGTCCAACCTCAACTAGCATAAAATTGATTGGCGTATGATTTTTTTTCTCTTATATTTCGATTCACTAGTGAACACAATTCGTAATGATTTAAATCATTAAATAATGTAATACTTTTTGAATTATCATTTTGAAATATGTACTGGAAATTATGAAATTATCAGATTATCAGATACATATATAAAATATAACTAATTATTGAATCATGTCAACATTCAGGTTGTAAGATACATTACTTTTATATGATATATAAAAATGTAATTCTAATTTACTTATTTCTGGTACGTAAAGATGTTGAATCCAGTCATCTTTTTTTTATTGGAAAAAAACTGACATGGATAGTTTTTGTGGTGACATGGACATATTGCGACGTATGAAACTCGAGCGAGTGTTTTCTGTTAAGTGCGTGGTGGGCGTATTGTGTGGAGGTAGAGTGGGCGAGTGCGTCGATCAAGATGAGAGTTCAAGTTTAAAATAGAAATGATTCATACTGGTCAGATGAGAAGTAATCCGTCTAAAGTATTCCCATATAACATCAATATATAGAAAGAACTTCTAGATGTCACAACACATAAAACAAGCTTAATTTAGCTGTTCTATAAATTTAGAATATTTATGATCGGTATTTTCTCTGTTTGTGATTAGTTATCCCAATTAATTACATAACATCTTATATCTTCTTGGTGAAGTCGCAATTTTGCATAACATTGATTGGCTTATGATTTTTTTTATGTATCGAGGGAAGTTTTGCTATATTTGCAGTAAGATTATTTACGTGTGTATTGGTTTAGTTATAGATTAGGCTTTAATTCTTGATATTTTTTTAGTTGAAAGGATACTTTAACTGACGGATATTTAAGATATAGGTTAAAGTCCAACCTCAACTAGCATAAAATTGATTGGCGTATGATTTTTTTCTCTTATATTTCCATTCACTCGCGAGTAAAACAACTTACATCTATTTATTAGATTAAGATAGGAATGCAATCCGAAAACATTGCATAGGTCAGTTGATATATTCTCGAATTAAATTCGGATACATTAATATGTATCGAGGGAAGTTTTGTTATCTTTGCAGTAAGATTATTTACGTGTGTATTGGTTTAATTATAGATTAGGCTTTAATTCTTGAGATTTTTTTAGTTGAAAGGATAATTTAACTGGCGGATATTTAAGATATGGGTTAAAGTCCAACCTCAACTAGCATAAAATTGATTGGTTTATGATTTTTTTCTCTTATATTTCGATTCACTAGTGAAAACAATTCGTAATGATTTAAATAATGTAATACTTTTTGAATTATCATTTTGAAATATGTACTGGTAATTATGAAATTATCAGAGTATCAAATCTGTTTGTTTAACTTGACAATAGCGATTGATTCTTATTAATATAAAATTGGTCTTATATGACATCATATATATTTAATATATAGAAAGAACTTCTAGATGTCACAACACATAAAACAAGCTTAATTTAGCTGTTCTATAAATTTAGAATATTTATGATCGGTATTTTCTCTGTTTGTGATTAGTTATCCCAATTAATTACATAACATCTTATATCTTCTTGGTGAAGTCGCAATTTTGCATAATATTGATTGGCTTATGATTTTTTTAAGTATCGAGGGAAGTTTTGCTATCTTTGCAGTAAGATTATTTACGTGTGTATTGGTTTAGTTACAGATTAGGCTTTAATTCTTGATATTTTTTTAGTTGAGAGGATAATTTAACTTGCGGATATTTAAGATATGGGTTAAAGTCCAACCTCAACTAGCATAAAATTGATTGGCTTATGATTTTTTTTCTCTTATATTTCGATTCACTAGTGAAAACAATTCGTAATGATTTAAATAATGTAATACTTTTTGAATTATCATTTTGAAATATGTACTGGTAATTATGAAATTATCAGATTATCAAATCTGTTTGTTTAACTTGACCATAGCGATTGATTCTTATTAACATCAAATTGGTCTTATATGACATCATATATATTTAATATATAGAGATAACTTCTAGATGTCACAACACATAAAACAAGCTTAATTTAGCTGTTCTATAAATTTATAATATTTATGATCGGTATTTTCTCTGTTTGTGATTAGTTATCCCAATTAATTACATAACATCTTATATCTTCTTGGTGAAGTCGCAATTTTTCATAACATTGATTGGCTTACGATTTTTTTATGTATCGAGGGAAGTTTTGCTATCTTTGCAGTAAGATTATTTACGTGTGTATTGGTTTACTTATAGATTAGGCTTTAATTCTTGATATTTTTTATTTGAAAGGATAATTTAACTGACGGATATTTAAGATATGGGTTAAAGTCCAACCTCAACTAGCATAAAATTGATTGGCGAATGATTTTTTTTCTCTTATATTTCGATTCACTCGAGAGTAAAACAACTTACATCTATTTATTAGATTAAGATAGGAATGCAATCCGAAAACATTGCATAGGTCAGTTGATATATTCTCGAATTAAATTCGGATACATTAATATGTATCGAGGGAAGTTTTGTTATATTTGCAGTAAGATTATTTACGTGTGTATTGGTTTAGTTGCGGATTAGGCTTTAATTCTTGATAATTTTTTAGTTGAGAGGATAATTTAACAGGCGGATATTTAAGATATAGGTTAAAGTCCAACCTCAACTAGCATAAAATTGATTGGCTTATGATTTTTTTCTCTTATATTTCGATTCACTAGTGAAAACAATTCGTAATGATTTAAATAATGTAATACTTTTTGAATTATCATTTTGAAATATGTACTGGAAATTATGAAATTATCAGATTATCAAATCTGTTTGTTTAACTTGACAATAGCGATTGATTCTTATTAATATAAAATTGGTCTTATATGACATCATATATATTTAATATATAGAAAGAACTTCTAGATTTCACAACACATAAAACAAGCTTAATTTAGCTGTTCTATAAATTTAGAATATTTATGATCGGTATTTTCTCTGTTTGTGATTAGTTATCCCAATTAATTACATAACATCTTATATCTTCTTGGTGAAGTCGCAATTTTGCATAACATTGATTGGCTTATGATTTTTTTTATGTATCGAGGGGAGTTTTGCTATATTTGCAGTAAAATTATTTACGTGTGTATTGGTTTATTTATAGATTAGGATTTAATTCTTGATATTTTTTTAGTTGAAAGGATACTTTAACTGACGGATATTTAAGATATGGGTTAAAGTCCAACCTCAACTAGCATAAAATTGATTGGCGTATGATTTTTTTTCTCTTATATTTCGATTCACTAGTGAACACAATTCGTAATGATTTAAATCATTAAATAATGTAATACTTTTTGAATTATCATTTTGAAATATGTACTGGAAATTATGAAATTATCAGATTATCAGATACATATATAAAATATAACTAATTATTGAATCGTGTCAACATTCAGGTTGTAAGATACATTACTTTTATATGATATATAAAAATGTAATTCTAATTTACTTATTTCTTGTACGTAAAGATGTTGAATCCAGTCATCTTTTTTTTATTGGAAAAAAACTGACATGGATAGTTTTTGTGGTGACATGGACATATTGCGAGGTATGAAACTCGAGCGAGTGTTTTCTGTTAAGTGCGTGGTGGGCGTATTGTGTGGAGGTAGAGTGGGCGAGTGCGTCGATCAAGATGAGAGTTCAAGTTTAAAATAGAAATGATTCATACTGGTCAGATGAGAAGTAATCCGTCTAAAGTATTCCCATATAACATCAATATATAGAAAGAACTTCTAGATTTCACAACACATAAAACAAGCTTAATTTAGCAGTTCTATAAATTTAGAATATTTATGATCGGTATTTTCTCTGTTTGTGATTAGTTATCACAATTAATTACATAACATCTTATTTCTTGGTGAAGTCGCAATGTTGCATAAAATTGATTGGCGCATGATTTTTTCCTCTTATATTTCGATTCTCTCGCGAACAACACATCACTTACATCTATTTATTAGATTAAGATAGGAATGCAATCCGAAAACATTCCCATATAACATCAAAGGCGTCATCTCCTGGCTAAATGTCTAATTAATGATTGAGACACTGATCAACTTTATACGAGAAACAAATGCAGTGTTTCAATAATTTATTTATAGAATCAGGGATTTGGTTATGGAACAAATCAGTTGAATTAGCAAATTGTCTGTATTATATTCCCGTTATGATATTCTATAAATAAATTATTAAAACTACTGCATTTGGTCCTCGTATAAAGTTGATCAGTGTGTCAATCGGCAATTAGACATTTAGCCATGAGATGACGCCTTTGATGTTATATGGGAATGTTTTCGGATTGCATTCCTATCTTAATCTAATAAATTTAGCCAGGCGATGACAGCTTCGCCAGCCTTTGATGTTATATGGGGATACTTTAGCCGGATTACTTATCATCTGACCAGTATGAATCATTTCTATTTTAAACTTGAACTTTCATCATTTTATCATTTTGAAATATGTACTGGTAATTATGAAATTTTCAGATTATCAAATCTGTTTGTTTAACTTGACCATAGATATTGATTCTTATTAACATCAAATTGGTCTTATATGACATCATATATATTTAATATATAGAAAGAACTTCTAGATGTCACAACACATAAAACAAGCTTAATTTAGCTGTTCTATAAATTTAGAATATTTATGATCGGTATTTTCTCTGTTTGTGATTAGTTATCCCAATTAATTACATAACATCTTATATCTTCTTGGTGAAGTCGCAATTTTGCATAACATTGATTGGCTTATGATTTTTTTTATGTATCGAGGGGAGTTTTGCTATATTTGCAGTAAAATTATTTACGTGTGTATTGGTTTATTTATAGATTAGGATTTAATTCTTGATATTTTTTTAGTTGAAAGGATACTTTAACTGACGGATATTTAAGATATGGGTTAAAGTCCAACCTCAACTAGCATAAAATTGATTGGCGTATGATTTTTTTTCTCTTATATTTCGATTCACTAGTGAACACAATTCGTAATGATTTAAATCATTAAATAATGTAATACTTTTTGAATTATCATTTTGAAATATGTACTGGAAATTATGAAATTATCAGATTATCAGATACATATATAAAATATAACTAATTATTGAATCATGTCAACATTCAGGTTGTAAGATACATTACTTTTATATGATATATAAAAATGTAATTCTAATTTACTTATTTCTGGTACGTAAAGATGTTGAATCCAGTCATCTTTTTTTTATTGGAAAAAAACTGACATGGATAGTTTTTGTGGTGACATGGACATATTGCGACGTATGAAACTCGAGCGAGTGTTTTCTGTTAAGTGCGTGGTGGGCGTATTGTGTGGAGGTAGAGTGGGCGAGTGCGTCGATCAAGATGAGAGTTCAAGTTTAAAATAGAAATGATTCATACTGGTCAGATGAGAAGTAATCCGTCTAAAGTATTCCCATATAACATCAATATATAGAAAGAACTTCTAGATGTCACAACACATAAAACAAGCTTAATTTAGCTGTTCTATAAATTTAGAATATTTATGATCGGTATTTTCTCTGTTTGTGATTAGTTATCCCAATTAATTACATAACATCTTATATCTTCTTGGTGAAGTCGCAATTTTGCATAACATTGATTGGCTTATGATTTTTTTTATGTATCGAGGGAAGTTTTGCTATATTTGCAGTAAGATTATTTACGTGTGTATTGGTTTAGTTATAGATTAGGCTTTAATTCTTGATATTTTTTTAGTTGAAAGGATACTTTAACTGACGGATATTTAAGATATAGGTTAAAGTCCAACCTCAACTAGCATAAAATTGATTGGCGTATGATTTTTTTCTCTTATATTTCCATTCACTCGCGAGTAAAACAACTTACATCTATTTATTAGATTAAGATAGGAATGCAATCCGAAAACATTGCATAGGTCAGTTGATATATTCTCGAATTAAATTCGGATACATTAATATGTATCGAGGGAAGTTTTGTTATCTTTGCAGTAAGATTATTTACGTGTGTATTGGTTTAATTATAGATTAGGCTTTAATTCTTGAGATTTTTTTAGTTGAAAGGATAATTTAACTGGCGGATATTTAAGATATGGGTTAAAGTCCAACCTCAACTAGCATAAAATTGATTGGTTTATGATTTTTTTCTCTTATATTTCGATTCACTAGTGAAAACAATTCGTAATGATTTAAATAATGTAATACTTTTTGAATTATCATTTTGAAATATGTACTGGTAATTATGAAATTATCAGAGTATCAAATCTGTTTGTTTAACTTGACAATAGCGATTGATTCTTATTAATATAAAATTGGTCTTATATGACATCATATATATTTAATATATAGAAAGAACTTCTAGATGTCACAACACATAAAACAAGCTTAATTTAGCTGTTCTATAAATTTAGAATATTTATGATCGGTATTTTCTCTGTTTGTGATTAGTTATCCCAATTAATTACATAACATCTTATATCTTCTTGGTGAAGTCGCAATTTTGCATAATATTGATTGGCTTATGATTTTTTTAAGTATCGAGGGAAGTTTTGCTATCTTTGCAGTAAGATTATTTACGTGTGTATTGGTTTAGTTACAGATTAGGCTTTAATTCTTGATATTTTTTTAGTTGAGAGGATAATTTAACTTGCGGATATTTAAGATATGGGTTAAAGTCCAACCTCAACTAGCATAAAATTGATTGGCTTATGATTTTTTTTCTCTTATATTTCGATTCACTAGTGAAAACAATTCGTAATGATTTAAATAATGTAATACTTTTTGAATTATCATTTTGAAATATGTACTGGTAATTATGAAATTATCAGATTATCAAATCTGTTTGTTTAACTTGACCATAGCGATTGATTCTTATTAACATCAAATTGGTCTTATATGACATCATATATATTTAATATATAGAGATAACTTCTAGATGTCACAACACATAAAACAAGCTTAATTTAGCTGTTCTATAAATTTATAATATTTATGATCGGTATTTTCTCTGTTTGTGATTAGTTATCCCAATTAATTACATAACATCTTATATCTTCTTGGTGAAGTCGCAATTTTTCATAACATTGATTGGCTTACGATTTTTTTATGTATCGAGGGAAGTTTTGCTATCTTTGCAGTAAGATTATTTACGTGTGTATTGGTTTACTTATAGATTAGGCTTTAATTCTTGATATTTTTTATTTGAAAGGATAATTTAACTGACGGATATTTAAGATATGGGTTAAAGTCCAACCTCAACTAGCATAAAATTGATTGGCGAATGATTTTTTTTCTCTTATATTTCGATTCACTCGAGAGTAAAACAACTTACATCTATTTATTAGATTAAGATAGGAATGCAATCCGAAAACATTGCATAGGTCAGTTGATATATTCTCGAATTAAATTCGGATACATTAATATGTATCGAGGGAAGTTTTGTTATATTTGCAGTAAGATTATTTACGTGTGTATTGGTTTAGTTGCGGATTAGGCTTTAATTCTTGATAATTTTTTAGTTGAGAGGATAATTTAACAGGCGGATATTTAAGATATAGGTTAAAGTCCAACCTCAACTAGCATAAAATTGATTGGCTTATGATTTTTTTCTCTTATATTTCGATTCACTAGTGAAAACAATTCGTAATGATTTAAATAATGTAATACTTTTTGAATTATCATTTTGAAATATGTACTGGAAATTATGAAATTATCAGATTATCAAATCTGTTTGTTTAACTTGACAATAGCGATTGATTCTTATTAATATAAAATTGGTCTTATATGACATCATATATATTTAATATATAGAAAGAACTTCTAGATTTCACAACACATAAAACAAGCTTAATTTAGCTGTTCTATAAATTTAGAATATTTATGATCGGTATTTTCTCTGTTTGTGATTAGTTATCCCAATTAATTACATAACATCTTATATCTTCTTGGTGAAGTCGCAATTTTGCATAACATTGATTGGCTTATGATTTTTTTTATGTATCGAGGGGAGTTTTGCTATATTTGCAGTAAAATTATTTACGTGTGTATTGGTTTATTTATAGATTAGGATTTAATTCTTGATATTTTTTTAGTTGAAAGGATACTTTAACTGACGGATATTTAAGATATGGGTTAAAGTCCAACCTCAACTAGCATAAAATTGATTGGCGTATGATTTTTTTTCTCTTATATTTCGATTCACTAGTGAACACAATTCGTAATGATTTAAATCATTAAATAATGTAATACTTTTTGAATTATCATTTTGAAATATGTACTGGAAATTATGAAATTATCAGATTATCAGATACATATATAAAATATAACTAATTATTGAATCGTGTCAACATTCAGGTTGTAAGATACATTACTTTTATATGATATATAAAAATGTAATTCTAATTTACTTATTTCTTGTACGTAAAGATGTTGAATCCAGTCATCTTTTTTTTATTGGAAAAAAACTGACATGGATAGTTTTTGTGGTGACATGGACATATTGCGAGGTATGAAACTCGAGCGAGTGTTTTCTGTTAAGTGCGTGGTGGGCGTATTGTGTGGAGGTAGAGTGGGCGAGTGCGTCGATCAAGATGAGAGTTCAAGTTTAAAATAGAAATGATTCATACTGGTCAGATGAGAAGTAATCCGTCTAAAGTATTCCCATATAACATCAATATATAGAAAGAACTTCTAGATTTCACAACACATAAAACAAGCTTAATTTAGCAGTTCTATAAATTTAGAATATTTATGATCGGTATTTTCTCTGTTTGTGATTAGTTATCACAATTAATTACATAACATCTTATTTCTTGGTGAAGTCGCAATGTTGCATAAAATTGATTGGCGCATGATTTTTTCCTCTTATATTTCGATTCTCTCGCGAACAACACATCACTTACATCTATTTATTAGATTAAGATAGGAATGCAATCCGAAAACATTCCCATATAACATCAAAGGCGTCATCTCCTGGCTAAATGTCTAATTAATGATTGAGACACTGATCAACTTTATACGAGAAACAAATGCAGTGTTTCAATAATTTATTTATAGAATCAGGGATTTGGTTATGGAACAAATCAGTTGAATTAGCAAATTGTCTGTATTATATTCCCGTTATGATATTCTATAAATAAATTATTAAAACTACTGCATTTGGTCCTCGTATAAAGTTGATCAGTGTGTCAATCGGCAATTAGACATTTAGCCATGAGATGACGCCTTTGATGTTATATGGGAATGTTTTCGGATTGCATTCCTATCTTAATCTAATAAATTTAGCCAGGCGATGACAGCTTCGCCAGCCTTTGATGTTATATGGGGATACTTTAGCCGGATTACTTATCATCTGACCAGTATGAATCATTTCTATTTTAAACTTGAACTTTCATCATTTTATCATTTTGAAATATGTACTGGTAATTATGAAATTTTCAGATTATCAAATCTGTTTGTTTAACTTGACCATAGATATTGATTCTTATTAACATCAAATTGGTCTTATATGACATCATATATATTTAATATATAGAAAGAACTTCTAGATGTCACAACACATAAAACAAGCTTAATTTAGCTGTTCTATAAATTTAGAATATTTATGATCGGTATTTTCTCTGTTTGTGATTAGTTATCCCAATTAATTACATAACATCTTATATCTTCTTGGTGAAGTCGCAATTTTGCATAACATTGATTGGCTTATGATTTTTTTTATGTATCGAGGGAAGTTTTGCTATATTTGCAGTAAGATTATTTACGTGTGTATTGGTTTAGTTATAGATTAGGCTTTAATTCTTGATATTTTTTTAGTTGAAAGGATACTTTAACTGACGGATATTTAAGATATAGGTTAAAGTCCAACCTCAACTAGCATAAAATTGATTGGCGTATGATTTTTTTTCTCGTATATTTCCATTCACTCGCGAGTAAAACAACTTACATCTATTTATTAGATTAAGATAGGAATGCAATCCGAAAACATTGCATAGGTCAGTTGATATATTCTCGAATTAAATTCGGATACATTAATATGTATCGAGGGAAGTTTTGTTATCTTTGCAGTAAGATTATTTACGTGTGTATTGGTTTAGTTGCGGATTAGGCTTTAATTCTTGATAATTTTTTAGTTGAAAGGATACTTTAACTGACGGATATTTAAGATATGGGTTAAAGTCCAACCTCAACTAGCATAAAATTGATTGGCGTATGATTTTTTTTCTCTTATATTTCGATTCACTAGTGAAAACAATTCGTAATGATTTAAATAATGTAATACTTTTTGAATTATCATTTTGAAATAAGTACTGGAAATTATGAAATTATCAGATTATCAAATCTGTTTGTTTAACTTGACAATAGCGATTGATTCTTATTAATATAAAATTGGTCTTATATGACATCATATATATTTAATATATAGAAAGAACTTCTAGATTTCACAACACATAAAACAAGCTTAATTTAGCTGTTCTATAAATTTATAATATTTATGATCGGTATTTTCTCTGTTTGTGATTAGTTATCCCAATTAATTACATAACATCTTATATCTTCTTGGTGAAGTCGCAATTTTTCATAACATTGATTGGCTTACGATTTTTTTATGTATCGAGGGAAGTTTTGCTATCTTTGCAGTAAGATTATTTACGTGTGTATTGGTTTACTTATAGATTAGGCTTTAATTCTTGATATTTTTTTAGTTGAAAGGATAATTTAACTGACGGATATTTAAGATATGGGTTAAAGTCCAACCTCAACTAGCATAAAATTGATTGGCGAATGATTTTTTTTCTCTTATATTTCCATTCACTCGCGAGTAAAACAACTTACATCTATTTATTAGATAGGAATGCAATCCGAAAACATTGCATAGGTCAGTTGATATATTCTCGAATTAAATTCGGATACATTAATATGTATCGAGGGAAGTCTTACTATCTTTACAGTGAGCTTATTTACGTGTGTATTGGTTTAGTTGTAGATTAGGCTTTAATTCTTTATATTTTTTTAGTTGAGAGGATAATTTAACAGGCGGATATTTAAGATATAGGTTAAAGTCCAACCTCAACTCGCATAAAATTGATTGTTGTAAGATTTTTTTCTCTTATATTTCTATTCACTAGTGAAAACAATTCGTAATGATTTAAATCATTAAATAATGTAAAACTTTTTGAATTATCATTTTGAAATATGTACTGGTAATTATGAAATTTTCAGATTATTAAATCTGTTTGTTTAACTTGACAATAGCGATTGATTCTTATTAACATAACATTAGTCCTATATGACATCATATATATTTAATATATAGAAAGAACTTCTAGATGTCACAACACATAAAACAAGCTTAATTTAGCTGTTCTATAAATTTAGAATATTTATGATCGGTATTTCCTCTGTTTGTGATTAGTTATCCCAATTAATTACATAACATCTTATATCTTTATTTCTTGGTGAAGTCGCAATGTTGCATAACATTGATTGGCTTACGATTTTTTTATGTATCGAGGGAAGTTTTGCTATCTTTGCAGTAAGATTATTTACGTGTGTATTGGTTTACTTATAGATTAGGCTTTAATTCTTGATATTTTTTTAGTTGAAAGGATAATTTAACTGGCGGATATTTAAGATATGGGTTAAAGTCCAACCTCAACTCGCATAAAATTGATTGGTATATGGTATTGATTGTGTATGTTTTTTTTCTTTTATATTTCGATTCACTAGTGAACGCAATTGATAATGATTTCATTAAATAATTTAATAATTGTTGAATTATCATTTTGAAATATGTACTGGAAATTATGAAATTTTCAGATTATCAAATCTGTTTTTTTTTTAATTTGACCATAGCGATTGATTCTTATTAACATCAAATTGGTCTTATATGACATCATATATATTTAATATATAGAAAGAACTTCTAGATGTCACAACACATAAAACAAGCTTAATTTAGCTGTTCTATAAATTTAGAATATTTATGATCGGTATTTTCTCTGTTTGTGATTAGTTATCCCAATTAATTACATAACATCTTATATCTTCTTGGTGAAGTCGCAATTTTGCATAACATTGATTGGCTTATGATTTTTTTTATGTATCGAGGGGAGTTTTGCTATATTTGCAGTAAAATTATTTACGTGTGTATTGGTTTATTTATAGATTAGGATTTAATTCTTGATATTTTTTTAGTTGAAAGGATACTTTAACTGACGGATATTTAAGATATGGGTTAAAGTCCAACCTCAACTAGCATAAAATTGATTGGCGTATGATTTTTTTTCTCTTATATTTCGATTCACTAGTGAACACAATTCGTAATGATTTAAATCATTAAATAATGTAATACTTTTTGAATTATCATTTTGAAATATGTACTGGAAATTATGAAATTATCAGATTATCAGATACATATATAAAATATAACTAATTATTGAATCATGTCAACATTCAGGTTGTAAGATACATTACTTTTATATGATATATAAAAATGTAATTCTAATTTACTTATTTCTGGTACGTAAAGATGTTGAATCCAGTCATCTTTTTTTTATTGGAAAAAAACTGACATGGATAGTTTTTGTGGTGACATGGACATATTGCGACGTATGAAACTCGAGCGAGTGTTTTCTGTTAAGTGCGTGGTGGGCGTATTGTGTGGAGGTAGAGTGGGCGAGTGCGTCGATCAAGATGAGAGTTCAAGTTTAAAATAGAAATGATTCATACTGGTCAGATGAGAAGTAATCCGTCTAAAGTATTCCCATATAACATCAATATATAGAAAGAACTTCTAGATGTCACAACACATAAAACAAGCTTAATTTAGCTGTTCTATAAATTTAGAATATTTATGATCGGTATTTTCTCTGTTTGTGATTAGTTATCCCAATTAATTACATAACATCTTATATCTTCTTGGTGAAGTCGCAATTTTTCATAACATTGATTGGCTTACGATTTTTTTATGTATCGAGGGAAGTTTTGCTATCTTTGCAGTAAGATTATTTACGTGTGTATTGGTTTACTTATAGATTAGGCTTTAATTCTTGATATTTTTTATTTGAAAGGATAATTTAACTGACGGATATTTAAGATATGGGTTAAAGTCCAACCTCAACTAGCATAAAATTGATTGGCGAATGATTTTTTTTCTCTTATATTTCGATTCACTCGAGAGTAAAACAACTTACATCTATTTATTAGATTAAGATAGGAATGCAATCCGAAAACATTGCATAGGTCAGTTGATATATTCTCGAATTAAATTCGGATACATTAATATGTATCGAGGGAAGTTTTGTTATATTTGCAGTAAGATTATTTACGTGTGTATTGGTTTAGTTGCGGATTAGGCTTTAATTCTTGATAATTTTTTAGTTGAGAGGATAATTTAACAGGCGGATATTTAAGATATAGGTTAAAGTCCAACCTCAACTAGCATAAAATTGATTGGCTTATGATTTTTTTCTCTTATATTTCGATTCACTAGTGAAAACAATTCGTAATGATTTAAATAATGTAATACTTTTTGAATTATCATTTTGAAATATGTACTGGAAATTATGAAATTATCAGATTATCAAATCTGTTTGTTTAACTTGACAATAGCGATTGATTCTTATTAATATAAAATTGGTCTTATATGACATCATATATATTTAATATATAGAAAGAACTTCTAGATTTCACAACACATAAAACAAGCTTAATTTAGCTGTTCTATAAATTTAGAATATTTATGATCGGTATTTTCTCTGTTTGTGATTAGTTATCCCAATTAATTACATAACATCTTATATCTTCTTGGTGAAGTCGCAATTTTGCATAACATTGATTGGCTTATGATTTTTTTTATGTATCGAGGGGAGTTTTGCTATATTTGCAGTAAAATTATTTACGTGTGTATTGGTTTATTTATAGATTAGGATTTAATTCTTGATATTTTTTTAGTTGAAAGGATACTTTAACTGACGGATATTTAAGATATGGGTTAAAGTCCAACCTCAACTAGCATAAAATTGATTGGCGTATGATTTTTTTTCTCTTATATTTCGATTCACTAGTGAACACAATTCGTAATGATTTAAATCATTAAATAATGTAATACTTTTTGAATTATCATTTTGAAATATGTACTGGAAATTATGAAATTATCAGATTATCAGATACATATATAAAATATAACTAATTATTGAATCGTGTCAACATTCAGGTTGTAAGATACATTACTTTTATATGATATATAAAAATGTAATTCTAATTTACTTATTTCTTGTACGTAAAGATGTTGAATCCAGTCATCTTTTTTTTATTGGAAAAAAACTGACATGGATAGTTTTTGTGGTGACATGGACATATTGCGAGGTATGAAACTCGAGCGAGTGTTTTCTGTTAAGTGCGTGGTGGGCGTATTGTGTGGAGGTAGAGTGGGCGAGTGCGTCGATCAAGATGAGAGTTCAAGTTTAAAATAGAAATGATTCATACTGGTCAGATGAGAAGTAATCCGTCTAAAGTATTCCCATATAACATCAATATATAGAAAGAACTTCTAGATTTCACAACACATAAAACAAGCTTAATTTAGCAGTTCTATAAATTTAGAATATTTATGATCGGTATTTTCTCTGTTTGTGATTAGTTATCACAATTAATTACATAACATCTTATTTCTTGGTGAAGTCGCAATGTTGCATAAAATTGATTGGCGCATGATTTTTTCCTCTTATATTTCGATTCTCTCGCGAACAACACATCACTTACATCTATTTATTAGATTAAGATAGGAATGCAATCCGAAAACATTCCCATATAACATCAAAGGCGTCATCTCCTGGCTAAATGTCTAATTAATGATTGAGACACTGATCAACTTTATACGAGAAACAAATGCAGTGTTTCAATAATTTATTTATAGAATCAGGGATTTGGTTATGGAACAAATCAGTTGAATTAGCAAATTGTCTGTATTATATTCCCGTTATGATATTCTATAAATAAATTATTAAAACTACTGCATTTGGTCCTCGTATAAAGTTGATCAGTGTGTCAATCGGCAATTAGACATTTAGCCATGAGATGACGCCTTTGATGTTATATGGGAATGTTTTCGGATTGCATTCCTATCTTAATCTAATAAATTTAGCCAGGCGATGACAGCTTCGCCAGCCTTTGATGTTATATGGGGATACTTTAGCCGGATTACTTATCATCTGACCAGTATGAATCATTTCTATTTTAAACTTGAACTTTCATCATTTTATCATTTTGAAATATGTACTGGTAATTATGAAATTTTCAGATTATCAAATCTGTTTGTTTAACTTGACCATAGATATTGATTCTTATTAACATCAAATTGGTCTTATATGACATCATATATATTTAATATATAGAAAGAACTTCTAGATGTCACAACACATAAAACAAGCTTAATTTAGCTGTTCTATAAATTTAGAATATTTATGATCGGTATTTTCTCTGTTTGTGATTAGTTATCCCAATTAATTACATAACATCTTATATCTTCTTGGTGAAGTCGCAATTTTGCATAACATTGATTGGCTTATGATTTTTTTTATGTATCGAGGGAAGTTTTGCTATATTTGCAGTAAGATTATTTACGTGTGTATTGGTTTAGTTATAGATTAGGCTTTAATTCTTGATATTTTTTTAGTTGAAAGGATACTTTAACTGACGGATATTTAAGATATAGGTTAAAGTCCAACCTCAACTAGCATAAAATTGATTGGCGTATGATTTTTTTTCTCGTATATTTCCATTCACTCGCGAGTAAAACAACTTACATCTATTTATTAGATTAAGATAGGAATGCAATCCGAAAACATTGCATAGGTCAGTTGATATATTCTCGAATTAAATTCGGATACATTAATATGTATCGAGGGAAGTTTTGTTATCTTTGCAGTAAGATTATTTACGTGTGTATTGGTTTAGTTGCGGATTAGGCTTTAATTCTTGATAATTTTTTAGTTGAAAGGATACTTTAACTGACGGATATTTAAGATATGGGTTAAAGTCCAACCTCAACTAGCATAAAATTGATTGGCGTATGATTTTTTTTCTCTTATATTTCGATTCACTAGTGAAAACAATTCGTAATGATTTAAATAATGTAATACTTTTTGAATTATCATTTTGAAATATGTACTGGAAATTATGAAATTATCAGATTATCAAATCTGTTTGTTTAACTTGACAATAGCGATTGATTCTTATTAATATAAAATTGGTCTTATATGACATCATATATATTTAATATATAGAAAGAACTTCTAGATTTCACAACACATAAAACAAGCTTAATTTAGCTGTTCTATAAATTTATAATATTTATGATCGGTATTTTCTCTGTTTGTGATTAGTTATCCCAATTAATTACATAACATCTTATATCTTCTTGGTGAAGTCGCAATTTTTCATAACATTGATTGGCTTACGATTTTTTTATGTATCGAGGGAAGTTTTGCTATCTTTGCAGTAAGATTATTTACGTGTGTATTGGTTTACTTATAGATTAGGCTTTAATTCTTGATATTTTTTTAGTTGAAAGGATAATTTAACTGACGGATATTTAAGATATGGGTTAAAGTCCAACCTCAACTAGCATAAAATTGATTGGCGAATGATTTTTTTTCTCTTATATTTCCATTCACTCGCGAGTAAAACAACTTACATCTATTTATTAGATAGGAATGCAATCCGAAAACATTGCATAGGTCAGTTGATATATTCTCGAATTAAATTCGGATACATTAATATGTATCGAGGGAAGTCTTACTATCTTTACAGTGAGCTTATTTACGTGTGTATTGGTTTAGTTGTAGATTAGGCTTTAATTCTTTATATTTTTTTAGTTGAGAGGATAATTTAACAGGCGGATATTTAAGATATAGGTTAAAGTCCAACCTCAACTCGCATAAAATTGATTGTTGTAAGATTTTTTTCTCTTATATTTCTATTCACTAGTGAAAACAATTCGTAATGATTTAAATCATTAAATAATGTAAAACTTTTTGAATTATCATTTTGAAATATGTACTGGTAATTATGAAATTTTCAGATTATTAAATCTGTTTGTTTAACTTGACAATAGCGATTGATTCTTATTAACATAACATTAGTCCTATATGACATCATATATATTTAATATATAGAAAGAACTTCTAGATGTCACAACACATAAAACAAGCTTAATTTAGCTGTTCTATAAATTTAGAATATTTATGATCGGTATTTCCTCTGTTTGTGATTAGTTATCCCAATTAATTACATAACATCTTATATCTTTATTTCTTGGTGAAGTCGCAATGTTGCATAACATTGATTGGCTTACGATTTTTTTATGTATCGAGGGAAGTTTTGCTATCTTTGCAGTAAGATTATTTACGTGTGTATTGGTTTACTTATAGATTAGGCTTTAATTCTTGATATTTTTTTAGTTGAAAGGATAATTTAACTGGCGGATATTTAAGATATGGGTTAAAGTCCAACCTCAACTCGCATAAAATTGATTGGTATATGGTATTGATTGTGTATGTTTTTTTTCTTTTATATTTCGATTCACTAGTGAACGCAATTGATAATGATTTCATTAAATAATTTAATAATTGTTGAATTATCATTTTGAAATATGTACTGGAAATTATGAAATTTTCAGATTATCAAATCTGTTTTTTTTTTAATTTGACCATAGCGATTGATTCTTATTAACATCAAATTGGTCTTATATGACATCATATATATTTAATATATAGAAAGAACTTCTAGATGTCACAACACATAAAACAAGCTTAATTTAGCTGTTCTATAAATTTAGAATATTTATGATCGGTATTTTCTCTGTTTGTGATTAGTTATCCCAATTAATTACATAACATCTTATATCTTCTTGGTGAAGTCGCAATTTTACATAACATTGATTGGCTTATGATTTTTTTTATGTATCGAGGGGAGTTTTGCTATATTTGCAGTAAAATTATTTACGTGTGTATTGGTTTATTTATAGATTAGGATTTAATTCTTGATATTTTTTTAGTTGAAAGGATACTTTAACTGACGGATATTTAAGATATGGGTTAAAGTCCAACCTCAACTAGCATAAAATTGATTGGCGTATGATTTTTTTTCTCTTATATTTCGATTCACTAGTGAACACAATTCGTAATGATTTAAATCATTAAATAATGTAATACTTTTTGAATTATCATTTTGAAATATGTACTGGAAATTATGAAATTATCAGATTATCAGATACATATATAAAATATAACTAATTATTGAATCATGTCAACATTCAGGTTGTAAGATACATTACTTTTATATGATATATAAAAATGTAATTCTAATTTACTTATTTCTGGTACGTAAAGATGTTGAATCCAGTCATCTTTTTTTTATTGGAAAAAAACTGACATGGATAGTTTTTGTGGTGACATGGACATATTGCGACGTATGAAACTCGAGCGAGTGTTTTCTGTTAAGTGCGTGGTGGGCGTATTGTGTGGAGGTAGAGTGGGCGAGTGCGTCGATCAAGATGAGAGTTCAAGTTTAAAATAGAAATGATTCATACTGGTCAGATGAGAAGTAATCCGTCTAAAGTATTCCCATATAACATCAATATATAGAAAGAACTTCTAGATGTCACAACACATAAAACAAGCTTAATTTAGCTGTTCTATAAATTTAGAATATTTATGATCGGTATTTTCTCTGTTTGTGATTAGTTATCCCAATTAATTACATAACATCTTATATCTTCTTGGTGAAGTCGCAATTTTGCATAACATTGATTGGCTTATGATTTTTTTTATGTATCGAGGGAAGTTTTGCTATATTTGCAGTAAGATTATTTACGTGTGTATTGGTTTAGTTATAGATTAGGCTTTAATTCTTGATATTTTTTTAGTTGAAAGGATACTTTAACTGACGGATATTTAAGATATAGGTTAAAGTCCAACCTCAACTAGCATAAAATTGATTGGCGTATGATTTTTTTCTCTTATATTTCCATTCACTCGCGAGTAAAACAACTTACATCTATTTATTAGATTAAGATAGGAATGCAATCCGAAAACATTGCATAGGTCAGTTGATATATTCTCGAATTAAATTCGGATACATTAATATGTATCGAGGGAAGTTTTGTTATCTTTGCAGTAAGATTATTTACGTGTGTATTGGTTTAATTATAGATTAGGCTTTAATTCTTGAGATTTTTTTAGTTGAAAGGATAATTTAACTGGCGGATATTTAAGATATGGGTTAAAGTCCAACCTCAACTAGCATAAAATTGATTGGTTTATCATTTTTTTCTCTTATATTTCGATTCACTAGTGAAAACAATTCGTAATGATTTAAATAATGTAATACTTTTTGAATTATCATTTTGAAATATGTACTGGTAATTATGAAATTATCAGAGTATCAAATCTGTTTGTTTAACTTGACAATAGCGATTGATTCTTATTAATATAAAATTGGTCTTATATGACATCATATATATTTAATATATAGAAAGAACTTCTAGATGTCACAACACATAAAACAAGCTTAATTTAGCTGTTCTATAAATTTAGAATATTTATGATCGGTATTTTCTCTGTTTGTGATTAGTTATCCCAATTAATTACATAACATCTTATATCTTCTTGGTGAAGTCGCAATTTTGCATAATATTGATTGGCTTATGATTTTTTTAAGTATCGAGGGAAGTTTTGCTATCTTTGCAGTAAGATTATTTACGTGTGTATTGGTTTAGTTACAGATTAGGCTTTAATTCTTGATATTTTTTTAGTTGAGAGGATAATTTAACTTGCGGATATTTAAGATATGGGTTAAAGTCCAACCTCAACTAGCATAAAATTGATTGGCTTATGATTTTTTTTCTCTTATATTTCGATTCACTAGTGAAAACAATTCGTAATGATTTAAATAATGTAATACTTTTTGAATTATCATTTTGAAATATGTACTGGTAATTATGAAATTATCAGATTATCAAATCTGTTTGTTTAACTTGACCATAGCGATTGATTCTTATTAACATCAAATTGGTCTTATATGACATCATATATATTTAATATATAGAGATAACTTCTAGATGTCACAACACATAAAACAAGCTTAATTTAGCTGTTCTATAAATTTATAATATTTATGATCGGTATTTTCTCTGTTTGTGATTAGTTATCCCAATTAATTACATAACATCTTATATCTTCTTGGTGAAGTCGCAATTTTTCATAACATTGATTGGCTTACGATTTTTTTATGTATCGAGGGAAGTTTTGCTATCTTTGCAGTAAGATTATTTACGTGTGTATTGGTTTACTTATAGATTAGGCTTTAATTCTTGATATTTTTTATTTGAAAGGATAATTTAACTGACGGATATTTAAGATATGGGTTAAAGTCCAACCTCAACTAGCATAAAATTGATTGGCGAATGATTTTTTTTCTCTTATATTTCGATTCACTCGAGAGTAAAACAACTTACATCTATTTATTAGATTAAGATAGGAATGCAATCCGAAAACATTGCATAGGTCAGTTGATATATTCTCGAATTAAATTCGGATACATTAATATGTATCGAGGGAAGTTTTGTTATATTTGCAGTAAGATTATTTACGTGTGTATTGGTTTAGTTGCGGATTAGGCTTTAATTCTTGATAATTTTTTAGTTGAGAGGATAATTTAACAGGCGGATATTTAAGATATAGGTTAAAGTCCAACCTCAACTAGCATAAAATTGATTGGCTTATGATTTTTTTCTCTTATATTTCGATTCACTAGTGAAAACAATTCGTAATGATTTAAATAATGTAATACTTTTTGAATTATCATTTTGAAATATGTACTGGAAATTATGAAATTATCAGATTATCAAATCTGTTTGTTTAACTTGACAATAGCGATTGATTCTTATTAATATAAAATTGGTCTTATATGACATCATATATATTTAATATATAGAAAGAACTTCTAGATTTCACAACACATAAAACAAGCTTAATTTAGCTGTTCTATAAATTTAGAATATTTATGATCGGTATTTTCTCTGTTTGTGATTAGTTATCCCAATTAATTACATAACATCTTATATCTTCTTGGTGAAGTCGCAATTTTGCATAACATTGATTGGCTTATGATTTTTTAAGTATCGAGGGAAGTTTTGCTATCTTTGCAGTAAGATTATTTACGTGTGTATTGGTTTAGTTGCGGATTAGGCTTTAATTCTTGATAATTTTTTAGTTGAGAGGATAATTTAACAGGCGGATATTTAAGATATAGGTTAAAGTCCAACCTCAACTAGCATAAAATTGATTGGCTTATGATTTTTTTCTCTTATATTTCGATTCACTAGTGAAAACAATTCGTAATGATTTAAATAATGTAATACTTTTTGAATTATCATTTTGAAATATGTACTGGAAATTATGAAATTATCAGATTATCAAATCTGTTTGTTTAACTTGACAATAGCGATTGATTCTTATTAATATAAAATTGGTCTTATATGACATCATATATATTTAATATATAGAAAGAACTTCTAGATGTCACAACACATAAAACAAGCTTAATTTAGCTGTTCTATAAATTTAGAATATTTATGATCGGTATTTTCTCTGTTTGTGATTAGTTATCTCAATTAATTACATAACATCTTATATCTTCTTGGTGAAGTCGCAATTTTGCATAACATTGATTGGCTTATGATTTTTTTTATGTATCGAGGGAAGTTTTGCAGTAAGATTATTTACGTGTGTATTGGTTTAGTTGTAGATTAGGCTTTAATTCTTGATATTTTTTTAGTTGAAAGGATAATTTAACTGGCGGATATTTAAGATATGGGTTAAAGTCCAACCTCAACTCGCATAAAATTAATTGTTGTAAGATTTTTTTCTCTTATATTTCGATTCACTAGTGAAAACAATTCGTAATGATTTAAATCATTAAATAATGTAAAACTTTTTGAATTATCATTTTGAAATATGTACTGGTAATTATGAATTTTTCAGATTATCAAATCTGTTTGTTTAACTTGACCATAGATATTAATTCTTATTAATATAAAATTGGTCTTATATGACATCATATATATTTAATATATAGAGAGAACTTCTAGATGTCACAACACATAAAACAATCTTAATTTAGCTGTTCTATAAATTTATAATATTTATGATCGGTATTTTCTCTGTTTGTGATTAGTTACCCCAATTAATTACATAACATCTTATATCTTCTTGGTGAAGTCGCAATTTTTCATAACATTGATTGGCTTACGATTTTTTTATGTATCGAGGGAAGTTTTGCTATCTTTGCAGTAAGATTATTTACGTGTGTATTGGTTTACTTATAGATTAGGCTTTAATTCTTGATATTTTTTTAGTTGAAAGGATAATTTAACTGACGGATATTTAAGATATGGGTTAAAGTCCAACCTCAACTAGCATAAAATTGATTGGCGAATGATTTTTTTTCTCTTATATTTCGATTCACTAGTGAACACAATTCGTAATGATTTAAATCATTAAATAATGTAATACTTTTTGAATTATCATTTTGAAATATGTACTGGAAATTATGAAATTATCAGATTATCAGATACATATATAAAATATAACTAATTATTGAATCATGTCAACATTCAGGTTGTAAGATACATTACTTTTATATGATATATAAAAATGTAATTCTAATTTACTTATTTCTTGTACGTAAAGATGTTGAATCCAGTCATCTTTTTTTTATTGGAAAAAAACTGACATGGATAGTTTTTGTGGTGACATGGACATATTGCGACGTATGAAACTCGAGCGAGTGTTTTCTGTTAAGTGCGTGGTGGGCGTATTGTGTGGAGGTAGAGTGGGCGAGTGCGTCGATCAAGATGAGAGTTCAAGTTTAAAATAGAAATGATTCATACTGGTCAGATGAGAAGTAATCCGTCTAAAGTATTCCCATATAACATCAATATATAGAAAGAACTTCTAGATTTCACAACACATAAAACAAGCTTAATTTAGCAGTTCTATAAATTTAGAATATTTATGATCGGTATTTTCTCTGTTTGTGATTAGTTATCACAATTAATTACATAACATCTTATTTCTTGGTGAAGTCGCAATGTTGCATAAAATTGATTGGCGCATGATTTTTTCCTCTTATATTTCGATTCTCTCGCGAACAACACATCACTTACATCTATTTATTAGATTAAGATAGGAATGCAATCCGAAAACATTCCCATATAACATCAAAGGCGTCATCTCCTGGCTAAATGTCTAATTAATGATTGAGACACTGATCAACTTTATACGAGAAACAAATGCAGTGTTTCAATAATTTATTTATAGAATCAGGGATTTGGTTATGGAACAAATCAGTTGAATTAGCAAATTGTCTGTATTATATTCCCGTTATGATATTCTATAAATAAATTATTAAAACTACTGCATTTGGTCCTCGTATAAAGTTGATCAGTGTGTCAATCGGCAATTAGACATTTAGCCATGAGATGACGCCTTTGATGTTATATGGGAATGTTTTCGGATTGCATTCCTATCTTAATCTAATAAATTTAGCCAGGCGATGACAGCTTCGCCAGCCTTTGATGTTATATGGGGATACTTTAGCCGGATTACTTATCATCTGACCAGTATGAATCATTTCTATTTTAAACTTGAACTTTCATCATTTTATCATTTTGAAATATGTACTGGTAATTATGAAATTTTCAGATTATCAAATCTGTTTGTTTAACTTGACCATAGATATTGATTCTTATTAACATCAAATTGGTCTTATATGACATCATATATATTTAATATATAGAAAGAACTTCTAGATGTCATAACACATAAAACAAGCTTAATTTAGCTGTTCTATAAATTTAGAATATTTATGATCGGTATTTTCTCTGTTTGTGATTAGTTATCCCAATTAATTACATAACATCTTAAATCTTCTTGGTGAAGTCGCAATTTTGCATAACATTGATTGGCTTATGATTTTTTTATGTATCGAGGGAAGTTTTGCTATCTTTGCAGTAAGATTATTTACGTGTGTATTGGTTTAGTTGTAGATTAGGCTTTAATTCTTGATATTTTTTTAGTTGAAAGGATACTTTAACTGACGGATATTTAAGATATGGGTTAAAGTCCAACCTCAACTAGCATAAAATTGATTCGCGAATGATTTTTTTTCTCTTATATTTCCATTAACTCGCGAGTAAAACAACTTACATCTATTTATTAGATTAAGATAGGAATGCAATCCGAAAACATTGCATAGGTCAGTTGATATATTCTCGAATTAAATTCGGATACATTAATATGTATCGAGGGAAGTCTTGCTATCTTTACAGTGAGATTATTTACGTGTGTATTGGTTTAGTTGTAGATTAGGCTTTAATTCTTGATATTTTTTTAGTTGAAAGGATAATTTAACTGGCGGATATTTAAGATATGGGTTAAAGTCCAACCTCAACTCGCATAAAATTAATTGTTGTAAGATTTTTTTCTCTTATATTTCGATTCACTAGTGAAAACAATTCGTAATGATTTAAATCATTAAATAATGTAAAACTTTTTGAATTATCATTTTGAAATATGTACTGGTAATTATGAATTTTTCAGATTATCAAATCTGTTTGTTTAACTTGACCATAGATATTAATTCTTATTAACATCAAATTGGTCTTATATGACATCATATATATTTAATATATAGAAAGAACTTCTAGATGTCACAACACATAAAACAAGCTTAATTTAGCTGTTCTATAAATTTAGAATATTTATGATCGGTATTTTCTTGGTTTGTGATTAGTTATCCCAATTAATTACATAACATCTTATATCTTCTTGGTGAAGTCGCAATTTTGCATAACATTGATTGGCTTATGATTTTTTTAAGTATCGAGGGAAGTTTTGCTATCTTTGCAGTAAGATTATTTACGTGTGTATTGGTTTAGTTACAGATTAGGCTTTACTTCTTGATATTTTTTTAGTTGAGAGGATAATTTAACTTGCGGATATTTAAGATATGGGTTAAAGTCCAACCTCAACTAGCATAAAATTGATTGGCTTATGATTTTTTTCTCTTATATTTCGATTCACTAGTGAAAACAATTCGTAATGATTTAAATAATGTAATACTTTTTGAATTATCATTTTGAAATATGTACTGGTAATTATGAAATTATCAGATTATCAAATCTGTTTGTTTAACTTGACCATAGCGATTGATTCTTATTAACATCAAATTGGTCTTATATGACATCATATATATTTAATATATAGAGATAACTTCTATATGTCACAACACATAAAACAAGCTTAATTTAGCTGTTCTATAAATTTAGAATATTTATGATCGGTATTTTCTCTGTTTGTGAATAGTTATCCCAATTAATTACATAACATCTTATATCTTCTTGGTGAAGTCGCAATTTTGCATAACATTGATTGGCTTATGATTTTTTTTATGTATCGAGGGAAGTTTTGCAGTAAGATTATTTACGTGTGTATTGGATTAGTTGTAGATTAGGCTTTAATTCTTGATATTTTTTTAGTTGAAAGGATACTTTAACTGACGGATATTTAAGATATGGGTTAAAGTCCAACCTCAACTCGCATAAAATTGATTGTTTTTTTTTTATAGATTTTTTTCTCTTATATTTCGATTCACTAGTGAAAACAATTCGTAATGATTTAAATAATGTAATACTTTTTGAATTATCATTTTGAAATATGTACTGGTAATTATGAAATTATCAGATTATCAAATCTGTTTGTTTAACTTGACAATAGCGATTGATTCTTATTAATATAAAATTGGTCTTATATGACATCATATATATTTAATATATAGAAAGAACTTCTAGATTTCACAACACATAAAACAAGCTTAATTTAGCTGTTCTATAAATTTATAATATTTATGATCGGTATTTTCTCTGTTTGTGATTAGTTATCCCAATTAATTACATAACATCTTATATCTTCTTGGTGAAGTCGCAATTTTTCATAACATTGATTGGCTTACGATTTTTTTATGTATCGAGGGAAGTTTTGCTATCTTTGCAGTAAGATTATTTACGTGTGTATTGGTTTACTTATAGATTAGGCTTTAATTCTTGATATTTTTTTAGTTGAAAGGATAATTTAACTGACGGATATTTAAGATATGGGTTAAAGTCCAACCTCAACTAGCATAAAATTGATTGGCGAATGATTTTTTTTCTCTTATATTTCCATTCACTCGCGAGTAAAACAACTTACATCTATTTATTAGATAGGAATGCAATCCGAAAACATTGCATAGGTCAGTTGATATATTCTCGAATTAAATTCGGATACATTAATATGTATCGAGGGAAGTCTTACTATCTTTACAGTGAGCTTATTTACGTGTGTATTGGTTTAGTTGTAGATTAGGCTTTAATTCTTTATATTTTTTTAGTTGAGAGGATAATTTAACAGGCGGATATTTAAGATATAGGTTAAAGTCCAACCTCAACTCGCATAAAATTGATTGTTGTAAGATTTTTTTCTCTTATATTTCTATTCACTAGTGAAAACAATTCGTAATGATTTAAATCATTAAATAATGTAAAACTTTTTGAATTATCATTTTGAAATATGTACTGGTAATTATGAAATTTTCAGATTATTAAATCTGTTTGTTTAACTTGACAATAGCGATTGATTCTTATTAACATAACATTAGTCCTATATGACATCATATATATTTAATATATAGAAAGAACTTCTAGATGTCACAACACATAAAACAAGCTTAATTTAGCTGTTCTATAAATTTAGAATATTTATGATCGGTATTTCCTCTGTTTGTGATTAGTTATCCCAATTAATTACATAACATCTTATATCTTTATTTCTTGGTGAAGTCGCAATGTTGCATAACATTGATTGGCTTACGATTTTTTTATGTATCGAGGGAAGTTTTGCTATCTTTGCAGTAAGATTATTTACGTGTGTATTGGTTTACTTATAGATTAGGCTTTAATTCTTGATATTTTTTTAGTTGAAAGGATAATTTAACTGGCGGATATTTAAGATATGGGTTAAAGTCCAACCTCAACTCGCATAAAATTGATTGGTATATGGTATTGATTGTGTATGTTTTTTTTCTTTTATATTTCGATTCACTAGTGAACGCAATTGATAATGATTTCATTAAATAATTTAATAATTGTTGAATTATCATTTTGAAATATGTACTGGAAATTATGAAATTTTCAGATTATCAAATCTGTTTTTTTTTTAATTTGACCATAGCGATTGATTCTTATTAACATCAAATTGGTCTTATATGACATCATATATATTTAATATATAGAAAGAACTTCTAGATGTCACAACACATAAAACAAGCTTAATTTAGCTGTTCTATAAATTTAGAATATTTATGATCGGTATTTTCTCTGTTTGTGATTAGTTATCCCAATTAATTACATAACATCTTATATCTTCTTGGTGAAGTCGCAATTTTGCATAACATTGATTGGCTTATGATTTTTTTTATGTATCGAGGGGAGTTTTGCTATATTTGCAGTAAATTATTTACGTGTGTATTGGTTTATTTATAGATTAGGATTTAATTCTTGATATTTTTTTAGTTGAAAGGATACTTTAACTGACGGATATTTAAGATATGGGTTAAAGTCCAACCTCAACTAGCATAAAATTGATTGGCGTATGATTTTTTTTCTCTTATATTTCGATTCACTAGTGAACACAATTCGTAATGATTTAAATCATTAAATAATGTAATACTTTTTGAATTATCATTTTGAAATATGTACTGGAAATTATGAAATTATCAGATTATCAGATACATATATAAAATATAACTAATTATTGAATCATGTCAACATTCAGGTTGTAAGATACATTACTTTTATATGATATATAAAAATGTAATTCTAATTTACTTATTTCTGGTACGTAAAGATGTTGAATCCAGTCATCTTTTTTTTATTGGAAAAAAACTGACATGGATAGTTTTTGTGGTGACATGGACATATTGCGACGTATGAAACTCGAGCGAGTGTTTTCTGTTAAGTGCGTGGTGGGCGTATTGTGTGGAGGTAGAGTGGGCGAGTGCGTCGATCAAGATGAGAGTTCAAGTTTAAAATAGAAATGATTCATACTGGTCAGATGAGAAGTAATCCGTCTAAAGTATTCCCATATAACATCAATATATAGAAAGAACTTCTAGATGTCACAACACATAAAACAAGCTTAATTTAGCTGTTCTATAAATTTAGAATATTTATGATCGGTATTTTCTCTGTTTGTGATTAGTTATCCCAATTAATTACATAACATCTTATATCTTCTTGGTGAAGTCGCAATTTTGCATAACATTGATTGGCTTATGATTTTTTTTATGTATCGAGGGAAGTTTTGCTATATTTGCAGTAAGATTATTTACGTGTGTATTGGTTTAGTTATAGATTAGGCTTTAATTCTTGATATTTTTTTAGTTGAAAGGATACTTTAACTGACGGATATTTAAGATATAGGTTAAAGTCCAACCTCAACTAGCATAAAATTGATTGGCGTATGATTTTTTTTCTCGTATATTTCCATTCACTCGCGAGTAAAACAACTTACATCTATTTATTAGATTAAGATAGGAATGCAATCCGAAAACATTGCATAGGTCAGTTGATATATTCTCGAATTAAATTCGGATACATTAATATGTATCGAGGGAAGTTTTGTTATCTTTGCAGTAAGATTATTTACGTGTGTATTGGTTTAGTTGCGGATTAGGCTTTAATTCTTGATAATTTTTTAGTTGAAAGGATACTTTAACTGACGGATATTTAAGATATGGGTTAAAGTCCAACCTCAACTAGCATAAAATTGATTGGCGTATGATTTTTTTTCTCTTATATTTCGATTCACTAGTGAAAACAATTCGTAATGATTTAAATAATGTAATACTTTTTGAATTATCATTTTGAAATATGTACTGGAAATTATGAAATTATCAGATTATCAAATCTGTTTGTTTAACTTGACAATAGCGATTGATTCTTATTAATATAAAATTGGTCTTATATGACATCATATATATTTAATATATAGAAAGAACTTCTAGATTTCACAACACATAAAACAAGCTTAATTTAGCTGTTCTATAAATTTATAATATTTATGATCGGTATTTTCTCTGTTTGTGATTAGTTATCCCAATTAATTACATAACATCTTATATCTTCTTGGTGAAGTCGCAATTTTTCATAACATTGATTGGCTTACGATTTTTTTATGTATCGAGGGAAGTTTTGCTATCTTTGCAGTAAGATTATTTACGTGTGTATTGGTTTACTTATAGATTAGGCTTTAATTCTTGATATTTTTTTAGTTGAAAGGATAATTTAACTGACGGATATTTAAGATATGGGTTAAAGTCCAACCTCAACTAGCATAAAATTGATTGGCGAATGATTTTTTTTCTCTTATATTTCCATTCACTCGCGAGTAAAACAACTTACATCTATTTATTAGATAGGAATGCAATCCGAAAACATTGCATAGGTCAGTTGATATATTCTCGAATTAAATTCGGATACATTAATATGTATCGAGGGAAGTCTTACTATCTTTACAGTGAGCTTATTTACGTGTGTATTGGTTTAGTTGTAGATTAGGCTTTAATTCTTTATATTTTTTTAGTTGAGAGGATAATTTAACAGGCGGATATTTAAGATATAGGTTAAAGTCCAACCTCAACTCGCATAAAATTGATTGTTGTAAGATTTTTTTCTCTTATATTTCTATTCACTAGTGAAAACAATTCGTAATGATTTAAATCATTAAATAATGTAAAACTTTTTGAATTATCATTTTGAAATATGTACTGGTAATTATGAAATTTTCAGATTATTAAATCTGTTTGTTTAACTTGACAATAGCGATTGATTCTTATTAACATAACATTAGTCCTATATGACATCATATATATTTAATATATAGAAAGAACTTCTAGATGTCACAACACATAAAACAAGCTTAATTTAGCTGTTCTATAAATTTAGAATATTTATGATCGGTATTTCCTCTGTTTGTGATTAGTTATCCCAATTAATTACATAACATCTTATATCTTTATTTCTTGGTGAAGTCGCAATGTTGCATAACATTGATTGGCTTACGATTTTTTTATGTATCGAGGGAAGTTTTGCTATCTTTGCAGTAAGATTATTTACGTGTGTATTGGTTTACTTATAGATTAGGCTTTAATTCTTGATATTTTTTTAGTTGAAAGGATAATTTAACTGGCGGATATTTAAGATATGGGTTAAAGTCCAACCTCAACTCGCATAAAATTGATTGGTATATGGTATTGATTGTGTATGTTTTTTTTCTTTTATATTTCGATTCACTAGTGAACGCAATTGATAATGATTTCATTAAATAATTTAATAATTGTTGAATTATCATTTTGAAATATGTACTGGAAATTATGAAATTTTCAGATTATCAAATCTGTTTTTTTTTTAATTTGACCATAGCGATTGATTCTTATTAACATCAAATTGGTCTTATATGACATCATATATATTTAATATATAGAAAGAACTTCTAGATGTCACAACACATAAAACAAGCTTAATTTAGCTGTTCTATAAATTTAGAATATTTATGATCGGTATTTTCTCTGTTTGTGATTAGTTATCCCAATTAATTACATAACATCTTATATCTTCTTGGTGAAGTCGCAATTTTGCATAACATTGATTGGCTTATGATTTTTTTTATGTATCGAGGGGAGTTTTGCTATATTTGCAGTAAAATTATTTACGTGTGTATTGGTTTATTTATAGATTAGGATTTAATTCTTGATATTTTTTTAGTTGAAAGGATACTTTAACTGACGGATATTTAAGATATGGGTTAAAGTCCAACCTCAACTAGCATAAAATTGATTGGCGTATGATTTTTTTTCTCTTATATTTCGATTCACTAGTGAACACAATTCGTAATGATTTAAATCATTAAATAATGTAATACTTTTTGAATTATCATTTTGAAATATGTACTGGAAATTATGAAATTATCAGATTATCAGATACATATATAAAATATAACTAATTATTGAATCATGTCAACATTCAGGTTGTAAGATACATTACTTTTATATGATATATAAAAATGTAATTCTAATTTACTTATTTCTGGTACGTAAAGATGTTGAATCCAGTCATCTTTTTTTTATTGGAAAAAAACTGACATGGATAGTTTTTGTGGTGACATGGACATATTGCGACGTATGAAACTCGAGCGAGTGTTTTCTGTTAAGTGCGTGGTGGGCGTATTGTGTGGAGGTAGAGTGGGCGAGTGCGTCGATCAAGATGAGAGTTCAAGTTTAAAATAGAAATGATTCATACTGGTCAGATGAGAAGTAATCCGTCTAAAGTATTCCCATATAACATCAATATATAGAAAGAACTTCTAGATGTCACAACACATAAAACAAGCTTAATTTAGCTGTTCTATAAATTTAGAATATTTATGATCGGTATTTTCTCTGTTTGTGATTAGTTATCCCAATTAATTACATAACATCTTATATCTTCTTGGTGAAGTCGCAATTTTGCATAACATTGATTGGCTTATGATTTTTTTTATGTATCGAGGGAAGTTTTGCTATATTTGCAGTAAGATTATTTACGTGTGTATTGGTTTAGTTATAGATTAGGCTTTAATTCTTGATATTTTTTTAGTTGAAAGGATACTTTAACTGACGGATATTTAAGATATAGGTTAAAGTCCAACCTCAACTAGCATAAAATTGATTGGCGTATGATTTTTTTCTCTTATATTTCCATTCACTCGCGAGTAAAACAACTTACATCTATTTATTAGATTAAGATAGGAATGCAATCCGAAAACATTGCATAGGTCAGTTGATATATTCTCGAATTAAATTCGGATACATTAATATGTATCGAGGGAAGTTTTGTTATCTTTGCAGTAAGATTATTTACGTGTGTATTGGTTTAATTATAGATTAGGCTTTAATTCTTGAGATTTTTTTAGTTGAAAGGATAATTTAACTGGCGGATATTTAAGATATGGGTTAAAGTCCAACCTCAACTAGCATAAAATTGATTGGTTTATGATTTTTTTCTCTTATATTTCGATTCACTAGTGAAAACAATTCGTAATGATTTAAATAATGTAATACTTTTTGAATTATCATTTTGAAATATGTACTGGTAATTATGAAATTATCAGAGTATCAAATCTGTTTGTTTAACTTGACAATAGCGATTGATTCTTATTAATATAAAATTGGTCTTATATGACATCATATATATTTAATATATAGAGAGAACTTCTAGATGTCACAACACATAAAACAAGCTTAATTTAGCTGTTCTATAAATTTAGAATATTTATGATCGGTATTTTCTCTGTTTGTGATTAGTTATCCCAATTAATTACATAACATCTTATATCTTCTTGGTGAAGTCGCAATTTTGCATAACATTGATTGGCTTATGATTTTTTTTATGTATCGAGGGAAGTTTTGCTATATTTGCAGTAAGATTATTTACGTGTGTATTGGTTTAGTTATAGATTAGGCTTTAATTCTTGATATTTTTTTAGTTGAAAGGATACTTTAACTGACGGATATTTAAGATATAGGTTAAAGTCCAACCTCAACTAGCATAAAATTGATTGGCGTATGATTTTTTTTCTCGTATATTTCCATTCACTCGCGAGTAAAACAACTTACATCTATTTATTAGATTAAGATAGGAATGCAATCCGAAAACATTGCATAGGTCAGTTGATATATTCTCGAATTAAATTCGGATACATTAATATGTATCGAGGGAAGTTTTGTTATCTTTGCAGTAAGATTATTTACGTGTGTATTGGTTTAGTTGCGGATTAGGCTTTAATTCTTGATAATTTTTTAGTTGAAAGGATACTTTAACTGACGGATATTTAAGATATGGGTTAAAGTCCAACCTCAACTAGCATAAAATTGATTGGCGTATGATTTTTTTTCTCTTATATTTCGATTCACTAGTGAACACAATTCGTAATGATTTAAATCATTAAATAATGTAATACTTTTTGAATTATCATTTTGAAATATGTACTGGAAATTATGAAATTATCAGATTATCAGATACATATATAAAATATAACTAATTATTGAATCGTGTCAACATTCAGGTTGTAAGATACATTACTTTTATATGATATATAAAAATGTAATTCTAATTTACTTATTTCTTGTACGTAAAGATGTTGAATCCAGTCATCTTTTTTTTATTGGAAAAAAACTGACATGGATAGTTTTTGTGGTGACATGGACATATTGCGAGGTATGAAACTCGAGCGAGTGTTTTCTGTTAAGTGCGTGGTGGGCGTATTGTGTGGAGGTAGAGTGGGCGAGTGCGTCGATCAAGATGAGAGTTCAAGTTTAAAATAGAAATGATTCATACTGGTCAGATGAGAAGTAATCCGTCTAAAGTATTCCCATATAACATCAATATATAGAAAGAACTTCTAGATTTCACAACACATAAAACAAGCTTAATTTAGCAGTTCTATAAATTTAGAATATTTATGATCGGTATTTTCTCTGTTTGTGATTAGTTATCACAATTAATTACATAACATCTTATTTCTTGGTGAAGTCGCAATGTTGCATAAAATTGATTGGCGCATGATTTTTTCCTCTTATATTTCGATTCTCTCGCGAACAACACATCACTTACATCTATTTATTAGATTAAGATAGGAATGCAATCCGAAAACATTCCCATATAACATCAAAGGCGTCATCTCCTGGCTAAATGTCTAATTAATGATTGAGACACTGATCAACTTTATACGAGAAACAAATGCAGTGTTTCAATAATTTATTTATAGAATCAGGGATTTGGTTATGGAACAAATCAGTTGAATTAGCAAATTGTCTGTATTATATTCCCGTTATGATATTCTATAAATAAATTATTAAAACTACTGCATTTGGTCCTCGTATAAAGTTGATCAGTGTGTCAATCGGCAATTAGACATTTAGCCATGAGATGACGCCTTTGATGTTATATGGGAATGTTTTCGGATTGCATTCCTATCTTAATCTAATAAATTTAGCCAGGCGATGACAGCTTCGCCAGCCTTTGATGTTATATGGGGATACTTTAGCCGGATTACTTATCATCTGACCAGTATGAATCATTTCTATTTTAAACTTGAACTTTCATCATTTTATCATTTTGAAATATGTACAGGTAATTATGAAATTTTCAGATTATCAAATCTGTTTGTTTAACTTGACCATAGATATTGATTCTTATTAACATCAAATTGGTCTTATATGACATCATATATATTTAATATATAGAAAGAACTTCTAGATGTCATAACACATAAAACAAGCTTAATTTAGCTGTTCTATAAATTTAGAATATTTATGATCGGTATTTTCTCTGTTTGTGATTAGTTATCCCAATTAATTACATAACATCTTAAATCTTCTTGGTGAAGTCGCAATTTTGCATAACATTGATTGGCTTATGATTTTTTTATGTATCGAGGGAAGTTTTGCTATCTTTGCAGTAAGATTATTTACGTGTGTATTGGTTTAGTTGTAGATTAGGCTTTAATTCTTGATATTTTTTTAGTTGAAAGGATACTTTAACTGACGGATATTTAAGATATGGGTTAAAGTCCAACCTCAACTAGCATAAAATTGATTCGCGAATGATTTTTTTTCTCTTATATTTCCATTCACTCGCGAGTAAAACAACTTACATCTATTTATTAGATTAAGATAGGAATGCAATCCGAAAACATTGCATAGGTCAGTTGATATATTCTCGAATTAAATTCGGATACATTAATATGTATCGAGGGAAGTCTTGCTATCTTTACAGTGAGATTATTTACGTGTGTATTGGTTTAGTTGTAGATTAGGCTTTAATTCTTGATATTTTTTTTTTGTTGAAAGGATAATTTAACTGGCGGATATTTAAGATATGGGTTAAAGTCCAACCTCAACTCGCATAAAATTAATTGTTGTAAGATTTTTTTCTCTTATATTTCGATTCACTAGTGAAAACAATTCGTAATGATTTAAATCATTAAATAATGTAAAACTTTTTGAATTATCATTTTGAAATATGTACTGGTAATTATGAATTTTTCAGATTATCAAATCTGTTTGTTTAACTTGACCATAGATATTAATTCTTATTAACATCAAATTGGTCTTATATGACATCATATATATTTAATATATAGAAAGAACTTCTAGATGTCACAACACATAAAACAAGCTTAATTTAGCTGTTCTATAAATTTAGAATATTTATGATCGGTATTTTCTCTGTTTGTGATTAGTTATCCCAATTAATTACATAACATCTTAAATCTTCTTGGTGAAGTCGCAATTTTGCATAACATTGATTGGCTTATGATTTTTTTATGTATCGAGGGAAGTTTTGCTATCTTTGCAGTAAGATTATTTACGTGTGTATTGGTTTAGTTGTAGATTAGGCTTTAATTCTTGATATTTTTTTAGTTGAAAGGATACTTTAACTGACGGATATTTAAGATATGGGTTAAAGTCCAACCTCAACTAGCATAAAATTGATTCGCGAATGATTTTTTTTCTCTTATATTTCCATTCACTCGCGAGTAAAACAACTTACATCTATTTATTAGATTAAGATAGGAATGCAATCCGAAAACATTGCATAGGTCAGTTGATATATTCTCGAATTAAATTCGGATACATTAATATGTATCGAGGGAAGTCTTGCTATCTTTACAGTGAGATTATTTACGTGTGTATTGGTTTAGTTGTAGATTAGGCTTTAATTCTTGATATTTTTTTAGTTGAAAGGATAATTTAACTGGCGGATATTTAAGATATGGGTTAAAGTCCAACCTCAACTCGCATAAAATTAATTGTTGTAAGATTTTTTTCTCTTATATTTCGATTCACTAGTGAAAACAATTCGTAATGATTTAAATCATTAAATAATGTAAAACTTTTTGAATTATCATTTTGAAATATGTACTGGTAATTATGAATTTTTCAGATTATCAAATCTGTTTGTTTAACTTGACCATAGATATTAATTCTTATTAACATCAAATTGGTCTTATATGACATCATATATATTTAATATATAGAAAGAACTTCTAGATGTCACAACACATAAAACAAGCTTAATTTAGCTGTTCTATAAATTTAGAATATTTATGATCGGTATTTTCTCTGTTTGTGATTAGTTATCCCAATTAATTACATAACATCTTAAATCTTCTTGGTGAAGTCGCAATTTTGCATAACATTGATTGGCTTATGATTTTTTTATGTATCGAGGGAAGTTTTGCTATCTTTGCAGTAAGATTATTTACGTGTGTATTGGTTTAGTTGTAGATTAGGCTTTAATTCTTGATATTTTTTTAGTTGAAAGGATACTTTAACTGACGGATATTTAAGATATGGGTTAAAGTCCAACCTCAACTAGCATAAAATTGATTCGCGAATGATTTTTTTTCTCTTATATTTCCATTCACTCGCGAGTAAAACAACTTACATCTATTTATTAGATTAAGATAGGAATGCAATCCGAAAACATTGCATAGGTCAGTTGATATATTCTCGAATTAAATTCGGATACATTAATATGTATCGAGGGAAGTCTTGCTATCTTTACAGTGAGATTATTTACGTGTGTATTGGTTTAGTTGTAGATTAGGCTTTAATTCTTGATATTTTTTTAGTTGAAAGGATAATTTAACTGGCGGATATTTAAGATATGGGTTAAAGTCCAACCTCAACTCGCATAAAATTAATTGTTGTAAG
Organism: Osedax frankpressi; assembly: GCA_964035775.1. NCBI lineage: Eukaryota > Metazoa > Annelida > Polychaeta > Sabellida > Siboglinidae > Osedax > Osedax frankpressi. The sequence goes on from OZ038316.1 coordinate 29,930,972, forward strand.
ATTTTTTTCTCTTATATTTCGATTCACTAGTGAAAACAATTCGTAATGATTTAAATCATTAAATAATGTAAAACTTTTTGAATTATCATTTTGAAATATGTACTGGTAATTATGAATTTTTCAGATTATCAAATCTGTTTGTTTAACTTGACCATAGATATTAATTCTTATTAACATCAAATTGGTCTTATATGACATCATATATATTTAATATATAGAAAGAACTTCTAGATGTCACAACACATAAAACAAGCTTAATTTAGCTGTTCTATAAATTTAGAATATTTATGATCGGTATTTTCTCTGTTTGTGATTAGTTATCCCAATTAATTACATAACATCTTATATCTTCTTGGTGAAGTCGCAATTTTGCATAACATTGATTGGCTTATGATTTTTTTAAGTATCGAGGGAAGTTTTGCTATCTTTGCAGTAAGATTATTTACGTGTGTATTGGTTTAGTTACAGATTAGGCTTTAATTCTTGATATTTTTTTAGTTGAGAGGATAATTTAACTTGCGGATATTTAAGATATGGGTTAAAGTCCAACCTCAACTAGCATAAAATTGATTGGCTTATGATTTTTTTCTCTTATATTTCGATTCACTAGTGAAAACAATTCGTAATGATTTAAATAATGTAATACTTTTTGAATTATCATTTTGAAATATGTACTGGTAATTATGAAATTATCAGATTATCAAATCTGTTTGTTTAACTTGACCATAGCGATTGATTCTTATTAACATCAAATTGGTCTTATATGACATCATATATATTTAATATATAGAGATAACTTCTAGATGTCACAACACATAAAACAAGCTTAATTTAGCTGTTCTATAAATTTAGAATATTTATGATCGGTATTTTCTCTGTTTGTGAATAGTTATCCCAATTAATTACATAACATCTTATATCTTCTTGGTGAAGTCGCAATTTTGCATAACATTGATTGGCTTATGATTTTTTTTATGTATCGAGGGAAGTTTTGCAGTAAGATTATTTACGTGTGTATTGGATTAGTTGTAGATTAGGCTTTAATTCTTGATATTTTTTTAGTTGAAAGGATACTTTAACTGACGGATATTTAAGATATGGGTTAAAGTCCAACCTCAACTCGCATAAAATTGATTGTTTTTTTTTGATAGATTTTTTTCTCTTATATTTCGATTCACTAGTGAAAACAATTCGTAATGATTTAAATAATGTAATACTTTTTGAATTATCATTTTGAAATATGTACTGGTAATTATGAAATTATCAGATTATCAAATCTGTTTGTTTAACTTGACAATAGCGATTGATTCTTATTAATATAAAATTGGTCTTATATGACATCATATATATTTAATATATAGAGAGAACTTCTAGATGTCACAACACATAAAACAAGCTTAATTTAGCTGTTCTATAAATTTAGAATATTTATGATCGGTATTTTCTCTGTTTGTGATTAGTTATCCCAATTAATTACATAACATCTTATATCTTCTTGGTGAAGTCGCAATTTTGCATAACATTGATTGGCTTATGATTTTGTTTATGTATCGAGGGAAGTTTTGCTATATTTGCAGTAAGATTATTTACGTGTGTATTGGTTTAGTTATAGATTAGGCTTTAATTCTTGATATTTTTTTAGTTGAAAGGATACTTTAACTGACGGATATTTAAGATATAGGTTAAAGTCCAACCTCAACTAGCATAAAATTGATTGGCGTATGATTTTTTTCTCTTATATTTCCATTCACTCGCGAGTAAAACAACTTACATCTATTTATTAGATTAAGATAGGAATGCAATCCGAAAACATTGCATAGGTCAGTTGATATATTCTCGAATTAAATTCGGATACATTAATATGTATCGAGGGAAGTTTTGTTATCTTTGCAGTAAGATTATTTACGTGTGTATTGGTTTAATTATAGATTAGGCTTTAATTCTTGAGATTTTTTTAGTTGAAAGGATAATTTAACTGACGGATATTTAAGATATGGGTTAAAGTCCAACCTCAACTAGCATAAAATTGATTGGCGAATGATTTTTTTTCTCTTATATTTCCATTCACTCGCGAGTAAAACAACTTACATCTATTTATTAGATAGGAATGCAATCCGAAAACATTGCATAGGTCAGTTGATATATTCTCGAATTAAATTCGGATACATTAATATGTATCGAGGGAAGTCTTACTATCTTTACAGTGAGCTTATTTACGTGTGTATTGGTTTAGTTGTAGATTAGGCTTTAATTCTTTATATTTTTTTAGTTGAGAGGATAATTTAACAGGCGGATATTTAAGATATGGGTTAAAGTCCAACCTCAACTAGCATAAAATTGATTGGCTTATGATTTTTTTCTCTTATATTTCGATTCACTAGTGAAAACAATTCGTAATGATTTAAATAATGTAATACTTTTTGAATTATCATTTTGAAATATGTACTGGTAATTATGAAATTATCAGATTATCAAATCTGTTTGTTTAACTTGACCATAGCGATTGATTCTTATTAACATCAAATTGGTCTTATATGACATCATATATATTTAATATATAGAGATAACTTCTAGATGTCACAACACATAAAACAAGCTTAATTTAGCTGTTCTATAAATTTAGAATATTTATGATCGGTATTTTCTCTGTTTGTGAATAGTTATCCCAATTAATTACATAACATCTTATATCTTCTTGGTGAAGTCGCAATTTTGCATAACATTGATTGGCTTATGATTTTTTTTATGTATCGAGGGAAGTTTTGCAGTAAGATTATTTACGTGTGTATTGGATTAGTTGTAGATTAGGCTTTAATTCTTGATATTTTTTTAGTTGAAAGGATACTTTAACTGACGGATATTTAAGATATGGGTTAAAGTCCAACCTCAACTCGCATAAAATTGATTGTTTTTTTTTGATAGATTTTTTTCTCTTATATTTCGATTCACTAGTGAAAACAATTCGTAATGATTTAAATAATGTAATACTTTTTGAATTATCATTTTGAAATATGTACTGGTAATTATGAAATTATCAGATTATCAAATCTGTTTGTTTAACTTGACAATAGCGATTGATTCTTATTAATATAAAATTGGTCTTATATGACATCATATATATTTAATATATAGAGAGAACTTCTAGATGTCACAACACATAAAACAAGCTTAATTTAGCTGTTCTATAAATTTAGAATATTTATGATCGGTATTTTCTCTGTTTGTGATTAGTTATCCCAATTAATTACATAACATCTTATATCTTCTTGGTGAAGTCGCAATTTTGCATAACATTGATTGGCTTATGATTTTTTTTATGTATCGAGGGAAGTTTTGCTATATTTGCAGTAAGATTATTTACGTGTGTATTGGTTTAGTTATAGATTAGGCTTTAATTCTTGATATTTTTTTAGTTGAAAGGATACTTTAACTGACGGATATTTAAGATATAGGTTAAAGTCCAACCTCAACTAGCATAAAATTGATTGGCGTATGATTTTTTTCTCTTATATTTCCATTCACTCGCGAGTAAAACAACTTACATCTATTTATTAGATTAAGATAGGAATGCAATCCGAAAACATTGCATAGGTCAGTTGATATATTCTCGAATTAAATTCGGATACATTAATATGTATCGAGGGAAGTTTTGTTATCTTTGCAGTAAGATTATTTACGTGTGTATTGGTTTAATTATAGATTAGGCTTTAATTCTTGAGATTTTTTTAGTTGAAAGGATAATTTAACTGACGGATATTTAAGATATGGGTTAAAGTCCAACCTCAACTAGCATAAAATTGATTGGCGAATGATTTTTTTTCTCTTATATTTCCATTCACTCGCGAGTAAAACAACTTACATCTATTTATTAGATAGGAATGCAATCCGAAAACATTGCATAGGTCAGTTGATATATTCTCGAATTAAATTCGGATACATTAATATGTATCGAGGGAAGTCTTACTATCTTTACAGTGAGCTTATTTACGTGTGTATTGGTTTAGTTGTAGATTAGGCTTTAATTCTTTATATTTTTTTAGTTGAGAGGATAATTTAACAGGCGGATATTTAAGATATAGGTTAAAGTCCAACCTCAACTCGCATAAAATTGATTGTTGTAAGATTTTTTTCTCTTATATTTCTATTCACTAGTGAAAACAATTCGTAATGATTTAAATCATTAAATAATGTAAAACTTTTTGAATTATCATTTTGAAATATGTACTGGTAATTATGAAATTTTCAGATTATTAAATCTGTTTGTTTAACTTGACAATAGCGATTGATTCTTATTAACATAACATTAGTCCTATATGACATCATATATATTTAATATATAGAAAGAACTTCTAGATGTCACAACACATAAAACAAGCTTAATTTAGCTGTTCTATAAATTTAGAATATTTATGATCGGTATTTCCTCTGTTTGTGATTAGTTATCCCAATTAATTACATAACATCTTATATCTTTATTTCTTGGTGAAGTCGCAATGTTGCATAACATTGATTGGCTTACGATTTTTTTATGTATCGAGGGAAGTTTTGCTATCTTTGCAGTAAGATTATTTACGTGTGTATTGGTTTACTTATAGATTAGGCTTTAATTCTTGATATTTTTTTAGTTGAAAGGATAATTTAACTGGCGGATATTTAAGATATGGGTTAAAGTCCAACCTCAACTCGCATAAAATTGATTGGTATATGGTATTGATTGTGTATGTTTTTTTTCTTTTATATTTCGATTCACTAGTGAACGCAATTGATAATGATTTCATTAAATAATTTAATAATTGTTGAATTATCATTTTGAAATATGTACTGGAAATTATGAAATTTTCAGATTATCAAATCTGTTTTTTTTTTAATTTGACCATAGCGATTGATTCTTATTAACATCAAATTGGTCTTATATGACATCATATATATTTAATATATAGAAAGAACTTCTAGATGTCACAACACATAAAACAAGCTTAATTTAGCTGTTCTATAAATTTAGAATATTTATGATCGGTATTTTCTCTGTTTGTGATTAGTTATCCCAATTAATTACATAACATCTTATATCTTCTTGGTGAAGTCGCAATTTTGCATAACATTGATTGGCTTATGATTTTTTTTATGTATCGAGGGGAGTTTTGCTATATTTGCAGTAAAATTATTTACGTGTGTATTGGTTTATTTATAGATTAGGATTTAATTCTTGATATTTTTTTAGTTGAAAGGATACTTTAACTGACGGATATTTAAGATATGGGTTAAAGTCCAACCTCAACTAGCATAAAATTGATTGGCGTATGATTTTTTTTCTCTTATATTTCGATTCACTAGTGAACACAATTCGTAATGATTTAAATCATTAAATAATGTAATACTTTTTGAATTATCATTTTGAAATATGTACTGGAAATTATGAAATTATCAGATTATCAGATACATATATAAAATATAACTAATTATTGAATCATGTCAACATTCAGGTTGTAAGATACATTACTTTTATATGATATATAAAAATGTAATTCTAATTTACTTATTTCTGGTACGTAAAGATGTTGAATCCAGTCATCTTTTTTTTATTGGAAAAAAACTGACATGGATAGTTTTTGTGGTGACATGGACATATTGCGACGTATGAAACTCGAGCGAGTGTTTTCTGTTAAGTGCGTGGTGGGCGTATTGTGTGGAGGTAGAGTGGGCGAGTGCGTCGATCAAGATGAGAGTTCAAGTTTAAAATAGAAATGATTCATACTGGTCAGATGAGAAGTAATCCGTCTAAAGTATTCCCATATAACATCAATATATAGAAAGAACTTCTAGATGTCACAACACATAAAACAAGCTTAATTTAGCTGTTCTATAAATTTAGAATATTTATGATCGGTATTTTCTCTGTTTGTGATTAGTTATCCCAATTAATTACATAACATCTTATATCTTCTTGGTGAAGTCGCAATTTTGCATAACATTGATTGGCTTATGATTTTTTTTATGTATCGAGGGAAGTTTTGCTATATTTGCAGTAAGATTATTTACGTGTGTATTGGTTTAGTTATAGATTAGGCTTTAATTCTTGATATTTTTTTAGTTGAAAGGATACTTTAACTGACGGATATTTAAGATATAGGTTAAAGTCCAACCTCAACTAGCATAAAATTGATTGGCGTATGATTTTTTTCTCTTATATTTCCATTCACTCGCGAGTAAAACAACTTACATCTATTTATTAGATTAAGATAGGAATGCAATCCGAAAACATTGCATAGGTCAGTTGATATATTCTCGAATTAAATTCGGATACATTAATATGTATCGAGGGAAGTTTTGTTATCTTTGCAGTAAGATTATTTACGTGTGTATTGGTTTAATTATAGATTAGGCTTTAATTCTTGAGATTTTTTTAGTTGAAAGGATAATTTAACTGGCGGATATTTAAGATATGGGTTAAAGTCCAACCTCAACTAGCATAAAATTGATTGGTTTATGATTTTTTTCTCTTATATTTCGATTCACTAGTGAAAACAATTCGTAATGATTTAAATAATGTAATACTTTTTGAATTATCATTTTGAAATATGTACTGGTAATTATGAAATTATCAGAGTATCAAATCTGTTTGTTTAACTTGACAATAGCGATTGATTCTTATTAATATAAAATTGGTCTTATATGACATCATATATATTTAATATATAGAGAGAACTTCTAGATGTCACAACACATAAAACAAGCTTAATTTAGCTGTTCTATAAATTTAGAATATTTATGATCGGTATTTTCTCTGTTTGTGATTAGTTATCCCAATTAATTACATAACATCTTATATCTTCTTGGTGAAGTCGCAATTTTGCATAACATTGATTGGCTTATGATTTTTTTTATGTATCGAGGGAAGTTTTGCTATATTTGCAGTAAGATTATTTACGTGTGTATTGGTTTAGTTATAGATTAGGCTTTAATTCTTGATATTTTTTTAGTTGAAAGGATACTTTAACTGACGGATATTTAAGATATAGGTTAAAGTCCAACCTCAACTAGCATAAAATTGATTGGCGTATGATTTTTTTTCTCGTATATTTCCATTCACTCGCGAGTAAAACAACTTACATCTATTTATTAGATTAAGATAGGAATGCAATCCGAAAACATTGCATAGGTCAGTTGATATATTCTCGAATTAAATTCGGATACATTAATATGTATCGAGGGAAGTTTTGTTATCTTTGCAGTAAGATTATTTACGTGTGTATTGGTTTAGTTGCGGATTAGGCTTTAATTCTTGATAATTTTTTAGTTGAAAGGATACTTTAACTGACGGATATTTAAGATATGGGTTAAAGTCCAACCTCAACTAGCATAAAATTGATTGGCGTATGATTTTTTTTCTCTTATATTTCGATTCACTAGTGAACACAATTCGTAATGATTTAAATCATTAAATAATGTAATACTTTTTGAATTATCATTTTGAAATATGTACTGGAAATTATGAAATTATCAGATTATCAGATACATATATAAAATATAACTAATTATTGAATCGTGTCAACATTCAGGTTGTAAGATACATTACTTTTATATGATATATAAAAATGTAATTCTAATTTACTTATTTCTTGTACGTAAAGATGTTGAATCCAGTCATCTTTTTTTTATTGGAAAAAAACTGACATGGATAGTTTTTGTGGTGACATGGACATATTGCGAGGTATGAAACTCGAGCGAGTGTTTTCTGTTAAGTGCGTGGTGGGCGTATTGTGTGGAGGTAGAGTGGGCGAGTGCGTCGATCAAGATGAGAGTTCAAGTTTAAAATAGAAATGATTCATACTGGTCAGATGAGAAGTAATCCGTCTAAAGTATTCCCATATAACATCAATATATAGAAAGAACTTCTAGATTTCACAACACATAAAACAAGCTTAATTTAGCAGTTCTATAAATTTAGAATATTTATGATCGGTATTTTCTCTGTTTGTGATTAGTTATCACAATTAATTACATAACATCTTATTTCTTGGTGAAGTCGCAATGTTGCATAAAATTGATTGGCGCATGATTTTTTCCTCTTATATTTCGATTCTCTCGCGAACAACACATCACTTACATCTATTTATTAGATTAAGATAGGAATGCAATCCGAAAACATTCCCATATAACATCAAAGGCGTCATCTCCTGGCTAAATGTCTAATTAATGATTGAGACACTGATCAACTTTATACGAGAAACAAATGCAGTGTTTCAATAATTTATTTATAGAATCAGGGATTTGGTTATGGAACAAATCAGTTGAATTAGCAAATTGTCTGTATTATATTCCCGTTATGATATTCTATAAATAAATTATTAAAACTACTGCATTTGGTCCTCGTATAAAGTTGATCAGTGTGTCAATCGGCAATTAGACATTTAGCCATGAGATGACGCCTTTGATGTTATATGGGAATGTTTTCGGATTGCATTCCTATCTTAATCTAATAAATTTAGCCAGGCGATGACAGCTTCGCCAGCCTTTGATGTTATATGGGGATACTTTAGCCGGATTACTTATCATCTGACCAGTATGAATCATTTCTATTTTAAACTTGAACTTTCATCATTTTATCATTTTGAAATATGTACAGGTAATTATGAAATTTTCAGATTATCAAATCTGTTTGTTTAACTTGACCATAGATATTGATTCTTATTAACATCAAATTGGTCTTATATGACATCATATATATTTAATATATAGAAAGAACTTCTAGATGTCATAACACATAAAACAAGCTTAATTTAGCTGTTCTATAAATTTAGAATATTTATGATCGGTATTTTCTCTGTTTGTGATTAGTTATCCCAATTAATTACATAACATCTTAAATCTTCTTGGTGAAGTCGCAATTTTGCATAACATTGATTGGCTTATGATTTTTTTATGTATCGAGGGAAGTTTTGCTATCTTTGCAGTAAGATTATTTACGTGTGTATTGGTTTAGTTGTAGATTAGGCTTTAATTCTTGATATTTTTTTAGTTGAAAGGATACTTTAACTGACGGATATTTAAGATATGGGTTAAAGTCCAACCTCAACTAGCATAAAATTGATTCGCGAATGATTTTTTTTCTCTTATATTTCCATTCACTCGCGAGTAAAACAACTTACATCTATTTATTAGATTAAGATAGGAATGCAATCCGAAAACATTGCATAGGTCAGTTGATATATTCTCGAATTAAATTCGGATACATTAATATGTATCGAGGGAAGTCTTGCTATCTTTACAGTGAGATTATTTACGTGTGTATTGGTTTAGTTGTAGATTAGGCTTTAATTCTTGATATTTTTTTTTTGTTGAAAGGATAATTTAACTGGCGGATATTTAAGATATGGGTTAAAGTCCAACCTCAACTCGCATAAAATTAATTGTTGTAAGATTTTTTTCTCTTATATTTCGATTCACTAGTGAAAACAATTCGTAATGATTTAAATCATTAAATAATGTAAAACTTTTTGAATTATCATTTTGAAATATGTACTGGTAATTATGAATTTTTCAGATTATCAAATCTGTTTGTTTAACTTGACCATAGATATTAATTCTTATTAACATCAAATTGGTCTTATATGACATCATATATATTTAATATATAGAAAGAACTTCTAGATGTCACAACACATAAAACAAGCTTAATTTAGCTGTTCTATAAATTTAGAATATTTATGATCGGTATTTTCTCTGTTTGTGATTAGTTATCCCAATTAATTACATAACATCTTAAATCTTCTTGGTGAAGTCGCAATTTTGCATAACATTGATTGGCTTATGATTTTTTTATGTATCGAGGGAAGTTTTGCTATCTTTGCAGTAAGATTATTTACGTGTGTATTGGTTTAGTTGTAGATTAGGCTTTAATTCTTGATATTTTTTTAGTTGAAAGGATACTTTAACTGACGGATATTTAAGATATGGGTTAAAGTCCAACCTCAACTAGCATAAAATTGATTCGCGAATGATTTTTTTTCTCTTATATTTCCATTCACTCGCGAGTAAAACAACTTACATCTATTTATTAGATTAAGATAGGAATGCAATCCGAAAACATTGCATAGGTCAGTTGATATATTCTCGAATTAAATTCGGATACATTAATATGTATCGAGGGAAGTCTTGCTATCTTTACAGTGAGATTATTTACGTGTGTATTGGTTTAGTTGTAGATTAGGCTTTAATTCTTGATATTTTTTTAGTTGAAAGGATAATTTAACTGGCGGATATTTAAGATATGGGTTAAAGTCCAACCTCAACTCGCATAAAATTAATTGTTGTAAGATTTTTTTCTCTTATATTTCGATTCACTAGTGAAAACAATTCGTAATGATTTAAATCATTAAATAATGTAAAACTTTTTGAATTATCATTTTGAAATATGTACTGGTAATTATGAATTTTTCAGATTATCAAATCTGTTTGTTTAACTTGACCATAGATATTAATTCTTATTAACATCAAATTGGTCTTATATGACATCATATATATTTAATATATAGAAAGAACTTCTAGATGTCACAACACATAAAACAAGCTTAATTTAGCTGTTCTATAAATTTAGAATATTTATGATCGGTATTTTCTCTGTTTGTGATTAGTTATCCCAATTAATTACATAACATCTTAAATCTTCTTGGTGAAGTCGCAATTTTGCATAACATTGATTGGCTTATGATTTTTTTATGTATCGAGGGAAGTTTTGCTATCTTTGCAGTAAGATTATTTACGTGTGTATTGGTTTAGTTGTAGATTAGGCTTTAATTCTTGATATTTTTTTAGTTGAAAGGATACTTTAACTGACGGATATTTAAGATATGGGTTAAAGTCCAACCTCAACTAGCATAAAATTGATTCGCGAATGATTTTTTTTCTCTTATATTTCCATTCACTCGCGAGTAAAACAACTTACATCTATTTATTAGATTAAGATAGGAATGCAATCCGAAAACATTGCATAGGTCAGTTGATATATTCTCGAATTAAATTCGGATACATTAATATGTATCGAGGGAAGTCTTGCTATCTTTACAGTGAGATTATTTACGTGTGTATTGGTTTAGTTGTAGATTAGGCTTTAATTCTTGATATTTTTTTAGTTGAAAGGATAATTTAACTGGCGGATATTTAAGATATGGGTTAAAGTCCAACCTCAACTCGCATAAAATTAATTGTTGTAAGATTTTTTTCTCTTATATTTCGATTCACTAGTGAAAACAATTCGTAATGATTTAAATCATTAAATAATGTAAAACTTTTTGAATTATCATTTTGAAATATGTACTGGTAATTATGAATTTTTCAGATTATCAAATCTGTTTGTTTAACTTGACCATAGATATTAATTCTTATTAACATCAAATTGGTCTTATATGACATCATATATATTTAATATATAGAAAGAACTTCTAGATGTCACAACACATAAAACAAGCTTAATTTAGCTGTTCTATAAATTTAGAATATTTATGATCGGTATTTTCTCTGTTTGTGATTAGTTATCCCAATTAATTACATAACATCTTATATCTTCTTGGTGAAGTCGCAATTTTGCATAACATTGATTGGCTTATGATTTTTTTAAGTATCGAGGGAAGTTTTGCTATCTTTGCAGTAAGATTATTTACGTGTGTATTGGTTTAGTTACAGATTAGGCTTTAATTCTTGATATTTTTTTAGTTGAGAGGATAATTTAACTTGCGGATATTTAAGATATGGGTTAAAGTCCAACCTCAACTAGCATAAAATTGATTGGCTTATGATTTTTTTCTCTTATATTTCGATTCACTAGTGAAAACAATTCGTAATGATTTAAATAATGTAATACTTTTTGAATTATCATTTTGAAATATGTACTGGTAATTATGAAATTATCAGATTATCAAATCTGTTTGTTTAACTTGACCATAGCGATTGATTCTTATTAACATCAAATTGGTCTTATATGACATCATATATATTTAATATATAGAGATAACTTCTAGATGTCACAACACATAAAACAAGCTTAATTTAGCTGTTCTATAAATTTAGAATATTTATGATCGGTATTTTCTCTGTTTGTGAATAGTTATCCCAATTAATTACATAACATCTTATATCTTCTTGGTGAAGTCGCAATTTTGCATAACATTGATTGGCTTATGATTTTTTTTATGTATCGAGGGAAGTTTTGCAGTAAGATTATTTACGTGTGTATTGGATTAGTTGTAGATTAGGCTTTAATTCTTGATATTTTTTTAGTTGAAAGGATACTTTAACTGACGGATATTTAAGATATGGGTTAAAGTCCAACCTCAACTCGCATAAAATTGATTGTTTTTTTTTGATAGATTTTTTTCTCTTATATTTCGATTCACTAGTGAAAACAATTCGTAATGATTTAAATAATGTAATACTTTTTGAATTATCATTTTGAAATATGTACTGGTAATTATGAAATTATCAGATTATCAAATCTGTTTGTTTAACTTGACAATAGCGATTGATTCTTATTAATATAAAATTGGTCTTATATGACATCATATATATTTAATATATAGAGAGAACTTCTAGATGTCACAACACATAAAACAAGCTTAATTTAGCTGTTCTATAAATTTAGAATATTTATGATCGGTATTTTCTCTGTTTGTGATTAGTTATCCCAATTAATTACATAACATCTTATATCTTCTTGGTGAAGTCGCAATTTTGCATAACATTGATTGGCTTATGATTTTTTTTATGTATCGAGGGAAGTTTTGCTATATTTGCAGTAAGATTATTTACGTGTGTATTGGTTTAGTTATAGATTAGGCTTTAATTCTTGATATTTTTTTAGTTGAAAGGATACTTTAACTGACGGATATTTAAGATATAGGTTAAAGTCCAACCTCAACTAGCATAAAATTGATTGGCGTATGATTTTTTTCTCTTATATTTCCATTCACTCGCGAGTAAAACAACTTACATCTATTTATTAGATTAAGATAGGAATGCAATCCGAAAACATTGCATAGGTCAGTTGATATATTCTCGAATTAAATTCGGATACATTAATATGTATCGAGGGAAGTTTTGTTATCTTTGCAGTAAGATTATTTACGTGTGTATTGGTTTAATTATAGATTAGGCTTTAATTCTTGAGATTTTTTTAGTTGAAAGGATAATTTAACTGGCGGATATTTAAGATATGGGTTAAAGTCCAACCTCAACTAGCATAAAATTGATTGGTTTATGATTTTTTTCTCTTATATTTCGATTCACTAGTGAAAACAATTCGTAATGATTTAAATAATGTAATACTTTTTGAATTATCATTTTGAAATATGTACTGGTAATTATGAAATTATCAGATTATCAAATCTGTTTGTTTAACTTGACAATAGCGATTGATTCTTATTAATATAAAATTGGTCTTATATGACATCATATATATTTAATATATAGAGAGAACTTCTAGATGTCACAACACATAAAACAAGCTTAATTTAGCTGTTCTATAAATTTAGAATATTTATGATCGGTATTTTCTCTGTTTGTGATTAGTTATCCCAATTAATTACATAACATCTTATATCTTCTTGGTGAAGTCGCAATTTTGCATAACATTGATTGGCTTATGATTTTTTTTATGTATCGAGGGAAGTTTTGCTATATTTGCAGTAAGATTATTTACGTGTGTATTGGTTTAGTTATAGATTAGGCTTTAATTCTTGATATTTTTTTAGTTGAAAGGATACTTTAACTGACGGATATTTAAGATATAGGTTAAAGTCCAACCTCAACTAGCATAAAATTGATTGGCGTATGATTTTTTTCTCTTATATTTCCATTCACTCGCGAGTAAAACAACTTACATCTATTTATTAGATTAAGATAGGAATGCAATCCGAAAACATTGCATAGGTCAGTTGATATATTCTCGAATTAAATTCGGATACATTAATATGTATCGAGGGAAGTTTTGTTATCTTTGCAGTAAGATTATTTACGTGTGTATTGGTTTAATTATAGATTAGGCTTTAATTCTTGAGATTTTTTTAGTTGAAAGGATAATTTAACTGGCGGATATTTAAGATATGGGTTAAAGTCCAACCTCAACTAGCATAAAATTGATTGGTTTATGATTTTTTTCTCTTATATTTCGATTCACTAGTGAAAACAATTCGTAATGATTTAAATAATGTAATACTATTTGAATTATCAATTCGATAACATCTTATATCTTCTTGGTGAAGTCGCAATTTTGCATAACATTGATTGGCTTATGATTTTTTTTATGTATCGAGGGAAGTTTTGCAGTAAGATTATTTACGTGTGTATTGGATTAGTTGTAGATTAGGCTTTAATTCTTGATATTTTTTTAGTTGAAAGGATACTTTAACTGACGGATATTTAAGATATGGGTTAAAGTCCAACCTCAACTCGCATAAAATTGATTGTTTTTTTTTGATAGATTTTTTTCTCTTATATTTCGATTCACTAGTGAAAACAATTCGTAATGATTTAAATAATGTAATACTTTTTGAATTATCATTTTGAAATATGTACTGGTAATTATGAAATTATCAGATTATCAAATCTGTTTGTTTAACTTGACAATAGCGATTGATTCTTATTAATATAAAATTGGTCTTATATGACATCATATATATTTAATATATAGAGAGAACTTCTAGATGTCACAACACATAAAACAAGCTTAATTTAGCTGTTCTATAAATTTAGAATATTTATGATCGGTATTTTCTCTGTTTGTGATTAGTTATCCCAATTAATTACATAACATCTTATATCTTCTTGGTGAAGTCGCAATTTTGCATAACATTGATTGGCTTATGATTTTTTTTATGTATCGAGGGAAGTTTTGCTATATTTGCAGTAAGATTATTTACGTGTGTATTGGTTTAGTTATAGATTAGGCTTTAATTCTTGATATTTTTTTAGTTGAAAGGATACTTTAACTGACGGATATTTAAGATATAGGTTAAAGTCCAACCTCAACTAGCATAAAATTGATTGGCGTATGATTTTTTTCTCTTATATTTCCATTCACTCGCGAGTAAAACAACTTACATCTATTTATTAGATTAAGATAGGAATGCAATCCGAAAACATTGCATAGGTCAGTTGATATATTCTCGAATTAAATTCGGATACATTAATATGTATCGAGGGAAGTTTTGTTATCTTTGCAGTAAGATTATTTACGTGTGTATTGGTTTAATTATAGATTAGGCTTTAATTCTTGAGATTTTTTTAGTTGAAAGGATAATTTAACTGGCGGATATTTAAGATATGGGTTAAAGTCCAACCTCAACTAGCATAAAATTGATTGGTTTATGATTTTTTTCTCTTATATTTCGATTCACTAGTGAAAACAATTCGTAATGATTTAAATAATGTAATACTTTTTGAATTATCATTTTGAAATATGTACTGGTAATTATGAAATTATCAGATTATCAAATCTGTTTGTTTAACTTGACAATAGCGATTGATTCTTATTAATATAAAATTGGTCTTATATGACATCATATATATTTAATATATAGAGAGAACTTCTAGATGTCACAACACATAAAACAAGCTTAATTTAGCTGTTCTATAAATTTAGAATATTTATGATCGGTATTTTCTCTGTTTGTGATTAGTTATCCCAATTAATTACATAACATCTTATATCTTCTTGGTGAAGTCGCAATTTTGCATAACATTGATTGGCTTATGATTTTTTTTATGTATCGAGGGAAGTTTTGCTATATTTGCAGTAAGATTATTTACGTGTGTATTGGTTTAGTTATAGATTAGGCTTTAATTCTTGATATTTTTTTAGTTGAAAGGATACTTTAACTGACGGATATTTAAGATATAGGTTAAAGTCCAACCTCAACTAGCATAAAATTGATTGGCGTATGATTTTTTTCTCTTATATTTCCATTCACTCGCGAGTAAAACAACTTACATCTATTTATTAGATTAAGATAGGAATGCAATCCGAAAACATTGCATAGGTCAGTTGATATATTCTCGAATTAAATTCGGATACATTAATATGTATCGAGGGAAGTTTTGTTATCTTTGCAGTAAGATTATTTACGTGTGTATTGGTTTAATTATAGATTAGGCTTTAATTCTTGAGATTTTTTTAGTTGAAAGGATAATTTAACTGGCGGATATTTAAGATATGGGTTAAAGTCCAACCTCAACTAGCATAAAATTGATTGGTTTATGATTTTTTTCTCTTATATTTCGATTCACTAGTGAAAACAATTCGTAATGATTTAAATAATGTAATACTTTTTGAATTATCATTTTGAAATATGTACTGGTAATTATGAAATTATCAGATTATCAAATCTGTTTGTTTAACTTGACCATAGCGATTGATTCTTATTAACATCAAATTGGTCTTATATGACATCATATATATTTAATATATAGAGATAACTTCTAGATGTCACAACACATAAAACAAGCTTAATTTAGCTGTTCTATAAATTTAGAATATTTATGATCGGTATTTTCTCTGTTTGTGATTAGTTATCCCAATTAATTACATAACATCTTATATCTTCTTGGTGAAGTCGCAATTTTGCATAACATTGATTGGCTTATGATTTTTTTTATGTATCGAGGGGAGTTTTGCTATCTTTGCAGTAAAATTATTTACGTGTGTATTGGTTTATTTATAGATTAGGATTTAATTCTTGATATTTTTTTAGTTGAAAGGATACTTTAACTGACGGATATTTAAGATATGGGTTAAAGTCCAACCTCAACTAGCATAAAATTGATTGGCGTATGATTTTTTTTCTCTTATATTTCGATTCACTAGTGAACACAATTCGTAATGATTTAAATCATTAAATAATGTAATACTTTTTGAATTATCATTTTGAAATATGTACTGGAAATTATGAAATTATCAGATTATCAGATACATATATAAAATATAACTAATTATTGAATCATGTCAACATTCAGGTTGTAAGATACATTACTTTTATATGATATATAAAAATGTAATTCTAATTTACTTATTTCTTGTACGTAAAGATGTTGAATCCAGTCATCTTTTTTTTATTGGAAAAAAACTGACATGGATAGTTTTTGTGGTGACATGGACATATTGCGACGTATGAAACTCGAGCGAGTGTTTTCTGTTAAGTGCGTGGTGGGCGTATTGTGTGGAGGTAGAGTGGGCGAGTGCGTCGATCAAGATAAAAGTTCAAGTTTAAAATAGAAATGATTCATACTGGTCAGATGAGAAGTAATCCGTCTAAAGTATTCCCATATAACATCAATATATAGAAAGAACTTCTAGATTTCACAACACATAAAACAAGCTTAATTTAGCAGTTCTATAAATTTAGAATATTTATGATCGGTATTTTCTCTGTTTGTGATTAGTTATCACAATTAATTACATAACATCTTATTTCTTGGTGAAGTCGCAATGTTGCATAAAATTGATTGGCGCATGATTTTTTCCTCTTATATTTCGATTCTCTCGCGAACAACACATCACTTACATCTATTTATTAGATTAAGATAGGAATGCAATCCGAAAACATTCCCATATAACATCAAAGGCGTCATCTCCTGGCTAAATGTCTAATTAATGATTGAGACACTGATCAACTTTATACGAGAAACAAATGCAGTGCTTCAATAATTTATTTATAGAATCAGGGATTTGGTTATGGAACAAATCAGTTGAATTAGCAAATTGTCTGTATTATATTCCCGTTATGATATTCTATAAATAAATTATTAAAACTACTGCATTTGGTCCTCGTATAAAGTTGATCAGTGTGTCAATCGGCAATTAGACATTTAGCCATGAGATGACGCCTTTGATGTTATATGGGAATGTTTTCGGATTGCATTCCTATCTTAATCTAATAAATTTAGCCAGGCGATGACAGCTTCGCCAGCCTTTGATGTTATATGGGGATACTTTAGCCGGATTACTTATCATCTGACCAGTATGAATCATTTCTATTTTAAACTTGAACTTTCATCATTTTATCATTTTGAAATATGTACTGGTAATTATGAAATTTTCAGATTATCAAATCTGTTTGTTTAACTTGACCATAGATATTGATTCTTATTAACATCAAATTGGTCTTATATGACATCATATATATTTAATATATAGAAAGAACTTCTAGATGTCATAACACATAAAACAAGCTTAATTTAGCTGTTCTATAAATTTAGAATATTTATGATCGGTATTTTCTCTGTTTGTGATTAGTTATCCCAATTAATTACATAACATCTTAAATTTTCTTGGTGAAGTCGCAATTTTGCATAACATTGATTGGCTTATGATTTTTTTATGTATCGAGGGAAGTTTTGCTATCTTTGCAGTAAGATTATTTACGTGTGTATTGGTTTAGTTGTAGATTAGGCTTTAATTCTTGATATTTTTTTAGTTGAAAGGATACTTTAACTGACGGATATTTAAGATATGGGTTAAAGTCCAACCTCAACTAGCATAAAATTGATTCGCGAATGATTTTTTTTCTCTTATATTTCCATTCACTCGCGAGTAAAACAACTTACATCTATTTATTAGATTAAGATAGGAATGCAATCCGAAAACATTGCATAGGTCAGTTGATATATTCTCGAATTAAATTCGGATACATTAATATGTATCGAGGGAAGTCTTGCTATCTTTACAGTGAGATTATTTACGTGTGTATTGGTTTAGTTGTAGATTAGGCTTTAATTCTTGATATTTTTTTAGTTGAAAGGATAATTTAACTGGCGGATATTTAAGATATGGGTTAAAGTCCAACCTCAACTCGCATAAAATTAATTGTTGTAAGATTTTTTTCTCTTATATTTCGATTCACTAGTGAAAACAATTCGTAATGATTTAAATCATTAAATAATGTAAAACTTTTTGAATTATCATTTTGAAATATGTACTGGTAATTATGAATTTTTCAGATTATCAAATCTGTTTGTTTAACTTGACCATAGATATTAATTCTTATTAACATCAAATTGGTCTTATATGACATCATATATATTTAATATATAGAAAGAACTTCTAGATGTCACAACACATAAAACAAGCTTAATTTAGCTGTTCTATAAATTTAGAATATTTATGATCGGTATTTTCTCTGTTTGTGATTAGTTATCCCAATTAATTACATAACATCTTATATCTTCTTGGTGAAGTCGCAATTTTGCATAACATTGATTGGCTTATGATTTTTTTAAGTATCGAGGGAAGTTTTGCTATCTTTGCAGTAAGATTATTTACGTGTGTATTGGTTTAGTTACAGATTAGGCTTTAATTCTTGATATTTTTTTAGTTGAGAGGATAATTTAACTTGCGGATATTTAAGATATGGGTTAAAGTCCAACCTCAACTAGCATAAAATTGATTGGCTTATGATTTTTTTCTCTTATATTTCGATTCACTAGTGAAAACAATTCGTAATGATTTAAATAATGTAATACTTTTTGAATTATCATTTTGAAATATGTACTGGTAATTATGAAATTATCAGATTATCAAATCTGTTTGTTTAACTTGACCATAGCGATTGATTCTTATTAACATCAAATTGGTCTTATATGACATCATATATATTTAATATATAGAGATAACTTCTAGATGTCACAACACATAAAACAAGCTTAATTTAGCTGTTCTATAAATTTAGAATATTTATGATCGGTATTTTCTCTGTTTGTGATTAGTTATCCCAATTAATTACATAACATCTTATATCTTCTTGGTGAAGTCGCAATTTTGCATAACATTGATTGGCTTATGATTTTTTTTATGTATCGAGGGAAGTTTTGCTATCTTTGCAGTAAGATTATTTACGTGTGTATTGGTTTAGTTATAGATTACGCTTTAATTCTTGATATTTTTTTAGTTGAGAGGATAATTTAACTTGCGGATATTTAAGATATGGGTTAAAGTCCAACCTCAACTAGCATAAAATTGATTGGCTTATGATTTTTTTCTCTTATATTTCGATTCACTAGTGAAAACAATTCGTAATGATTTAAATAATGTAATACTTTTTGAATTATCATTTTGAAATATGTACTGGTAATTATGAAATTATCAGATTATCAAATCTGTTTGTTTAACTTGACCATAGCGATTGATTCTTATTAACATCAAATTGGTCTTATATGACATCATATATATTTAATATATAGAGATAACTTCTAGATGTCACAACACATAAAACAAGCTTAATTTAGCTGTTCTATAAATTTAGAATATTTATGATCGGTATTTTCTCTGTTTGTGAATAGTTATCCCAATTAATTACATAACATCTTATATCTTCTTGGTGAAGTCGCAATTTTGCATAACATTGATTGGCTTATGATTTTTTTTATGTATCGAGGGAAGTTTTGCAGTAAGATTATTTACGTGTGTATTGGATTAGTTGTAGATTAGGCTTTAATTCTTGATATTTTTTTAGTTGAAAGGATACTTTAACTGACGGATATTTAAGATATGGGTTAAAGTCCAACCTCAACTCGCATAAAATTGATTGTTTTTTTTTGATAGATTTTTTTCTCTTATATTTCGATTCACTAGTGAAAACAATTCGTAATGATTTAAATAATGTAATACTTTTTGAATTATCATTTTGAAATATGTACTGGTAATTATGAAATTATCAGATTATCAAATCTGTTTGTTTAACTTGACAATAGCGATTGATTCTTATTAATATAAAATTGGTCTTATATGACATCATATATATTTAATATATAGAGAGAACTTCTAGATGTCACAACACATAAAACAAGCTTAATTTAGCTGTTCTATAAATTTAGAATATTTATGATCGGTATTTTCTCTGTTTGTGATTAGTTATCCCAATTAATTACATAACATCTTATATCTTCTTGGTGAAGTCGCAATTTTGCATAACATTGATTGGCTTATGATTTTTTTTATGTATCGAGGGAAGTTTTGCTATATTTGCAGTAAGATTATTTACGTGTGTATTGGTTTAGTTATAGATTAGGCTTTAATTCTTGATATTTTTTTAGTTGAAAGGATACTTTAACTGACGGATATTTAAGATATAGGTTAAAGTCCAACCTCAACTAGCATAAAATTGATTGGCGTATGATTTTTTTCTCTTATATTTCCATTCACTCGCGAGTAAAACAACTTACATCTATTTATTAGATTAAGATAGGAATGCAATCCGAAAACATTGCATAGGTCAGTTGATATATTCTCGAATTAAATTCGGATACATTAATATGTATCGAGGGAAGTTTTGTTATCTTTGCAGTAAGATTATTTACGTGTGTATTGGTTTAATTATAGATTAGGCTTTAATTCTTGAGATTTTTTTAGTTGAAAGGATAATTTAACTGGCGGATATTTAAGATATGGGTTAAAGTCCAACCTCAACTAGCATAAAATTGATTGGTTTATGATTTTTTTCTCTTATATTTCGATTCACTAGTGAAAACAATTCGTAATGATTTAAATAATGTAATACTTTTTGAATTATCATTTTGAAATATGTACTGGTAATTATGAAATTATCAGATTATCAAATCTGTTTGTTTAACTTGACAATAGCGATTGATTCTTATTAATATAAAATTGGTCTTATATGACATCATATATATTTAATATATAGAGAGAACTTCTAGATGTCACAACACATAAAACAAGCTTAATTTAGCTGTTCTAAAAATTTAGAATATTTATGATCGGTATTTTCTCTGTTTGTGATTAGTTATCCCAATTAATTACATAACATCTTATATCTTCTTGGTGAAGTCGCAATTTTGCATAACATTGATTGGCTTATGATTTTTTTTATGTATCGAGGGAAGTTTTGCTATATTTGCAGTAAGATTATTTACGTGTGTATTGGTTTAGTTATAGATTAGGCTTTAATTCTTGATATTTTTTTAGTTGAAAGGATACTTTAACTGACGGATATTTAAGATATAGGTTAAAGTCCAACCTCAACTAGCATAAAATTGATTGGCGTATGATTTTTTTCTCTTATATTTCCATTCACTCGCGAGTAAAACAACTTACATCTATTTATTAGATTAAGATAGGAATGCAATCCGAAAACATTGCATAGGTCAGTTGATATATTCTCGAATTAAATTCGGATACATTAATATGTATCGAGGGAAGTTTTGTTATCTTTGCAGTAAGATTATTTACGTGTGTATTGGTTTAATTATAGATTAGGCTTTAATTCTTGAGATTTTTTTAGTTGAAAGGATAATTTAACTGGCGGATATTTAAGATATGGGTTAAAGTCCAACCTCAACTAGCATAAAATTGATTGGTTTATGATTTTTTTCTCTTATATTTCGATTCACTAGTGAAAACAATTCGTAATGATTTAAATAATGTAATACTTTTTGAATTATCATTTTGAAATATGTACTGGTAATTATGAAATTATCAGATTATCAAATCTGTTTGTTTAACTTGACCATAGCGATTGATTCTTATTAACATCAAATTGGTCTTATATGACATCATATATATTTAATATATAGAGATAACTTCTAGATGTCACAACACATAAAACAAGCTTAATTTAGCTGTTCTATAAATTTAGAATATTTATGATCGGTATTTTCTCTGTTTGTGATTAGTTATCCCAATTAATTACATAACATCTTATATCTTCTTGGTGAAGTCGCAATTTTGCATAACATTGATTGGCTTATGATTTTTTTTATGTATCGAGGGGAGTTTTGCTATCTTTGCAGTAAAATTATTTACGTGTGTATTGGTTTATTTATAGATTAGGATTTAATTCTTGATATTTTTTTAGTTGAAAGGATACTTTAACTGACGGATATTTAAGATATGGGTTAAAGTCCAACCTCAACTAGCATAAAATTGATTGGCGTATGATTTTTTTTCTCTTATATTTCGATTCACTAGTGAACACAATTCGTAATGATTTAAATCATTAAATAATGTAATACTTTTTGAATTATCATTTTGAAATATGTACTGGAAATTATGAAATTATCAGATTATCAGATACATATATAAAATATAACTAATTATTGAATCATGTCAACATTCAGGTTGTAAGATACATTACTTTTATATGATATATAAAAATGTAATTCTAATTTACTTATTTCTTGTACGTAAAGATGTTGAATCCAGTCATCTTTTTTTTATTGGAAAAAAACTGACATGGATAGTTTTTGTGGTGACATGGACATATTGCGACGTATGAAACTCGAGCGAGTGTTTTCTGTTAAGTGCGTGGTGGGCGTATTGTGTGGAGGTAGAGTGGGCGAGTGCGTCGATCAAGATGAGAGTTCAAGTTTAAAATAGAAATGATTCATACTGGTCAGATGAGAAGTAATCCGTCTAAAGTATTCCCATATAACATCAATATATAGAAAGAACTTCTAGATTTCACAACACATAAAACAAGCTTAATTTAGCAGTTCTATAAATTTAGAATATTTATGATCGGTATTTTCTCTGTTTGTGATTAGTTATCACAATTAATTACATAACATCTTATTTCTTGGTGAAGTCGCAATGTTGCATAAAATTGATTGGCGCATGATTTTTTCCTCTTATATTTCGATTCTCTCGCGAACAACACATCACTTACATCTATTTATTAGATTAAGATAGGAATGCAATCCGAAAACATTCCCATATAACATCAAAGGCGTCATCTCCTGGCTAAATGTCTAATTAATGATTGAGACACTGATCAACTTTATACGAGAAACAAATGCAGTGCTTCAATAATTTATTTATAGAATCAGGGATTTGGTTATGGAACAAATCAGTTGAATTAGCAAATTGTCTGTATTATATTCCCGTTATGATATTCTATAAATAAATTATTAAAACTACTGCATTTGGTCCTCGTATAAAGTTGATCAGTGTGTCAATCGGCAATTAGACATTTAGCCATGAGATGACGCCTTTGATGTTATATGGGAATGTTTTCGGATTGCATTCCTATCTTAATCTAATAAATTTAGCCAGGCGATGACAGCTTCGCCAGCCTTTGATGTTATATGGGGATACTTTAGCCGGATTACTTATCATCTGACCAGTATGAATCATTTCTATTTTAAACTTGAACTTTCATCATTTTATCATTTTGAAATATGTACTGGTAATTATGAAATTTTCAGATTATCAAATCTGTTTGTTTAACTTGACCATAGATATTGATTCTTATTAACATCAAATTGGTCTTATATGACATCATATATATTTAATATATAGAAAGAACTTCTAGATGTCATAACACATAAAACAAGCTTAATTTAGCTGTTCTATAAATTTAGAATATTTATGATCGGTATTTTCTCTGTTTGTGATTAGTTATCCCAATTAATTACATAACATCTTAAATTTTCTTGGTGAAGTCGCAATTTTGCATAACATTGATTGGCTTATGATTTTTTTATGTATCGAGGGAAGTTTTGCTATCTTTGCAGTAAGATTATTTACGTGTGTATTGGTTTAGTTGTAGATTAGGCTTTAATTCTTGATATTTTTTTAGTTGAAAGGATACTTTAACTGACGGATATTTAAGATATGGGTTAAAGTCCAACCTCAACTAGCATAAAATTGATTCGCGAATGATTTTTTTTCTCTTATATTTCCATTCACTCGCGAGTAAAACAACTTACATCTATTTATTAGATTAAGATAGGAATGCAATCCGAAAACATTGCATAGGTCAGTTGATATATTCTCGAATTAAATTCGGATACATTAATATGTATCGAGGGAAGTCTTGCTATCTTTACAGTGAGATTATTTACGTGTGTATTGGTTTAGTTGTAGATTAGGCTTTAATTCTTGATATTTTTTTAGTTGAAAGGATAATTTAACTGGCGGATATTTAAGATATGGGTTAAAGTCCAACCTCAACTCGCATAAAATTAATTGTTGTAAGATTTTTTTCTCTTATATTTCGATTCACTAGTGAAAACAATTCGTAATGATTTAAATCATTAAATAATGTAAAACTTTTTGAATTATCATTTTGAAATATGTACTGGTAATTATGAATTTTTCAGATTATCAAATCTGTTTGTTTAACTTGACCATAGATATTAATTCTTATTAACATCAAATTGGTCTTATATGACATCATATATATTTAATATATAGAAAGAACTTCTAGATGTCACAACACATAAAACAAGCTTAATTTAGCTGTTCTATAAATTTAGAATATTTATGATCGGTATTTTCTCTGTTTGTGATTAGTTATCCCAATTAATTACATAACATCTTATATCTTCTTGGTGAAGTCGCAATTTTGCATAACATTGATTGGCTTATGATTTTTTTAAGTATCGAGGGAAGTTTTGCTATCTTTGCAGTAAGATTATTTACGTGTGTATTGGTTTAGTTACAGATTAGGCTTTAATTCTTGATATTTTTTTAGTTGAGAGGATAATTTAACTTGCGGATATTTAAGATATGGGTTAAAGTCCAACCTCAACTAGCATAAAATTGATTGGCTTATGATTTTTTTCTCTTATATTTCGATTCACTAGTGAAAACAATTCGTAATGATTTAAATAATGTAATACTTTTTGAATTATCATTTTGAAATATGTACTGGTAATTATGAAATTATCAGATTATCAAATCTGTTTGTTTAACTTGACCATAGCGATTGATTCTTATTAACATCAAATTGGTCTTATATGACATCATATATATTTAATATATAGAGATAACTTCTAGATGTCACAACACATAAAACAAGCTTAATTTAGCTGTTCTATAAATTTAGAATATTTATGATCGGTATTTTCTCTGTTTGTGATTAGTTATCCCAATTAATTACATAACATCTTATATCTTCTTGGTGAAGTCGCAATTTTGCATAACATTGATTGGCTTATGATTTTTTTTATGTATCGAGGGAAGTTTTGCTATCTTTGCAGTAAGATTATTTACGTGTGTATTGGTTTAGTTATAGATTACGCTTTAATTCTTGATGATTTTTTAGTTGAAAGGATACTTTAACTGACGGATATTTAAGATATGGGTTAAAGTCCAACCTCAACTCGCATAAAATTGATTGGTATATGGTATTGATTGTGTATGTTTTTTTTCTTTTATATTTCGATTCACTAGTGAACGCAATTGATAATGATTTCATTAAATAATTAAATAATTGTTGAATTATCATTTTGAAATATTTTTTCCTCTTATATTTCGATTCTCTCGCGAACAACACATCACTTACATCTATTTATTAGATTAAGATAGGAATGCAATCCGAAAACATTCCCATATAACATCAAAGGCGTCATCTCCTGGCTAAATGTCTAATTAATGATTGAGACACTGATCAACTTTATACGAGAAACAAATGCAGTGCTTCAATAATTTATTTATAGAATCAGGGATTTGGTTATGGAACAAATCAGTTGAATTAGCAAATTGTCTGTATTATATTCCCGTTATGATATTCTATAAATAAATTATTAAAACTACTGCATTTGGTCCTCGTATAAAGTTGATCAGTGTGTCAATCGGCAATTAGACATTTAGCCATGAGATGACGCCTTTGATGTTATATGGGAATGTTTTCGGATTGCATTCCTATCTTAATCTAATAAATTTAGCCAGGCGATGACAGCTTCGCCAGCCTTTGATGTTATATGGGGATACTTTAGCCGGATTACTTATCATCTGACCAGTATGAATCATTTCTATTTTAAACTTGAACTTTCATCATTTTATCATTTTGAAATATGTACTGGTAATTATGAAATTTTCAGATTATCAAATCTGTTTGTTTAACTTGACCATAGATATTGATTCTTATTAACATCAAATTGGTCTTATATGACATCATATATATTTAATATATAGAAAGAACTTCTAGATGTCATAACACATAAAACAAGCTTAATTTAGCTGTTCTATAAATTTAGAATATTTATGATCGGTATTTTCTCTGTTTGTGATTAGTTATCCCAATTAATTACATAACATCTTAAATTTTCTTGGTGAAGTCGCAATTTTGCATAACATTGATTGGCTTATGATTTTTTTATGTATCGAGGGAAGTTTTGCTATCTTTGCAGTAAGATTATTTACGTGTGTATTGGTTTAGTTGTAGATTAGGCTTTAATTCTTGATATTTTTTTAGTTGAAAGGATACTTTAACTGACGGATATTTAAGATATGGGTTAAAGTCCAACCTCAACTAGCATAAAATTGATTCGCGAATGATTTTTTTTCTCTTATATTTCCATTCACTCGCGAGTAAAACAACTTACATCTATTTATTAGATTAAGATAGGAATGCAATCCGAAAACATTGCATAGGTCAGTTGATATATTCTCGAATTAAATTCGGATACATTAATATGTATCGAGGGAAGTCTTGCTATCTTTACAGTGAGATTATTTACGTGTGTATTGGTTTAGTTGTAGATTAGGCTTTAATTCTTGATATTTTTTTAGTTGAAAGGATAATTTAACTGGCGGATATTTAAGATATGGGTTAAAGTCCAACCTCAACTCGCATAAAATTAATTGTTGTAAGATTTTTTTTCTCTTATATTTCGATTCACTAGTGAAAACAATTCGTAATGATTTAAATCATTAAATAATGTAAAACTTTTTGAATTATCATTTTGAAATATGTACTGGTAATTATGAATTTTTCAGATTATCAAATCTGTTTGTTTAACTTGACCATAGATATTAATTCTTATTAACATCAAATTGGTCTTATATGACATCATATATATTTAATATATAGAAAGAACTTCTAGATGTCACAACACATAAAACAAGCTTAATTTAGCTGTTCTATAAATTTAGAATATTTATGATCGGTATTTTCTCTGTTTGTGATTAGTTATCCCAATTAATTACATAACATCTTATATCTTCTTGGTGAAGTCGCAATTTTGCATAACATTGATTGGCTTATGATTTTTTTAAGTATCGAGGGAAGTTTTGCTATCTTTGCAGTAAGATTATTTACGTGTGTATTGGTTTAGTTACAGATTAGGCTTTAATTCTTGATATTTTTTTAGTTGAGAGGATAATTTAACTTGCGGATATTTAAGATATGGGTTAAAGTCCAACCTCAACTAGCATAAAATTGATTGGCTTATGATTTTTTTCTCTTATATTTCGATTCACTAGTGAAAACAATTCGTAATGATTTAAATAATGTAATACTTTTTGAATTATCATTTTGAAATATGTACTGGTAATTATGAAATTATCAGATTATCAAATCTGTTTGTTTAACTTGACCATAGCGATTGATTCTTATTAACATCAAATTGGTCTTATATGACATCATATATATTTAATATATAGAGATAACTTCTAGATGTCACAACACATAAAACAAGCTTAATTTAGCTGTTCTATAAATTTAGAATATTTATGATCGGTATTTTCTCTGTTTGTGATTAGTTATCCCAATTAATTACATAACATCTTATATCTTCTTGGTGAAGTCGCAATTTTGCATAACATTGATTGGCTTATGATTTTTTTTATGTATCGAGGGAAGTTTTGCTATCTTTGCAGTAAGATTATTTACGTGTGTATTGGTTTAGTTATAGATTACGCTTTAATTCTTGATATTTTTTTAGTTGAGAGGATAATTTAACTTGCGGATATTTAAGATATGGGTTAAAGTCCAACCTCAACTAGCATAAAATTGATTGGCTTATGATTTTTTTCTCTTATATTTCGATTCACTAGTGAAAACAATTCGTAATGATTTAAATAATGTAATACTTTTTGAATTATCATTTTGAAATATGTACTGGTAATTATGAAATTATCAGATTATCAAATCTGTTTGTTTAACTTGACCATAGCGATTGATTCTTATTAACATCAAATTGGTCTTATATGACATCATATATATTTAATATATAGAGATAACTTCTAGATGTCACAACACATAAAACAAGCTTAATTTAGCTGTTCTATAAATTTAGAATATTTATGATCGGTATTTTCTCTGTTTGTGAATAGTTATCCCAATTAATTACATAACATCTTATATCTTCTTGGTGAAGTCGCAATTTTGCATAACATTGATTGGCTTATGATTTTTTTTATGTATCGAGGGAAGTTTTGCAGTAAGATTATTTACGTGTGTATTGGATTAGTTGTAGATTAGGCTTTAATTCTTGATATTTTTTTAGTTGAAAGGATACTTTAACTGACGGATATTTAAGATATGGGTTAAAGTCCAACCTCAACTCGCATAAAATTGATTGTTTTTTTTTGATAGATTTTTTTCTCTTATATTTCGATTCACTAGTGAAAACAATTCGTAATGATTTAAATAATGTAATACTTTTTGAATTATCATTTTGAAATATGTACTGGTAATTATGAAATTATCAGATTATCAAATCTGTTTGTTTAACTTGACAATAGCGATTGATTCTTATTAATATAAAATTGGTCTTATATGACATCATATATATTTAATATATAGAGAGAACTTCTAGATGTCACAACACATAAAACAAGCTTAATTTAGCTGTTCTATAAATTTAGAATATTTATGATCGGTATTTTCTCTGTTTGTGATTAGTTATCCCAATTAATTACATAACATCTTATATCTTCTTGGTGAAGTCGCAATTTTGCATAACATTGATTGGCTTATGATTTTTTTTATGTATCGAGGGAAGTTTTGCTATATTTGCAGTAAGATTATTTACGTGTGTATTGGTTTAGTTATAGATTAGGCTTTAATTCTTGATATTTTTTTAGTTGAAAGGATACTTTAACTGACGGATATTTAAGATATAGGTTAAAGTCCAACCTCAACTAGCATAAAATTGATTGGCGTATGATTTTTTTCTCTTATATTTCCATTCACTCGCGAGTAAAACAACTTACATCTATTTATTAGATTAAGATAGGAATGCAATCCGAAAACATTGCATAGGTCAGTTGATATATTCTCGAATTAAATTCGGATACATTAATATGTATCGAGGGAAGTTTTGTTATCTTTGCAGTAAGATTATTTACGTGTGTATTGGTTTAATTATAGATTAGGCTTTAATTCTTGAGATTTTTTTAGTTGAAAGGATAATTTAACTGGCGGATATTTAAGATATGGGTTAAAGTCCAACCTCAACTAGCATAAAATTGATTGGTTTATGATTTTTTTCTCTTATATTTCGATTCACTAGTGAAAACAATTCGTAATGATTTAAATAATGTAATACTTTTTGAATTATCATTTTGAAATATGTACTGGTAATTATGAAATTATCAGATTATCAAATCTGTTTGTTTAACTTGACAATAGCGATTGATTCTTATTAATATAAAATTGGTCTTATATGACATCATATATATTTAATATATAGAGAGAACTTCTAGATGTCACAACACATAAAACAAGCTTAATTTAGCTGTTCTAAAAATTTAGAATATTTATGATCGGTATTTTCTCTGTTTGTGATTAGTTATCCCAATTAATTACATAACATCTTATATCTTCTTGGTGAAGTCGCAATTTTGCATAACATTGATTGGCTTATGATTTTTTTTATGTATCGAGGGAAGTTTTGCTATATTTGCAGTAAGATTATTTACGTGTGTATTGGTTTAGTTATAGATTAGGCTTTAATTCTTGATATTTTTTTAGTTGAAAGGATACTTTAACTGACGGATATTTAAGATATAGGTTAAAGTCCAACCTCAACTAGCATAAAATTGATTGGCGTATGATTTTTTTCTCTTATATTTCCATTCACTCGCGAGTAAAACAACTTACATCTATTTATTAGATTAAGATAGGAATGCAATCCGAAAACATTGCATAGGTCAGTTGATATATTCTCGAATTAAATTCGGATACATTAATATGTATCGAGGGAAGTTTTGTTATCTTTGCAGTAAGATTATTTACGTGTGTATTGGTTTAATTATAGATTAGGCTTTAATTCTTGAGATTTTTTTAGTTGAAAGGATAATTTAACTGGCGGATATTTAAGATATGGGTTAAAGTCCAACCTCAACTAGCATAAAATTGATTGGTTTATGATTTTTTTCTCTTATATTTCGATTCACTAGTGAAAACAATTCGTAATGATTTAAATAATGTAATACTTTTTGAATTATCATTTTGAAATATGTACTGGTAATTATGAAATTATCAGATTATCAAATCTGTTTGTTTAACTTGACCATAGCGATTGATTCTTATTAACATCAAATTGGTCTTATATGACATCATATATATTTAATATATAGAGATAACTTCTAGATGTCACAACACATAAAACAAGCTTAATTTAGCTGTTCTATAAATTTAGAATATTTATGATCGGTATTTTCTCTGTTTGTGATTAGTTATCCCAATTAATTACATAACATCTTATATCTTCTTGGTGAAGTCGCAATTTTGCATAACATTGATTGGCTTATGATTTTTTTTATGTATCGAGGGGAGTTTTGCTATCTTTGCAGTAAAATTATTTACGTGTGTATTGGTTTATTTATAGATTAGGATTTAATTCTTGATATTTTTTTAGTTGAAAGGATACTTTAACTGACGGATATTTAAGATATGGGTTAAAGTCCAACCTCAACTAGCATAAAATTGATTGGCGTATGATTTTTTTTCTCTTATATTTCGATTCACTAGTGAACACAATTCGTAATGATTTAAATCATTAAATAATGTAATACTTTTTGAATTATCATTTTGAAATATGTACTGGAAATTATGAAATTATCAGATTATCAGATACATATATAAAATATAACTAATTATTGAATCATGTCAACATTCAGGTTGTAAGATACATTACTTTTATATGATATATAAAAATGTAATTCTAATTTACTTATTTCTTGTACGTAAAGATGTTGAATCCAGTCATCTTTTTTTTATTGGAAAAAAACTGACATGGATAGTTTTTGTGGTGACATGGACATATTGCGACGTATGAAACTCGAGCGAGTGTTTTCTGTTAAGTGCGTGGTGGGCGTATTGTGTGGAGGTAGAGTGGGCGAGTGCGTCGATCAAGATGAGAGTTCAAGTTTAAAATAGAAATGATTCATACTGGTCAGATGAGAAGTAATCCGTCTAAAGTATTCCCATATAACATCAATATATAGAAAGAACTTCTAGATTTCACAACACATAAAACAAGCTTAATTTAGCAGTTCTATAAATTTAGAATATTTATGATCGGTATTTTCTCTGTTTGTGATTAGTTATCACAATTAATTACATAACATCTTATTTCTTGGTGAAGTCGCAATGTTGCATAAAATTGATTGGCGCATGATTTTTTCCTCTTATATTTCGATTCTCTCGCGAACAACACATCACTTACATCTATTTATTAGATTAAGATAGGAATGCAATCCGAAAACATTCCCATATAACATCAAAGGCGTCATCTCCTGGCTAAATGTCTAATTAATGATTGAGACACTGATCAACTTTATACGAGAAACAAATGCAGTGCTTCAATAATTTATTTATAGAATCAGGGATTTGGTTATGGAACAAATCAGTTGAATTAGCAAATTGTCTGTATTATATTCCCGTTATGATATTCTATAAATAAATTATTAAAACTACTGCATTTGGTCCTCGTATAAAGTTGATCAGTGTGTCAATCGGCAATTAGACATTTAGCCATGAGATGACGCCTTTGATGTTATATGGGAATGTTTTCGGATTGCATTCCTATCTTAATCTAATAAATTTAGCCAGGCGATGACAGCTTCGCCAGCCTTTGATGTTATATGGGGATACTTTAGCCGGATTACTTATCATCTGACCAGTATGAATCATTTCTATTTTAAACTTGAACTTTCATCATTTTATCATTTTGAAATATGTACTGGTAATTATGAAATTTTCAGATTATCAAATCTGTTTGTTTAACTTGACCATAGATATTGATTCTTATTAACATCAAATTGGTCTTATATGACATCATATATATTTAATATATAGAAAGAACTTCTAGATGTCATAACACATAAAACAAGCTTAATTTAGCTGTTCTATAAATTTAGAATATTTATGATCGGTATTTTCTCTGTTTGTGATTAGTTATCCCAATTAATTACATAACATCTTAAATTTTCTTGGTGAAGTCGCAATTTTGCATAACATTGATTGGCTTATGATTTTTTTATGTATCGAGGGAAGTTTTGCTATCTTTGCAGTAAGATTATTTACGTGTGTATTGGTTTAGTTGTAGATTAGGCTTTAATTCTTGATATTTTTTTAGTTGAAAGGATACTTTAACTGACTGATATTTAAGATATGGGTTAAAGTCCAACCTCAACTAGCATAAAATTGATTCGCGAATGATTTTTTTTCTCTTATATTTCCATTCACTCGCGAGTAAAACAACTTACATCTATTTATTAGATTAAGATAGGAATGCAATCCGAAAACATTGCATAGGTCAGTTGATATATTCTCGAATTAAATTCGGATACATTAATATGTATCGAGGGAAGTCTTGCTATCTTTACAGTGAGATTATTTACGTGTGTATTGGTTTAGTTGTAGATTAGGCTTTAATTCTTGATATTTTTTTAGTTGAAAGGATAATTTAACTGGCGGATATTTAAGATATGGGTTAAAGTCCAACCTCAACTCGCATAAAATTAATTGTTGTAAGATTTTTTTCTCTTATATTTCGATTCACTAGTGAAAACAATTCGTAATGATTTAAATCATTAAATAATGTAAAACTTTTTGAATTATCATTTTGAAATATGTACTGGTAATTATGAATTTTTCAGATTATCAAATCTGTTTGTTTAACTTGACCATAGATATTAATTCTTATTAACATCAAATTGGTCTTATATGACATCATATATATTTAATATATAGAAAGAACTTCTAGATGTCACAACACATAAAACAAGCTTAATTTAGCTGTTCTATAAATTTAGAATATTTATGATCGGTATTTTCTCTGTTTGTGATTAGTTATCCCAATTAATTACATAACATCTTATATCTTCTTGGTGAAGTCGCAATTTTGCATAACATTGATTGGCTTATGATTTTTTTAAGTATCGAGGGAAGTTTTGCTATCTTTGCAGTAAGATTATTTACGTGTGTATTGGTTTAGTTACAGATTAGGCTTTAATTCTTGATATTTTTTTAGTTGAGAGGATAATTTAACTTGCGGATATTTAAGATATGGGTTAAAGTCCAACCTCAACTAGCATAAAATTGATTGGCTTATGATTTTTTTCTCTTATATTTCGATTCACTAGTGAAAACAATTCGTAATGATTTAAATAATGTAATACTTTTTGAATTATCATTTTGAAATATGTACTGGTAATTATGAAATTATCAGATTATCAAATCTGTTTGTTTAACTTGACCATAGCGATTGATTCTTATTAACATCAAATTGGTCTTATATGACATCATATATATTTAATATATAGAGATAACTTCTAGATGTCACAACACATAAAACAAGCTTAATTTAGCTGTTCTATAAATTTAGAATATTTATGATCGGTATTTTCTCTGTTTGTGATTAGTTATCCCAATTAATTACATAACATCTTATATCTTCTTGGTGAAGTCGCAATTTTGCATAACATTGATTGGCTTATGATTTTTTTTATGTATCGAGGGAAGTTTTGCTATCTTTGCAGTAAGATTATTTACGTGTGTATTGGTTTAGTTATAGATTACGCTTTAATTCTTGATGATTTTTTAGTTGAAAGGATACTTTAACTGACGGATATTTAAGATATGGGTTAAAGTCCAACCTCAACTCGCATAAAATTGATTGGTATATGGTATTGATTGTGTATGTTTTTTTTCTTTTATATTTCGATTCACTAGTGAACGCAATTGATAATGATTTCATTAAATAATTAAATAATTGTTGAATTATCATTTTGAAATATGTACTGGAAATTATGAAATTTTCAGATTATCAAATCTGTTTTTTTTTTAATTTGACCATAGCGATTGATTCTTATTAACATCAAATTGGTCTTATATGACATCATATATATTTAATATATAGAAAGAACTTCTAGATGTCACAACACATAAAACAAGCTTAATTTAGCTGTTCTATAAATTTAGAATATTTATGATCGGTATTTTCTCTGTTTGTGATTAGTTATCCCAATTAATTACATAACATCTTATATCTTCTTGGTGAAGTCGCAATTTTGCATAACATTGATTGGCTTATGATTTTTTTTATGTATCGAGGGAAGTTTTGCTATCTTTGCAGTAAGATTATTTACGTGTGTATTGGTTTAGTTATAGATTACGCTTTAATTCTTGATGATTTTTTAGTTGAAAGGATACTTTAACTGACGGATATTTAAGATATGGGTTAAAGTCCAACCTCAACTCATTAGTGAATACTTTAAATTAATAATGTTTTATACTTTTACCATCTCACATGTTTATTTCTCTTCGATTTCTATTTCTACTGTCAACTGATGAATTGAAGCTGGTTGGATGTCTTGCTTGTCAAAATGATGTGGAATGCTACCAACTACCGTTAAAAGTTATATAAATATAAATAAAATTATTATTTATTTATTTATGCACTGCACAGTTTTTAGAACTTTTAATAAAATAATTCACATTATTTACTGTTGTATATAAAAATTAGCATCGCATTCAATATTGTATTTACTGTCGAGTTCGTGCGTTATTAACAATATTATTACTAAATGTAATGAACTTCTTATCTTGATAATATAACCTTGTTATAATGTTGTATACCATCAACTAATAGCTAATTAACATGCATTACTAGATATATATATATATATATATATAAATAATATAAAACTTATGATTCAGAATTATCTAATTATATATTCTATACCCAGCAGATTCAAACTCTACTCTAGTTGACATTATCTGCTTTGCCAGTACAGTGAATATAGCAAATAGCCTGGTTTCCCTGAAGAAACTGTAAATATTATATGCATTATTTATGTTGTCGAATGTCATCCATGTATATAATGAATATTAATTATAGTTTATATATATGGTTATTCTTATTACATTATATATCAAATAAACTATCCCAATAATTTGGCCTGGTTTCCCTGAAGAAACTGTAAATATTATATGCATTATTTATGTTGATAAATTAATGTTGTCGAATGTCATCCATGTATATAATGAATATTAATTATAGTTTATATATATGGTTATTCTTATTACATTATATATCAAATAAACTATCCCAATAATTTGATAAATAATTTGTTTTTTTATTTATATATAAAATATAATATACATTATCCAATAAAATAAGTATTGATTATTTACGTGTGTATTGGTTTAATTATAGATTAGGCTTTAATTCTTGAGATTTTTTTAGTTGAAAGGATAATTTAACTGGCGGATATTTAAGATATGGGTTAAAGTCCAACCTCAACTAGCATAAAATTGATTGGTTTATGATTTTTTTCTCTTATATTTCGATTCACTAGTGAAAACAATTCGTAATGATTTAAATAATGTAATACTTTTTGAATTATCATTTTGAAATATGTACTGGTAATTATGAAATTATCAGATTATCAAATCTGTTTGTTTAACTTGACAATAGCGATTGATTCTTATTAATATAAAATTGGTCTTATATGACATCATATATATTTAATATATAGAGAGAACTTCTAGATGTCACAACACATAAAACAAGCTTAATTTAGCTGTTCTATAAATTTAGAATATTTATGATCGGTATTTTCTCTGTTTGTGATTAGTTATCCCAATTAATTACATATCAAATCTGTTTGTTTAACTTGACCATAGATATTAATTCTTATTAACATCAAATTGGTCTTATATGACATCATATATATTTAATATATAGAAAGAACTTCTAGATGTCACAACACATAAAACAAGCTTAATTTAGCTGTTCTATAAATTTAGAATATTTATGATCGGTATTTTCTCTGTTTGTGATTAGTTATCCCAATTAATTACATAACATCTTAAATCTTCTTGGTGAAGTCGCAATTTTGCATAACATTGATTGGCTTATGATTTTTTTATGTATCGAGGGAAGTTTTGCTATCTTTGCAGTAAGATTATTTACGTGTGTATTGGTTTAGTTGTAGATTAGGCTTTAATTCTTGATATTTTTTTAGTTGAAAGGATACTTTAACTGACGGATATTTAAGATATGGGTTAAAGTCCAACCTCAACTAGCATAAAATTGATTCGCGAATGATTTTTTTTCTCTTATATTTCCATTCACTCGCGAGTAAAACAACTTACATCTATTTATTAGATTAAGATAGGAATGCAATCCGAAAACATTGCATAGGTCAGTTGATATATTCTCGAATTAAATTCGGATACATTAATATGTATCGAGGGAAGTCTTGCTATCTTTACAGTGAGATTATTTACGTGTGTATTGGTTTAGTTGTAGATTAGGCTTTAAT
Organism: Osedax frankpressi; assembly: GCA_964035775.1. NCBI lineage: Eukaryota > Metazoa > Annelida > Polychaeta > Sabellida > Siboglinidae > Osedax > Osedax frankpressi. Next base: position 29,968,482 of record OZ038316.1, read on the forward strand.
TCTTGATATTTTTTTAGTTGAAAGGATAATTTAACTGGCGGATATTTAAGATATGGGTTAAAGTCCAACCTCAACTCGCATAAAATTAATTGTTGTAAGATTTTTTTCTCTTATATTTCGATTCACTAGTGAAAACAATTCGTAATGATTTAAATCATTAAATAATGTAAAACTTTTTGAATTATCATTTTGAAATATGTACTGGTAATTATGAATTTTTCAGATTATCAAATCTGTTTGTTTAACTTGACCATAGATATTAATTCTTATTAACATCAAATTGGTCTTATATGACATCATATATATTTAATATATAGAAAGAACTTCTAGATGTCACAACACATAAAACAAGCTTAATTTAGCTGTTCTATAAATTTAGAATATTTATGATCGGTATTTTCTCTGTTTGTGATTAGTTATCCCAATTAATTACATAACATCTTATATCTTCTTGGTGAAGTCGCAATTTTGCATAACATTGATTGGCTTATGATTTTTTTAAGTATCGAGGGAAGTTTTGCTATCTTTGCAGTAAGATTATTTACGTGTGTATTGGTTTAGTTACAGATTAGGCTTTAATTCTTGATATTTTTTTAGTTGAGAGGATAATTTAACTTGCGGATATTTAAGATATGGGTTAAAGTCCAACCTCAACTAGCATAAAATTGATTGGCTTATGATTTTTTTCTCTTATATTTCGATTCACTAGTGAAAACAATTCGTAATGATTTAAATAATGTAATACTTTTTGAATTATCATTTTGAAATATGTACTGGTAATTATGAAATTATCAGATTATCAAATCTGTTTGTTTAACTTGACCATAGCGATTGATTCTTATTAACATCAAATTGGTCTTATATGACATCATATATATTTAATATATAGAGATAACTTCTAGATGTCACAACACATAAAACAAGCTTAATTTAGCTGTTCTATAAATTTAGAATATTTATGATCGGTATTTTCTCTGTTTGTGAATAGTTATCCCAATTAATTACATAACATCTTATATCTTCTTGGTGAAGTCGCAATTTTGCATAACATTGATTGGCTTATGATTTTTTTTATGTATCGAGGGAAGTTTTGCAGTAAGATTATTTACGTGTGTATTGGATTAGTTGTAGATTAGGCTTTAATTCTTGATATTTTTTTAGTTGAAAGGATACTTTAACTGACGTATATTTAAGATATGGGTTAAAGTCCAACCTCAACTCGCATAAAATTGATTGTTTTTTTTTGATAGATTTTTTTCTCTTATATTTCGATTCACTAGTGAAAACAATTCGTAATGATTTAAATAATGTAATACTTTTTGAATTATCATTTTGAAATATGTACTGGTAATTATGAAATTATCAGATTATCAAATCTGTTTGTTTAACTTGACAATAGCGATTGATTCTTATTAATATAAAATTGGTCTTATATGACATCATATATATTTAATATATAGAGAGAACTTCTAGATGTCACAACACATAAAACAAGCTTAATTTAGCTGTTCTATAAATTTAGAATATTTATGATCGGTATTTTCTCTGTTTGTGATTAGTTATCCCAATTAATTACATAACATCTTATATCTTCTTGGTGAAGTCGCAATTTTGCATAACATTGATTGGCTTATGATTTTTTTTATGTATCGAGGGAAGTTTTGCTATATTTGCAGTAAGATTATTTACGTGTGTATTGGTTTAGTTATAGATTAGGCTTTAATTCTTGATATTTTTTTAGTTGAAAGGATACTTTAACTGACGGATATTTAAGATATAGGTTAAAGTCCAACCTCAACTAGCATAAAATTGATTGGCGTATGATTTTTTTCTCTTATATTTCCATTCACTCGCGAGTAAAACAACTTACATCTATTTATTAGATTAAGATAGGAATGCAATCCGAAAACATTGCATAGGTCAGTTGATATATTCTCGAATTAAATTCGGATACATTAATATGTATCGAGGGAAGTTTTGTTATCTTTGCAGTAAGATTATTTACGTGTGTATTGGTTTAATTATAGATTAGGCTTTAATTCTTGAGATTTTTTTAGTTGAAAGGATAATTTAACTGGCGGATATTTAAGATATGGGTTAAAGTCCAACCTCAACTAGCATAAAATTGATTGGTTTATGATTTTTTTCTCTTATATTTCGATTCACTAGTGAAAACAATTCGTAATGATTTAAATAATGTAATACTTTTTGAATTATCATTTTGAAATATGTACTGGTAATTATGAAATTATCAGATTATCAAATCTGTTTGTTTAACTTGACAATAGCGATTGATTCTTATTAATATAAAATTGGTCTTATATGACATCATATATATTTAATATATAGAGAGAACTTCTAGATGTCACAACACATAAAACAAGCTTAATTTAGCTGTTCTATAAATTTAGAATATTTATGATCGGTATTTTCTCTGTTTGTGATTAGTTATCCCAATTAATTACATAACATCTTATATCTTCTTGGTGAAGTCGCAATTTTGCATAACATTGATTGGCTTATGATTTTTTTTATGTATCGAGGGAAGTTTTGCTATATTTGCAGTAAGATTATTTACGTGTGTATTGGTTTAGTTATAGATTAGGCTTTAATTCTTGATATTTTTTTAGTTGAAAGGATACTTTAACTGACGGATATTTAAGATATAGGTTAAAGTCCAACCTCAACTAGCATAAAATTGATTGGCGTATGATTTTTTTCTCTTATATTTCCATTCACTCGCGAGTAAAACAACTTACATCTATTTATTAGATTAAGATAGGAATGCAATCCGAAAACATTGCATAGGTCAGTTGATATATTCTCGAATTAAATTCGGATACATTAATATGTATCGAGGGAAGTTTTGTTATCTTTGCAGTAAGATTATTTACGTGTGTATTGGTTTAATTATAGATTAGGCTTTAATTCTTGAGATTTTTTTAGTTGAAAGGATAATTTAACTGGCGGATATTTAAGATATGGGTTAAAGTCCAACCTCAACTAGCATAAAATTGATTGGTTTATGATTTTTTTCTCTTATATTTCGATTCACTAGTGAAAACAATTCGTAATGATTTAAATAATGTAATACTTTTTGAATTATCATTTTGAAATATGTACTGGTAATTATGAAATTATCAGATTATCAAATCTGTTTGTTTAACTTGACCATAGCGATTGATTCTTATTAACATCAAATTGGTCTTATATGACATCATATATATTTAATATATAGAGATAACTTCTAGATGTCACAACACATAAAACAAGCTTAATTTAGCTGTTCTATAAATTTAGAATATTTATGATCGGTATTTTCTCTGTTTGTGATTAGTTATCCCAATTAATTACATAACATCTTATATCTTCTTGGTGAAGTCGCAATTTTGCATAACATTGATTGGCTTATGATTTTTTTTATGTATCGAGGGGAGTTTTGCTATCTTTGCAGTAAAATTATTTACGTGTGTATTGGTTTATTTATAGATTAGGATTTAATTCTTGATATTTTTTTAGTTGAAAGGATACTTTAACTGACGGATATTTAAGATATGGGTTAAAGTCCAACCTCAACTAGCATAAAATTGATTGGCTTATGATTTTTTTCTCTTATATTTCGATTCACTAGTGAAAACAATTCGTAATGATTTAAATAATGTAATACTTTTTGAATTATCATTTTGAAATATGTACTGGTAATTATGAAATTATCAGATTATCAAATCTGTTTGTTTAACTTGACCATAGCGATTGATTCTTATTAACATCAAATTGGTCTTATATGACATCATATATATTTAATATATAGAGATAACTTCTAGATGTCACAACACATAAAACAAGCTTAATTTAGCTGTTCTATAAATTTAGAATATTTATGATCGGTATTTTCTCTGTTTGTGATTAGTTATCCCAATTAATTACATAACATCTTATATCTTCTTGGTGAAGTCGCAATTTTGCATAACATTGATTGGCTTATGATTTTTTTTATGTATCGAGGGGAGTTTTGCTATCTTTGCAGTAAAATTATTTACGTGTGTATTGGTTTATTTATAGATTAGGATTTAATTCTTGATATTTTTTTAGTTGAAAGGATACTTTAACTGACGGATATTTAAGATATGGGTTAAAGTCCAACCTCAACTAGCATAAAATTGATTGGCGTATGATTTTTTTTCTCTTATATTTCGATTCACTAGTGAACACAATTCGTAATGATTTAAATCATTAAATAATGTAATACTTTTTGAATTATCATTTTGAAATATGTACTGGAAATTATGAAATTATCAGATTATCAGATACATATATAAAATATAACTAATTATTGAATCATGTCAACATTCAGGTTGTAAGATACATTACTTTTATATGATATATAAAAATGTAATTCTAATTTACTTATTTCTTGTACGTAAAGATGTTGAATCCAGTCATCTTTTTTTTATTGGAAAAAAACTGACATGGATAGTTTTTGTGGTGACATGGACATATTGCGACGTATGAAACTCGAGCGAGTGTTTTCTGTTAAGTGCGTGGTGGGCGTATTGTGTGGAGGTAGAGTGGGCGAGTGCGTCGATCAAGATAAAAGTTCAAGTTTAAAATAGAAATGATTCATACTGGTCAGATGAGAAGTAATCCGTCTAAAGTATTCCCATATAACATCAATATATAGAAAGAACTTCTAGATTTCACAACACATAAAACAAGCTTAATTTAGCAGTTCTATAAATTTAGAATATTTATGATCGGTATTTTCTCTGTTTGTGATTAGTTATCACAATTAATTACATAACATCTTATTTCTTGGTGAAGTCGCAATGTTGCATAAAATTGATTGGCGCATGATTTTTTCCTCTTATATTTCGATTCTCTCGCGAACAACACATCACTTACATCTATTTATTAGATTAAGATAGGAATGCAATCCGAAAACATTCCCATATAACATCAAAGGCGTCATCTCCTGGCTAAATGTCTAATTAATGATTGAGACACTGATCAACTTTATACGAGAAACAAATGCAGTGCTTCAATAATTTATTTATAGAATCAGGGATTTGGTTATGGAACAAATCAGTTGAATTAGCAAATTGTCTGTATTATATTCCCGTTATGATATTCTATAAATAAATTATTAAAACTACTGCATTTGGTCCTCGTATAAAGTTGATCAGTGTGTCAATCGGCAATTAGACATTTAGCCATGAGATGACGCCTTTGATGTTATATGGGAATGTTTTCGGATTGCATTCCTATCTTAATCTAATAAATTTAGCCAGGCGATGACAGCTTCGCCAGCCTTTGATGTTATATGGGGATACTTTAGCCGGATTACTTATCATCTGACCAGTATGAATCATTTCTATTTTAAACTTGAACTTTCATCATTTTATCATTTTGAAATATGTACTGGTAATTATGAAATTTTCAGATTATCAAATCTGTTTGTTTAACTTGACCATAGATATTGATTCTTATTAACATCAAATTGGTCTTATATGACATCATATATATTTAATATATAGAAAGAACTTCTAGATGTCATAACACATAAAACAAGCTTAATTTAGCTGTTCTATAAATTTAGAATATTTATGATCGGTATTTTCTCTGTTTGTGATTAGTTATCCCAATTAATTACATAACATCTTAAATTTTCTTGGTGAAGTCGCAATTTTGCATAACATTGATTGGCTTATGATTTTTTTATGTATCGAGGGAAGTTTTGCTATCTTTGCAGTAAGATTATTTACGTGTGTATTGGTTTAGTTGTAGATTAGGCTTTAATTCTTGATATTTTTTTAGTTGAAAGGATACTTTAACTGACGGATATTTAAGATATGGGTTAAAGTCCAACCTCAACTAGCATAAAATTGATTCGCGAATGATTTTTTTTCTCTTATATTTCCATTCACTCGCGAGTAAAACAACTTACATCTATTTATTAGATTAAGATAGGAATGCAATCCGAAAACATTGCATAGGTCAGTTGATATATTCTCGAATTAAATTCGGATACATTAATATGTATCGAGGGAAGTCTTGCTATCTTTACAGTGAGATTATTTACGTGTGTATTGGTTTAGTTGTAGATTAGGCTTTAATTCTTGATATTTTTTTAGTTGAAAGGATAATTTAACTGGCGGATATTTAAGATATGGGTTAAAGTCCAACCTCAACTCGCATAAAATTAATTGTTGTAAGATTTTTTTCTCTTATATTTCGATTCACTAGTGAAAACAATTCGTAATGATTTAAATCATTAAATAATGTAAAACTTTTTGAATTATCATTTTGAAATATGTACTGGTAATTATGAATTTTTCAGATTATCAAATCTGTTTGTTTAACTTGACCATAGATATTAATTCTTATTAACATCAAATTGGTCTTATATGACATCATATATATTTAATATATAGAAAGAACTTCTAGATGTCACAACACATAAAACAAGCTTAATTTAGCTGTTCTATAAATTTAGAATATTTATGATCGGTATTTTCTCTGTTTGTGATTAGTTATCCCAATTAATTACATAACATCTTATATCTTCTTGGTGAAGTCGCAATTTTGCATAACATTGATTGGCTTATGATTTTTTTAAGTATCGAGGGAAGTTTTGCTATCTTTGCAGTAAGATTATTTACGTGTGTATTGGTTTAGTTACAGATTAGGCTTTAATTCTTGATATTTTTTTAGTTGAGAGGATAATTTAACTTTCGGATATTTAAGATATGGGTTAAAGTCCAACCTCAACTAGCATAAAATTGATTGGCTTATGATTTTTTTCTCTTATATTTCGATTCACTAGTGAAAACAATTCGTAATGATTTAAATAATGTAATACTTTTTGAATTATCATTTTGAAATATGTACTGGTAATTATGAAATTATCAGATTATCAAATCTGTTTGTTTAACTTGACCATAGCGATTGATTCTTATTAACATCAAATTGGTCTTATATGACATCATATATATTTAATATATAGAGATAACTTCTAGATGTCACAACACATAAAACAAGCTTAATTTAGCTGTTCTATAAATTTAGAATATTTATGATCGGTATTTTCTCTGTTTGTGATTAGTTATCCCAATTAATTACATAACATCTTATATCTTCTTGGTGAAGTCGCAATTTTGCATAACATTGATTGGCTTATGATTTTTTTTATGTATCGAGGGAAGTTTTGCTATCTTTGCAGTAAGATTATTTACGTGTGTATTGGTTTAGTTATAGATTACGCTTTAATTCTTGATATTTTTTTAGTTGAGAGGATAATTTAACTTGCGGATATTTAAGATATGGGTTAAAGTCCAACCTCAACTAGCATAAAATTGATTGGCTTATGATTTTTTTCTCTTATATTTCGATTCACTAGTGAAAACAATTCGTAATGATTTAAATAATGTAATACTTTTTGAATTATCATTTTGAAATATGTACTGGTAATTATGAAATTATCAGATTATCAAATCTGTTTGTTTAACTTGACCATAGCGATTGATTCTTATTAACATCAAATTGGTCTTATATGACATCATATATATTTAATATATAGAGATAACTTCTAGATGTCACAACACATAAAACAAGCTTAATTTAGCTGTTCTATAAATTTAGAATATTTATGATCGGTATTTTCTCTGTTTGTGAATAGTTATCCCAATTAATTACATAACATCTTATATCTTCTTGGTGAAGTCGCAATTTTGCATAACATTGATTGGCTTATGATTTTTTTTATGTATCGAGGGAAGTTTTGCAGTAAGATTATTTACGTGTGTATTGGATTAGTTGTAGATTAGGCTTTAATTCTTGATATTTTTTTAGTTGAAAGGATACTTTAACTGACGGATATTTAAGATATGGGTTAAAGTCCAACCTCAACTCGCATAAAATTGATTGTTTTTTTTTGATAGATTTTTTTCTCTTATATTTCGATTCACTAGTGAAAACAATTCGTAATGATTTAAATAATGTAATACTTTTTGAATTATCATTTTGAAATATGTACTGGTAATTATGAAATTATCAGATTATCAAATCTGTTTGTTTAACTTGACAATAGCGATTGATTCTTATTAATATAAAATTGGTCTTATATGACATCATATATATTTAATATATAGAGAGAACTTCTAGATGTCACAACACATAAAACAAGCTTAATTTAGCTGTTCTATAAATTTAGAATATTTATGATCGGTATTTTCTCTGTTTGTGATTAGTTATCCCAATTAATTACATAACATCTTATATCTTCTTGGTGAAGTCGCAATTTTGCATAACATTGATTGGCTTATGATTTTTTTTATGTATCGAGGGAAGTTTTGCTATATTTGCAGTAAGATTATTTACGTGTGTATTGGTTTAGTTATAGATTAGGCTTTAATTCTTGATATTTTTTTAGTTGAAAGGATACTTTAACTGACGGATATTTAAGATATAGGTTAAAGTCCAACCTCAACTAGCATAAAATTGATTGGCGTATGATTTTTTTCTCTTATATTTCCATTCACTCGCGAGTAAAACAACTTACATCTATTTATTAGATTAAGATAGGAATGCAATCCGAAAACATTGCATAGGTCAGTTGATATATTCTCGAATTAAATTCGGATACATTAATATGTATCGAGGGAAGTTTTGTTATCTTTGCAGTAAGATTATTTACGTGTGTATTGGTTTAATTATAGATTAGGCTTTAATTCTTGAGATTTTTTTAGTTGAAAGGATAATTTAACTGGCGGATATTTAAGATATGGGTTAAAGTCCAACCTCAACTAGCATAAAATTGATTGGTTTATGATTTTTTTCTCTTATATTTCGATTCACTAGTGAAAACAATTCGTAATGATTTAAATAATGTAATACTTTTTGAATTATCATTTTGAAATATGTACTGGTAATTATGAAATTATCAGATTATCAAATCTGTTTGTTTAACTTGACAATAGCGATTGATTCTTATTAATATAAAATTGGTCTTATATGACATCATATATATTTAATATATAGAGAGAACTTCTAGATGTCACAACACATAAAACAAGCTTAATTTAGCTGTTCTAAAAATTTAGAATATTTATGATCGGTATTTTCTCTGTTTGTGATTAGTTATCCCAATTAATTACATAACATCTTATATCTTCTTGGTGAAGTCGCAATTTTGCATAACATTGATTGGCTTATGATTTTTTTTATGTATCGAGGGAAGTTTTGCTATATTTGCAGTAAGATTATTTACGTGTGTATTGGTTTAGTTATAGATTAGGCTTTAATTCTTGATATTTTTTTAGTTGAAAGGATACTTTAACTGACGGATATTTAAGATATAGGTTAAAGTCCAACCTCAACTAGCATAAAATTGATTGGCGTATGATTTTTTTCTCTTATATTTCCATTCACTCGCGAGTAAAACAACTTACATCTATTTATTAGATTAAGATAGGAATGCAATCCGAAAACATTGCATAGGTCAGTTGATATATTCTCGAATTAAATTCGGATACATTAATATGTATCGAGGGAAGTTTTGTTATCTTTGCAGTAAGATTATTTACGTGTGTATTGGTTTAATTATAGATTAGGCTTTAATTCTTGAGATTTTTTTAGTTGAAAGGATAATTTAACTGGCGGATATTTAAGATATGGGTTAAAGTCCAACCTCAACTAGCATAAAATTGATTGGTTTATGATTTTTTTCTCTTATATTTCGATTCACTAGTGAAAACAATTCGTAATGATTTAAATAATGTAATACTTTTTGAATTATCATTTTGAAATATGTACTGGTAATTATGAAATTATCAGATTATCAAATCTGCTTGTTTAACTTGACCATAGCGATTGATTCTTATTAACATCAAATTGGTCTTATATGACATCATATATATTTAATATATAGAGATAACTTCTAGATGTCACAACACATAAAACAAGCTTAATTTAGCTGTTCTATAAATTTAGAATATTTATGATCGGTATTTTCTCTGTTTGTGATTAGTTATCCCAATTAATTACATAACATCTTATATCTTCTTGGTGAAGTCGCAATTTTGCATAACATTGATTGGCTTATGATTTTTTTTATGTATCGAGGGGAGTTTTGCTATCTTTGCAGTAAAATTATTTACGTGTGTATTGGTTTATTTATAGATTAGGATTTAATTCTTGATATTTTTTTAGTTGAAAGGATACTTTAACTGACGGATATTTAAGATATGGGTTAAAGTCCAACCTCAACTAGCATAAAATTGATTGGCGTATGATTTTTTTTCTCTTATATTTCGATTCACTAGTGAACACAATTCGTAATGATTTAAATCATTAAATAATGTAATACTTTTTGAATTATCATTTTGAAATATGTACTGGAAATTATGAAATTATCAGATTATCAGATACATATATAAAATATAACTAATTATTGAATCATGTCAACATTCAGGTTGTAAGATACATTACTTTTATATGATATATAAAAATGTAATTCTAATTTACTTATTTCTTGTACGTAAAGATGTTGAATCCAGTCATCTTTTTTTTATTGGAAAAAAACTGACATGGATAGTTTTTGTGGTGACATGGACATATTGCGACGTATGAAACTCGAGCGAGTGTTTTCTGTTAAGTGCGTGGTGGGCGTATTGTGTGGAGGTAGAGTGGGCGAGTGCGTCGATCAAGATGAGAGTTCAAGTTTAAAATAGAAATGATTCATACTGGTCAGATGAGAAGTAATCCGTCTAAAGTATTCCCATATAACATCAATATATAGAAAGAACTTCTAGATTTCACAACACATAAAACAAGCTTAATTTAGCAGTTCTATAAATTTAGAATATTTATGATCGGTATTTTCTCTGTTTGTGATTAGTTATCACAATTAATTACATAACATCTTATTTCTTGGTGAAGTCGCAATGTTGCATAAAATTGATTGGCGCATGATTTTTTCCTCTTATATTTCGATTCTCTCGCGAACAACACATCACTTACATCTATTTATTAGATTAAGATAGGAATGCAATCCGAAAACATTCCCATATAACATCAAAGGCGTCATCTCCTGGCTAAATGTCTAATTAATGATTGAGACACTGATCAACTTTATACGAGAAACAAATGCAGTGCTTCAATAATTTATTTATAGAATCAGGGATTTGGTTATGGAACAAATCAGTTGAATTAGCAAATTGTCTGTATTATATTCCCGTTATGATATTCTATAAATAAATTATTAAAACTACTGCATTTGGTCCTCGTATAAAGTTGATCAGTGTGTCAATCGGCAATTAGACATTTAGCCATGAGATGACGCCTTTGATGTTATATGGGAATGTTTTCGGATTGCATTCCTATCTTAATCTAATAAATTTAGCCAGGCGATGACAGCTTCGCCAGCCTTTGATGTTATATGGGGATACTTTAGCCGGATTACTTATCATCTGACCAGTATGAATCATTTCTATTTTAAACTTGAACTTTCATCATTTTATCATTTTGAAATATGTACTGGTAATTATGAAATTTTCAGATTATCAAATCTGTTTGTTTAACTTGACCATAGATATTGATTCTTATTAACATCAAATTGGTCTTATATGACATCATATATATTTAATATATAGAAAGAACTTCTAGATGTCATAACACATAAAACAAGCTTAATTTAGCTGTTCTATAAATTTAGAATATTTATGATCGGTATTTTCTCTGTTTGTGATTAGTTATCCCAATTAATTACATAACATCTTAAATTTTCTTGGTGAAGTCGCAATTTTGCATAACATTGATTGGCTTATGATTTTTTTATGTATCGAGGGAAGTTTTGCTATCTTTGCAGTAAGATTATTTACGTGTGTATTGGTTTAGTTGTAGATTAGGCTTTAATTCTTGATATTTTTTTAGTTGAAAGGATACTTTAACTGACGGATATTTAAGATATGGGTTAAAGTCCAACCTCAACTAGCATAAAATTGATTCGCGAATGATTTTTTTTCTCTTATATTTCCATTCACTCGCGAGTAAAACAACTTACATCTATTTATTAGATTAAGATAGGAATGCAATCCGAAAACATTGCATAGGTCAGTTGATATATTCTCGAATTAAATTCGGATACATTAATATGTATCGAGGGAAGTCTTGCTATCTTTACAGTGAGATTATTTACGTGTGTATTGGTTTAGTTGTAGATTAGGCTTTAATTCTTGATATTTTTTTAGTTGAAAGGATAATTTAACTGGCGGATATTTAAGATATGGGTTAAAGTCCAACCTCAACTCGCATAAAATTAATTGTTGTAAGATTTTTTTCTCTTATATTTCGATTCACTAGTGAAAACAATTCGTAATGATTTAAATCATTAAATAATGTAAAACTTTTTGAATTATCATTTTGAAATATGTACTGGTAATTATGAATTTTTCAGATTATCAAATCTGTTTGTTTAACTTGACCATAGATATTAATTCTTATTAACATCAAATTGGTCTTATATGACATCATATATATTTAATATATAGAAAGAACTTCTAGATGTCACAACACATAAAACAAGCTTAATTTAGCTGTTCTATAAATTTAGAATATTTATGATCGGTATTTTCTCTGTTTGTGATTAGTTATCCCAATTAATTACATAACATCTTATATCTTCTTGGTGAAGTCGCAATTTTGCATAACATTGATTGGCTTATGATTTTTTTAAGTATCGAGGGAAGTTTTGCTATCTTTGCAGTAAGATTATTTACGTGTGTATTGGTTTAGTTACAGATTAGGCTTTAATTCTTGATATTTTTTTAGTTGAGAGGATAATTTAACTTGCGGATATTTAAGATATGGGTTAAAGTCCAACCTCAACTAGCATAAAATTGATTGGCTTATGATTTTTTTCTCTTATATTTCGATTCACTAGTGAAAACAATTCGTAATGATTTAAATAATGTAATACTTTTTGAATTATCATTTTGAAATATGTACTGGTAATTATGAAATTATCAGATTATCAAATCTGTTTGTTTAACTTGACCATAGCGATTGATTCTTATTAACATCAAATTGGTCTTATATGACATCATATATATTTAATATATAGAGATAACTTCTAGATGTCACAACACATAAAACAAGCTTAATTTAGCTGTTCTATAAATTTAGAATATTTATGATCGGTATTTTCTCTGTTTGTGATTAGTTATCCCAATTAATTACATAACATCTTATATCTTCTTGGTGAAGTCGCAATTTTGCATAACATTGATTGGCTTATGATTTTTTTTATGTATCGAGGGAAGTTTTGCTATCTTTGCAGTAAGATTATTTACGTGTGTATTGGTTTAGTTATAGATTACGCTTTAATTCTTGATGATTTTTTAGTTGAAAGGATACTTTAACTGACGGATATTTAAGATATGGGTTAAAGTCCAACCTCAACTCGCATAAAATTGATTGGTATATGGTATTGATTGTGTATGTTTTTTTTCTTTTATATTTCGATTCACTAGTGAACGCAATTGATAATGATTTCATTAAATAATTAAATAATTGTTGAATTATCATTTTGAAATATGTACTGGAAATTATGAAATTTTCAGATTATCAAATCTGTTTTTTTTTTAATTTGACCATAGCGATTGATTCTTATTAACATCAAATTGGTCTTATATGACATCATATATATTTAATATATAGAAAGAACTTCTAGATGTCACAACACATAAAACAAGCTTAATTTAGCTGTTCTATAAATTTAGAATATTTATGATCGGTATTTTCTCTGTTTGTGATTAGTTATCCCAATTAATTACATAACATCTTATATCTTCTTGGTGAAGTCGCAATTTTGCATAACATTGATTGGCTTATGATTTTTTTTATGTATCGAGGGAAGTTTTGCTATCTTTGCAGTAAGATTATTTACGTGTGTATTGGTTTAGTTATAGATTACGCTTTAATTCTTGATGATTTTTTAGTTGAAAGGATACTTTAACTGACGGATATTTAAGATATGGGTTAAAGTCCAACCTCAACTCATTAGTGAATACTTTAAATTAATAATGTTTTATACTTTTACCATCTCACATGTTTATTTCTCTTCGATTTCTATTTCTACTGTCAACTGATGAATTGAAGCTGGTTGGATGTCTTGCTTGTCAAAATGATGTGGAATGCTACCAACTACCGTTAAAAGTTATATAAATATAAATAAAATTATTATTTATTTATTTATGCACTGCACAGTTTTTAGAACTTTTAATAAAATAATTCACATTATTTACTGTTGTATATAAAAATTAGCATCGCATTCAATATTGTATTTACTGTCGAGTTCGTGCGTTATTAACAATATTATTACTAAATGTAATGAACTTCTTATCTTGATAATATAACCTTGTTATAATGTTGTATACCATCAACTAATAGCTAATTAACATGCATTACTAGATATATATATATATATATATATATAAATAATATAAAACTTATGATTCAGAATTATCTAATTATATATTCTATACCCAGCAGATTCAAACTCTACTCTAGTTGACATTATCTGCTTTGCCAGTACAGTGAATATAGCAAATAGCCTGGTTTCCCTGAAGAAACTGTAAATATTATATGCATTATTTATGTTGTCGAATGTCATCCATGTATATAATGAATATTAATTATAGTTTATATATATGGTTATTCTTATTACATTATATATCAAATAAACTATCCCAATAATTTGGCCTGGTTTCCCTGAAGAAACTGTAAATATTATATGCATTATTTATGTTGATAAATTAATGTTGTCGAATGTCATCCATGTATATAATGAATATTAATTATAGTTTATATATATGGTTATTCTTATTACATTATATATCAAATAAACTATCCCAATAATTTGATAAATAATTTGTTTTTTTATTTATATATAAAATATAATATACATTATCCAATAAAATAAGTATTGATTATTTACGTGTGTATTGGTTTAATTATAGATTAGGCTTTAATTCTTGAGATTTTTTTAGTTGAAAGGATAATTTAACTGGCGGATATTTAAGATATGGGTTAAAGTCCAACCTCAACTAGCATAAAATTGATTGGTTTATGATTTTTTTCTCTTATATTTCGATTCACTAGTGAAAACAATTCGTAATGATTTAAATAATGTAATACTTTTTGAATTATCATTTTGAAATATGTACTGGTAATTATGAAATTATCAGATTATCAAATCTGTTTGTTTAACTTGACAATAGCGATTGATTCTTATTAATATAAAATTGGTCTTATATGACATCATATATATTTAATATATAGAGAGAACTTCTAGATGTCACAACACATAAAACAAGCTTAATTTAGCTGTTCTATAAATTTAGAATATTTATGATCGGTATTTTCTCTGTTTGTGATTAGTTATCCCAATTAATTACATAACATCTTATATCTTCTTGGTGAAGTCGCAATTTTGCATAACATTGATTGGCTTATGATTTTTTTTATGTATCGAGGGAAGTTTTGCTATATTTGCAGTAAGATTATTTACGTGTGTATTGGTTTAGTTATAGATTAGGCTTTAATTCTTGATATTTTTTTAGTTGAAAGGATACTTTAACTGACGGATATTTAAGATATAGGTTAAAGTCCAACCTCAACTAGCATAAAATTGATTGGCGTATGATTTTTTTCTCTTATATTTCCATTCACTCGCGAGTAAAACAACTTACATCTATTTATTAGATTAAGATAGGAATGCAATCCGAAAACATTGCATAGGTCAGTTGATATATTCTCGAATTAAATTCGGATACATTAATATGTATCGAGGGAAGTTTTGTTATCTTTGCAGTAAGATTATTTACGTGTGTATTGGTTTAATTATAGATTAGGCTTTAATTCTTGAGATTTTTTTAGTTGAAAGGATAATTTAACTGGCGGATATTTAAGATATGGGTTAAAGTCCAACCTCAACTAGCATAAAATTGATTGGTTTATGATTTTTTTCTCTTATATTTCGATTCACTAGTGAAAACAATTCGTAATGATTTAAATAATGTAATACTTTTTGAATTATCATTTTGAAATATGTACTGGTAATTATGAAATTATCAGATTATCAAATCTGTTTGTTTAACTTGACCATAGCGATTGATTCTTATTAACATCAAATTGGTCTTATATGACATCATATATATTTAATATATAGAGATAACTTCTAGATGTCACAACACATAAAACAAGCTTAATTTAGCTGTTCTATAAATTTAGAATATTTATGATCGGTATTTTCTCTGTTTGTGATTAGTTATCCCAATTAATTACATAACATCTTATATCTTCTTGGTGAAGTCGCAATTTTGCATAACATTGATTGGCTTATGATTTTTTTTATGTATCGAGGGGAGTTTTGCTATCTTTGCAGTAAAATTATTTACGTGTGTATTGGTTTATTTATAGATTAGGATTTAATTCTTGATATTTTTTTAGTTGAAAGGATACTTTAACTGACGGATATTTAAGATATGGGTTAAAGTCCAACCTCAACTAGCATAAAATTGATTGGCGTATGATTTTTTTTCTCTTATATTTCGATTCACTAGTGAACACAATTCGTAATGATTTAAATCATTAAATAATGTAATACTTTTTGAATTATCATTTTGAAATATGTACTGGAAATTATGAAATTATCAGATTATCAGATACATATATAAAATATAACTAATTATTGAATCATGTCAACATTCAGGTTGTAAGATACATTACTTTTATATGATATATAAAAATGTATTTCTAATTTACTTATTTCTTGTACGTAAAGATGTTGAATCCAGTCATCTTTTTTTTATTGGAAAAAAACTGACATGGATAGTTTTTGTGGTGACATGGACATATTGCGACGTATGAAACTCGAGCGAGTGTTTTCTGTTAAGTGCGTGGTGGGCGTATTGTGTGGAGGTAGAGTGGGCGAGTGCGTCGATCAAGATGAGAGTTCAAGTTTAAAATAGAAATGATTCATACTGGTCAGATGAGAAGTAATCCGTCTAAAGTATTCCCATATAACATCAATATATAGAAAGAACTTCTAGATTTCACAACACATAAAACAAGCTTAATTTAGCAGTTCTATAAATTTAGAATATTTATGATCGGTATTTTCTCTGTTTGTGATTAGTTATCACAATTAATTACATAACATCTTATTTCTTGGTGAAGTCGCAATGTTGCATAAAATTGATTGGCGCATGATTTTTTCCTCTTATATTTCGATTCTCTCGCGAACAACACATCACTTACATCTATTTATTAGATTAAGATAGGAATGCAATCCGAAAACATTCCCATATAACATCAAAGGCGTCATCTCCTGGCTAAATGTCTAATTAATGATTGAGACACTGATCAACTTTATACGAGAAACAAATGCAGTGCTTCAATAATTTATTTATAGAATCAGGGATTTGGTTATGGAACAAATCAGTTGAATTAGCAAATTGTCTGTATTATATTCCCGTTATGATATTCTATAAATAAATTATTAAAACTACTGCATTTGGTCCTCGTATAAAGTTGATCAGTGTGTCAATCGGCAATTAGACATTTAGCCATGAGATGACGCCTTTGATGTTATATGGGAATGTTTTCGGATTGCATTCCTATCTTAATCTAATAAATTTAGCCAGGCGATGACAGCTTCGCCAGCCTTTGATGTTATATGGGGATACTTTAGCCGGATTACTTATCATCTGACCAGTATGAATCATTTCTATTTTAAACTTGAACTTTCATCATTTTATCATTTTGAAATATGTACTGGTAATTATGAAATTTTCAGATTATCAAATCTGTTTGTTTAACTTGACCATAGATATTGATTCTTATTAACATCAAATTGGTCTTATATGACATCATATATATTTAATATATAGAAAGAACTTCTAGATGTCATAACACATAAAACAAGCTTAATTTAGCTGTTCTATAAATTTAGAATATTTATGATCGGTATTTTCTCTGTTTGTGATTAGTTATCCCAATTAATTACATAACATCTTAAATTTTCTTGGTGAAGTCGCAATTTTGCATAACATTGATTGGCTTATGATTTTTTTATGTATCGAGGGAAGTTTTGCTATCTTTGCAGTAAGATTATTTACGTGTGTATTGGTTTAGTTGTAGATTAGGCTTTAATTCTTGATATTTTTTTAGTTGAAAGGATACTTTAACTGACGGATATTTAAGATATGGGTTAAAGTCCAACCTCAACTAGCATAAAATTGATTCGCGAATGATTTTTTTTCTCTTATATTTCCATTCACTCGCGAGTAAAACAACTTACATCTATTTATTAGATTAAGATAGGAATGCAATCCGAAAACATTGCATAGGTCAGTTGATATATTCTCGAATTAAATTCGGATACATTAATATGTATCGAGGGAAGTCTTGCTATCTTTACAGTGAGATTATTTACGTGTGTATTGGTTTAGTTGTAGATTAGGCTTTAATTCTTGATATTTTTTTAGTTGAAAGGATAATTTAACTGGCGGATATTTAAGATATGGGTTAAAGTCCAACCTCAACTCGCATAAAATTAATTGTTGTAAGATTTTTTTCTCTTATATTTCGATTCACTAGTGAAAACAATTCGTAATGATTTAAATCATTAAATAATGTAAAACTTTTTGAATTATCATTTTGAAATATGTACTGGTAATTATGAATTTTTCAGATTATCAAATCTGTTTGTTTAACTTGACCATAGATATTAATTCTTATTAACATCAAATTGGTCTTATATGACATCATATATATTTAATATATAGAAAGAACTTCTAGATGTCACAACACATAAAACAAGCTTAATTTAGCTGTTCTATAAATTTAGAATATTTATGATCGGTATTTTCTCTGTTTGTGATTAGTTATCCCAATTAATTACATAACATCTTATATCTTCTTGGTGAAGTCGCAATTTTGCATAACATTGATTGGCTTATGATTTTTTTAAGTATCGAGGGAAGTTTTGCTATCTTTGCAGTAAGATTATTTACGTGTGTATTGGTTTAGTTATAGATTACGCTTTAATTCTTGATGATTTTTTAGTTGAAAGGATACTTTAACTGACGGATATTTAAGATATGGGTTAAAGTCCAACCTCAACTCGCATAAAATTGATTGGTATATGGTATTGATTGTGTATGTTTTTTTTCTTTTATATTTCGATTCACTAGTGAACGCAATTGATAATGATTTCATTAAATAATTAAATAATTGTTGAATTATCATTTTGAAATATGTACTGGAAATTATGAAATTTTCAGATTATCAAATCTGTTTTTTTTTTAATTTGACCATAGCGATTGATTCTTATTAACATCAAATTGGTCTTATATGACATCATATATATTTAATATATAGAAAGAACTTCTAGATGTCACAACACATAAAACAAGCTTAATTTAGCTGTTCTATAAATTTAGAATATTTATGATCGGTATTTTCTCTGTTTGTGATTAGTTATCCCAATTAATTACATAACATCTTATATCTTCTTGGTGAAGTCGCAATTTTGCATAACATTGATTGGCTTATGATTTTTTTTATGTATCGAGGGAAGTTTTGCTATCTTTGCAGTAAGATTATTTACGTGTGTATTGGTTTAGTTATAGATTACGCTTTAATTCTTGATGATTTTTTAGTTGAAAGGATACTTTAACTGACGGATATTTAAGATATGGGTTAAAGTCCAACCTCAACTCATTAGTGAATACTTTAAATTAATAATGTTTTATACTTTTACCATCTCACATGTTTATTTCTCTTCGATTTCTATTTCTACTGTCAACTGATGAATTGAAGCTGGTTGGATGTCTTGCTTGTCAAAATGATGTGGAATGCTACCAACTACCGTTAAAAGTTATATAAATATAAATAAAATTATTATTTATTTATTTATGCACTGCACAGTTTTTAGAACTTTTAATAAAATAATTCACATTATTTACTGTTGTATATAAAAATTAGCATCGCATTCAATATTGTATTTACTGTCGAGTTCGTGCGTTATTAACAATATTATTACTAAATGTAATGAACTTCTTATCTTGATAATATAACCTTGTTATAATGTTGTATACCATCAACTAATAGCTAATTAACATGCATTACTAGATATATATATATATATATATATAAATAATATAAAACTTATGATTCAGAATTATCTAATTATATATTCTATACCCAGCAGATTCAAACTCTACTCTAGTTGACATTATCTGCTTTGCCAGTACAGTGAATATAGCAAATAGCCTGGTTTCCCTGAAGAAACTGTAAATATTATATGCATTATTTATGTTGTCGAATGTCATCCATGTATATAATGAATATTAATTATAGTTTATATATATGGTTATTCTTATTACATTTTATATCAAATAAACTATCCCAATAATTTGGCCTGGTTTCCCTGAAGAAACTGTAAATATTATATGCATTATTTATGTTGATAAATTAATGTTGTCGAATGTCATCCATGTATATAATGAATATTAATTATAGTTTATATATATGGTTATTCTTATTACATTATATATCAAATAAACTATCCCAATAATTTGATAAATAATTTGTTTTTTTATTTATATATAAAATATAATATACATTATCCAATAAAATAAGTATTGATTATTGCATTATGGTTGAGTATTAAATGTAGAACTTATTAAGTAAAAATTAGAAAATGTTTAATAGAAATCTTATATTGATTTTTATTCCACAAATGTATAATTTATAAATTACAAATGTATAACTTATATATTGATGTATTATTGCTGAACCTCAAGAACTATCCTGATAACCTAGCTCCTCAAACTATGACTGTTCCGCAAACACGAATAAATCAATAGAAACCATAAGTTGATTAACAACGTATATACTCTTATAATCTAGAGAAAAAATAATTACAAACATTTAGAATAAACTACTTAGACCGTACTAAAACACGATAGGTGCATGATCAAAGTAACAATGTCAATTTCAATCTCAACTGATTAATTTGCAAATTATTTAAGTAAACAGAATAATGTAATCCCTTCTACTAATAAAATGATCTTAATTATAATAATCGGTATCATATTATTCAACATGAAACAACTTTATAACCTCGTAAACCTACATTATTTGGCTTTATTATAGCAATTAACATCAGGTCGTTATACTACCCTTGACCAATCTACATTCTTAATAATATATTTTCATATCTTGTTCCCAAATATTGACCTTTTCATTCAATAATCCTTCTATTAGGAAAGTATACATTAAAAAAGCGTGCATATCGTGAAATAAATATATTTAATATCTTACATTTTAATTATTTAATAAAGTTATTCTTCTATTTCTATATTATAAAACTTATTTATTGTGTGTAATAATATGTTAATAGACTCTATTATAATAATGTAAATTTAGTAATACAATATAGATACTTTTATTAGATTATTTTGTTATAATTATATTACGTGATATATATAAGGTATATATACCTGATATATAGGGTATATATATACGTGATATATATAGGATATAATTTCATCAAAGGTTGCGATTATCATTGTAACCTTATGACCTTTATTTAAATATTTGAATTTTTAAATTTTTAATAAATAATTTAAGAATGATTAATTTCATATAACATATCATTATTAATTACTATATATATTCGGGGTAGTTATAGTAGTATTTTGAAATATTATTTTATAATTAATTTAAATTAGTAACTAATTTTTTTACAAATCACTGTTATAATATCGCTCAATAATTGTGTATTTAGTGTTTTTACTATGTTTCAAGTAAATAGAGTAATGCAATTTATTTTTCCTCATGTTAACAAATGCTGCATATCATGTATATTATTTAGAAATATTCCTATAACTTATAATATAATGGTTAGTTTCAATATATTTTTAATTTATGTATATGCATTTAAATACATTTAATATATTTTAAATAATTAACATTTAATTATAAACGGTACCTAAACAAATTCTAAATATATTCATTAAATGATATTATTTCTATATTGCTTAATATTTTATTATAATTGTATATGAAGGTCTACTGCATATTTTACACAATTATATTATTAAGGCCAAGAGACAGATATACAATGAAGAGAATCTGAAGTATTATCTCGATAAAACGGTTGCCATGAACTTAAATCGTATACATCCCTCTACGAGTGTTACTTCAAATTTTACTTCAGCACTTCCAGGAGATGGTATGAATCCATTGAATTCTGATACACTGTTTGTAAAAAAGATCTTAGAAGATTCTCTCTGATTTTAATATAATATTTTATGATAACTATTTTATGATAATATTTTATTATAATATTTATGATGAATATAGTAATATTTATATGAAATATGCCAATGCTGTATTGGTATACAAGATTATAAGGGATACTTATTAATATTAAAACTCATGGTAACTTATTAAAAATGATTTTGATTCATAAATCATATACCAATACAACTTTATTAATAAATGAATTATGAACTTAATTGTATATTTAGATTATCTATTATAAAAACTTTATATAATATAATTTTATTTTTATATATATAGTTATGACTACTAAAATGTATATAGTAATAACATATATTGAAACCATATTTGAAAAATACCTTAGAAACCAGATTATGTAACGATTATACAATAATATTATATAATAATTTTAAATATAAAATAAACATAATATATTTATAATGCAAAGAAAATATATTTTCACTTTTATTATAACACTTTTATATAATATAACAAAAAAACTAAAATAACCTGGATGGTAATCCAGGTAATTTCATAATTTGCATTTCATACTATCTTTTATGTTAACCAATAATTTTGTTTAACATTGAAAGGATTTTATACAACTATTACATCACTCTATTGTTAGGTATACTTTAGATATAGTTATAGTGATTTAAGATTTATATTAAAGAATAGGATGCCCTTGAAATATTTTACATTGTCCCAAGAAACCAGATGATGTAACTATTATAAATTATTATATAATGTGCAATAATTAACAATACAAATACCCTTTCAACTGCGTTCCAAATATTTTGTAATAACATCATTAATAATTTGCATATCTATTTATCCGATATAATAATATATATACTATTTTCAGTTTAAATACAGATGCCTTTCATGTAAAGCTAAAGAGATGTATTGCTAAAACTCAAATATTCAACTTGTTAGAGGTTTTGTATATTAATTATTAGTTCTATTGTTTTGTATATTAGTTATTAGTTCTATTGTTTTGTATATATAATATAATACATTCTTGATATTGGTGATTATATAAATTGTAACTGTATATTATTAATGTAGTTATCAACATTCCTTAACACAAAACTTGTATTTATTAAAATATTAGATTATTCATAATATATTCTATATTTAGGACAGTTGAGTTCTAATATTATTTTATAATTTCCTACACAATCACATACAATATATATATTAGCTCATAGTCACTCATAGAATTGTTTACTATATTTGATATTCTATCTATTGTCATGTATTGTTTAAGTCTTGTGAATCCTAGGATATATATATTTTAGTGATAAATATAAAACATAAAAAAACTATAAAATAATAGAAATAATAAATAAATATACGCATTATAATGGTATTAATATGGTATTATTATTTAATATTTAATATTTAATATGGTATTATTATTTAATATTTAATATGGTATTATTATTTAATATTTAATATGGTATTATTATTTAATATTTAATATTTAATATGGTATTATTATTTAATATTTAATATTTAATATGGTATTATTATTTACCAGGTTCCAAAGACTTTGACTCACCAACAACAATGCGTTTTCGCATTAAGTCGGTTATCAAAACTACTCAATGAAAATATGGAATCTATGCTCAGCCAATCGTTGTTCAGGAACCTGTGTCTAGTTTCAATTGAGGACATCCAGTGTATCTCCGTCGACTCACTCGTCTCGCTGGTTAATGAAATTCTTCTCAATCGTATCGTTGACGATAGGTTGACTAATGTTGTTTTGAAATATGAATTTTCATTTTAATTTTTGAAAAATACTTTGGTATTTCTTCCTTCGTCTATTTTGATGTATGTCGAATGTCTTTCTGTTGCCGATGCGATGGCATTGCTTATGCAAGCTATTGTTTATTACAGGTTTCGTGTTACTCCAGGTCTTCTATCTATGAGCAGGCGTTTATTGACAATATAGAAAGTGAAATAATGAGAAGGTTGAAGCAGGTAAACTTTCTAAGATCTAATTTGAAATCTTCTCAATAATATTCTTAAATCTACTTGTAAATCATCACCTTGACCATCTCCAACATATCTCATCACTTTGACCATCTTCAACATATCTTATCACCTTGACCACCTTCAACATATCTCATCACCTTGACCATCTCCGACATATCTCATCACCTTGACCATCTCCAACATATCTCATCACCTTGACCACCTCCAACATATCTCATCACCTTGACCACCTCCAACATATCTTATCACCTTGACCACCTCCAACATATTTCATCACCTTGACCATCTCCTACATATCTCATCACCTTGACCATCTCCAACATATCTCATCACCTTGACCACCTCCAACATATTTCATCACCTTGACCATCTCCAACATATCTCATCACCTTGACCACCTCCAACATATCTCATCATCTTGACCATCTCCAACATATCTCATCACCTTGACCATCTCCGACATATCTCATCACCTTGACCACCTCCAACATATCTCATCACCTTGACCACCTCCAACATATCTCACCACCTCCAACATATCTCATCACCTTGACCACCTCCAACATATCTCATCACCTTGACCACCTCCAACATATCTCATCACAATGACCACCTCCAACATATCTCATCTCCAACATATCTCATCACCTTGACCACCTCCAACATATCTCATCACCTTGACCACCTCCAACATATCTCATCACCTTGACCACCTCCAACATATCTCATCACCTTGACCACCTCCAGCATATCTCATCACCTTGACCACCTCCAACATATCTCATCACCTTGACCACCTCCAATACTACATTCCACAAGGACAAACTAGACGTAGACAGTACCTGTCGGCTACTACTCTGCATACAACCCAACACCCTTTGTAATGACACTTGTGAACCATCCCTTTTCGACTCTCTCTACAACTTCATTGTTGACAATCGTAATAAGGTATTTCACTCGCTCATCTCACCGTTTATATGATGTCGGCAGTATCTACTAGCCTTGTGATGTAATTTCAAATGCCAAGTACTTCAAAATAAAATAATCGGATAGTTAATTACAATAGATGAGAACAATAAGTTATTACTTATATAATGCACTCATTTGTGTTCAATATAGTTTTATTCTTATATAATAAAGTTGAAGATATTTAACTTTCATTTTACGTTCAATTTATGACTTCATTATGTAAGCGATCCCTTCAACCCATAACCAATTCATCCCTGTCCGAAATTTCATCCCATAACCCGTTTGTCCCCATTGACCCCAAATGTATTTCCTACTACTAAACCCATCAATAATCTGCCTCCGTAGTTTGACCTCTGCTCGTTTATATAACTATTGGC
This sequence comes from Osedax frankpressi, assembly GCA_964035775.1. Lineage (NCBI taxonomy): Eukaryota > Metazoa > Annelida > Polychaeta > Sabellida > Siboglinidae > Osedax > Osedax frankpressi. The sequence goes on from OZ038316.1 coordinate 29,994,179, forward strand.
TGATTGGTCATAATGATACTATAACCTTTGACCCTGGCATAGATCACCAATACTTCGATCAGCCGAGTGTTTAGTATAATGGCTGTGCTGAGCGATGACCGGTGCGGTCAGTTGTCACCACTGCTCGAATCGCAGCTTTACCAGCATTGGTGGAAACTGGACGGAGGGGATGTAGAGTGCATCCTGAGATGCCTCAGCGGTACTTCCTTGCTTCAGGTCCACACCACTAGCCCCACCTACATTTACACCACTAGCCCCACCTACATTTACACACCTAGCTCCACCTAAAGTACACTACTAGCCCAACCTACATTTACACCACTAGCCCAACCTACATTTACACACCTAGCTCCACCTAAAGTACACAACTAGCCCCACCTATATTTACACCACTAGCTCCACCTAAAGTACACAACTAGCCCCACCTACATTTACACCACTAGCTCCACCTAAAGTACACCACTAGCCCCACCTACATTTACACCACTAGCTCCACCTAAAGTACACCACTAGCCCCACCTACATTTACACCACTAGCTCCACCTAAAGTACACAACTAGCCCCACCTACATTTACACACCTAGCTCCACCTAAAGTACACCACTAGCCCCACATACATTTACACCATTAGCCCCACATACATTTACACCATTAGCTCCACCCACATTTACACACCTAGCACCATTAGCTCCACCCACATTTACATACCTAGCTCCACCCATATTTACACACCTAGCACCATTAGCTCCACCCACATTTACACCACTAGCTCCACCCACATTTACACCACTAGCTCCACCTATATTTACACACCTAGCTCCACCCACATTTACACCACTAACTCCACCCACATTTACACACCTAGCTCCACCCACATTTACACCACTAGCCCCACCAACATTTACACACCTAGCTCCACTAGCTCCACCCACATTTACACCACTAGTTCCACCCACATTTACACCACTAGCTCCACCCACTTTTACACCACTAGCTCCACCCACAATAACACCACTAGCTCCACCCACATTTACACCACTAGCTCCACCCACATTTACACATCTAGCTCCGCATTTACACCACTAGCTCCACCTACATTTACACCACTAGCCCCACCTACATTTACACCACTAGCTCCACCCACATTTACATACCTAGCTCCACCCACATTTATACCACTAGCTCCACCCACATTTACACCACTAACTCCACCCACATTTACACAATTAGCTCCACCCACATTTACATACCTAGCAATAGGCTAGAATTGTTTGCAGGAGATTTGCCACCTTATTAATCACCGATGTCATCAGGTAAATTATTTGTTGCTGTTCAGCAAGTGGTTGTTTATGAATTTGGACAGAGTGACCAGTGGTCAGTTCGCCTCGATCTTGACATCTTTTGACCACTTCTCCTACAGCGATGCTAATACCATCAGCTGCATTGAACGTTACCTCGAGGTTATCTTAGTGCATCTGCCACTAGACACATTTTATCTGACAAATGACACCTGACACATCTCACTTGTCATATGACAATTGACATATCTCACTTGACACATCTCATTTGACATATCACACTTGACACATCTCACCTAACATATCACAATTGACATATCTCATCTGACACATCTCACTTGACATATAACAATTGACACATCTCTGACATCACATTTGACATATATCACTTGATACATCTCACTTGACATATCTTACTAAAACATTCATTAATTATTCCACTATTAAAAAAACTTAAACTCGATAAAACTGAACTTTCCAATTATAGGCCTATTTCTCAGATACCTCTTCTGGCTAAAATATTAGAAAAGATTACAAACAACTTATTTCATACTTGAATAAATATAACTTGGCAATAGACAAAATTGTTTCCGACAAGGACATAAAACTGAAACGACTCTACTTTCACTTTTTGACGACTTATACACTTCACTGGCCAATAACAAATCTCAACAACTTATACTACTTATCTTATCCTCTGCGTTTGATACACTTGAATTTAACGCTATAAAAGATATTCCTCTCTGGTTTAAGAACTTTTCATTTAACAGACTTTTTCCATCAAAATTTAATTTCCATAATAATTCAATATCATTGGCTCAACATCCAATAAAGCATGGAATTCCACAAGGATCCATACTTTCCCCCATAATATTCGCCATTTTTTGACTCCCATTCAACATATATTTAATAAATATCCAGATGTAAATTATAATCTCTATGCTGATGATATTGAATTACACTAACATAGAATCTTCAGATCAACTACAGAACTGTCTTACGTACTTACATAACTGGCTGACAACAAATGACTTACTACTGAACTCTACTAAAACAACTCATTAATATTTCCACTGCTAAATTAAATATAGAACCCGCATTCCAAAATATTTTTAAATGACATACCGATTAAACCATCTGACTCGACAAAATATCTTGGAATAAAATTTGACAACAAATTAAACTTTGACCAACACATTCTCTCACTGAAACAGACAACTACTTACCATTTATACAACTTATATAAACTCCGACCTTACATAAATAAAAACACTGCCATTTTACTTACACATTCGCTAATACTATCTCGACTAAACTATTGCAATACTTTACTCACTGGACAGACTAAGACTACACTTAAAATACTTGACGTAATTATTAACAGAAGTATCCGACTAATTTACAAACTCAAAAAATATGACTATACTACAAGCATTACGGACTTACGATTACGACTAAACTGGATGACAACTGCAAACTCCATCGACTATAAACTACTAACCATATGTTAAAAAAAACCCTGACTTATGACCAACCACACAACTTGATTAACAACTTAAGACAAGTACTAAACATGTAGACAAATTGCAGAAAACTATGATCTTCTCACCTCATAACCCTCTCACTAACTCTTATGCCATTAAATTCACTTGGCTACAAAAGTGTTCGCCACCTGGCTCCAAACAAATGGAACCACCTTCACCCCTGACACATCACCCCTGACACATCACACCTGACACATCACAACTGCCACATCTCACCTGACACATCACATCTGACACATCACCCCTGACATATCTCACCTGACACATCACACTTGACACATCACACCTTACACATCACACCTGACACATCACACCTGACACAACACACCTGACACATCTCATCTGACACATCTCACCTGACATTCATAACCTAGTTTTCCTGATATAATTAATAAATGAACCTTTCATAACAATAATGTAAAAAGTCAAGTTTATTACATAAAAATGCAATTTTAAGGAAATTTTTTTATATATCATTTTTTCACACGAGTGATTTTGGATTGAATTTATTATTTTTTTAGACTATAATCTGATGAATCTTACATTTCAATCCCAAATGCCTAGTACATGCACTTACATAATACAATTAGACTACTGTTATACATTTAATTGTCTTGTCGTTTGACAAAAATACTATGCATGTATTTCTTTGTAAAATTATGATTATAAAAATTGATATTTAAAAAATATTTATACTTATTTTTAAGAAATTAATTCATTTCAATTTTATTTTATTAATTTTCTCGTAATACAGTAGAATACAATAGAAGTATTTAAAATATTTCTATTCTTATAAGTTAAAATATACCCGATAAGTAGTATCAACAATGAATTACGGTATTTACAATTAATAATGTAATTAAAATAATTGTACTGATTGTCAGATATAATAGATAAAATTCTAAAGAAGAATATATTTAATTAATTAATAATTAATTGTACTATGATTCTTTGAAATTGAAAGTACGATATTTTAGATTTATGAAATATATTATCTAATTACTTATACAATTTTCAATAAATGTGTAATATTTATCAACATCAAGGCAACCAAGAAAGTGAATAATAATCTTCTATCTTCAGAGACATATATCAACTTGTGATAAAAGTCTGGTGACAATATGTAATGAACACTGCAAACTACGTAACCACCTGTCTAAACCTTTATTGGAACTTATAGCACATGATTTCACAGTTGGTAACTGGGCCTGAGGCTGTGGGGGTGTTGGGAAGAGTGTGTGTGGGTGGGTGTTGGGAGGAGTGTGTGTGTGAGGGTTTGGAAGGAGTGTGTGTGTGTGTGGGGTGTTGGGATGAGTGTGTGTGTGGGGTGTTGGGAAGAGTGTGTATGAGGGTGTTGGGAGGAGTGTGTGTGTGGGAGTGTTGGGAGATGTGTGTGTGTGGGGTGTTGGGAAGAGTGTGTGTGTGAGGGTGTTGGGAGGAGTGTGTGTGTGTGGGAGTGTTGTGAAGAGTGTGGGGGTGTTGGGAGGAGTGTGTTTGTGAGGGTGTTGGGAGGAGTGGGTGTTGGGAAGAGTGATGAGTGGGTGTTGGGAGGAGTGTGTGTGTGTGAGGGTGTTGGGAGGAGTGTGTGTGTGGGAGTGTTGTGAAGAGTGTGGGGGTGTTGGGAGGAGTGTGTTTGTGAGGGTGTTGGGAGGAGTGGGTGTTGGGAAGAGGGAGGAGTGGCTGTTGGGAGGAGTGTGTGTGTGTGAGGGTGTTGGGAGGAGTGTGTGTGGGAGTGTTGTGAAGAGTGTGGGGGTGTTGGGAGGAGTGTGTGTGGGAGTGTTGTGAAGAGTGTGGGGGTGTTGGGAGGAGTGTGTGTGTGAGGGTGTTGGGAGGAGTGGTTGTTGGGAAGAGGGAGGAGTGGTTGTTGGGAAGAGGGAGGAGTGGGTGTTGGGAGGAGTGTGTGTGTGTGTGAGAGTGTTGGGAGGTGTGTGTGTATGTGTGTGAGGGTGTTCAAATCTATCATCTTCCTCCATGCAACAACCTCTTTAATCTATCCATACTCCACTACTACATCCACTACATATTTTCCACTCCCTAAATATCTCCATGCCCACCCTTTTCTTAGCTACCCTCCACTCCCTCACTAGTTACACTACAGTGAGTACAGTACTCAGCAGACAGTATCTATTGTCAGTAGTTACGGCCATTTTAACTACTTGCCACAGAACTCTGCAGCTCTCTTCCTCATTGTTAGTAGATCTCACTTCCGGGGATTACTAGTTACCCCCGCCCCCCACTTATACCCTGTAGCTAATAGTGTTTAATGCCTCGAATATACTGATTAACTTATCTACATTTGCGTACCAATTAAACAATAAACAATTAAACAATGAGTGTATTGTCGAGTAATTCGACCGCATCCGTTTACGAAATAAACATAAAAGAAACCCTTCGTTACCCTCCATTGACTTCGCCATTGTCCTCCCATTTACCCCGCCATTGGTCTCCCATTTAAGCCACCATTGACCCTGCCATTGACCTCCCATTGACCCCGCCATTGACCTCCAATTGACCTCCCATTGACCCCGCCATTGGCCTCCCATTTAAGCCACCATTGACCTCGCCATTGACCCCGCCATTGACCTCCCATTTACCTTCGTCTAAAGATTGAAGAAATCCTGCAACAGAGATTCAATAACTACGCTTGCGACGACCTGCTCTACATGTTGGCTTCCTTCGTCTACATCCAGCGCTTCCCCATCAATTTCCTAAACAAGATCTTCACGCCTCACTTCCTGTCACGAATCGCCGGTAAGACAGTTCTCGGCAAGAGCATTGTTCCATTGTCTGCCGTAATTGACGAGTGTCCGATGAATTCAACGACTTATTTTCCAAACTCACACCAGCCCACAACCATCTCCCTTTACCTTCCAATACCCTTTTCTAAGTTCATTCCCTCCCCTCGCTTTCCCCTCATCAACCATATCTTCATTCCTTATCTCACTCCTAAATTCCACAATCCTGCTTTAACTTCACTCTCACCACTTCCCTCACTCCTCACTCCACATACCCCACATCTCACTCCACACACCCCACTCCACACACCACACACCCCACTCCACACACCACTCCACACACCCCACTCCACACACCCCACTCCACACACCCCACTCCACACACCCCACTCCACACACCCCACTCCTCACACCACAACCCACTCCACACACCCCGCCCCACACCCCACTCCACTCTCCACACACCCCACTCCACACACCCCACTCCTCACACCACACCCCACTCCACGCCCCACTCCACACACCCCACTCCACTCTCCACACACCCCACTCCTCACACCACGCCCCACTCCACACACCCCGCCCACACCCCACTCCACTCTCCACACACCCCACTCCTCACACCACACCCCACTCCACACACCCCGCCCCACACTCCACTCCACACACCCCACTCCATGCACCCTATTCCACACACCCCACTCTACACTCCACACACCCCATTCCACACACTCCACACACCCCACTCCAGGTATGAAGGATCGTCGACGTAAACAGAATGCTAGTCGCCACCTACTGGAGCTACAGTCCTCAATAATGTATGATTTGCCTTCTCACAACATCGTCTACATCGACAGAGATTCCCTTGGTCACTCTCTGTGGATTGGTTAGATTGGAAGTCTCGCCGTAACCTCCGTTGACCCCAACGGACTAGACCCGATTCTAATGGACTTAAATTCATCGACCCCGTCTCTATCGTACGTAACTCCGACGGGACCACCTCCAACCGCCCCTACTCTAGTGTCCCACTTCAGCCCCCTTGATCCTCACATCCATTAGACCCAACTCTACAAGCTCCGACTTCATTATCCCAATCACCTCCATTGCGTAATCTAAGTTACATAATGAGAAACTAAATTATGTAACTTATAAATTCTTATAAAGAATCATGAATACATTTGAATTATAAACAATTGTTTATATATTAATTTATTTTCACTTTTGTAATAAAATAAGAAAACTTACCTGTGCAAAATCAGTTATAGCATTGAAAATAGAGTATTTTCTATTATCGTATATTGTTAAATAAATATAAAATAATCATATATGTAAAATATATTGCTTTATATTTGTATCATAATTGTTTATAAAATATTTATAAATTTATGGAAACTTAATCTTACTTAATAAATATATATCATGATTATTATCCAATACTACGAATAAAATAAAATTCAATTCTCTTATGTTCTAGATGACAATCAAATAAATATCAACATGACAATCATATAGATAAACATTAAAATTTAAAAACTTGATTGTTTAAAAATATCTTATCCGATCAATAATATCTGATTGTTTGTCGTATCAGATCTATAATGTTAAAGTATCCAGAATACTCGAGTATAAAGTATGTTTTGATAATATATAATATAAAATACTTCAATACTATTTTTATACTTTTAATAGTCTTAAAAATGTATTTATAAATGTATACAATGAAATCAGATTGAATCCCATGCAACTGTCCACTTTACACACTCTGCCCATGAATCCGTCCTTTTCTTTTTTTACAAAATTGTATAATATTTTCATATCGATTTCATTTTGCGCTACCATCAACTGATATCGCTCGACCTTCGCGTAGTCGGGCCACGTTACTATTTCCACCAGGAATTGGCACGCTACATGATGACCTTGTTGGGACTGCACGCGTTCAAAGACATCTCAATTCCCCGTAACACCTCTCACCTGATTGGTCAGTTACAGTCGCGTGCACAGTAATGTATATACTTTAAATAAAGCTTTTTTAATTTAGATCTATAGAATTTTTATATTTTGTTATTAATATTAGTCTATTATATTTCTCAGAACTCCGTTTTAAAAGGTCTTCTTCCCAGACCGTATTTCAATGGTCAATTCATTTATAAAATTGGAATATTCTTAGATTTTGAAATCAATTTAAATGCTGCGGGAGATATTATTTCTACGACAAATTCCCAGCTGAAGAAATCTCATAAAAAGTTATTTTCTACAATTATATTCTAACTACAAAATTCTGCATTATTGCTTAATCCCTATTTACACTTTAGAATTCCTAATATATATATTATTAAAGTACAATTATTATTATTATTCTATTAAGACTTTATGAGTTTGGTTATATTACTTGTTTTTTAAAATTTATTTTCACATACGTTTATTTTCTTTGGTACTAAAAATGAAAATTTGAACACTCCCAAAACCCAAACCCATATTTTTATCGCTAACTACCAATCCTCATTGCTGACAGAATTCGGTAGCACATATATTTAATAAACAACTAATAATCGCTACCATCTCGCCAGACTGGCGCTGGTCATTACAATGCCCAGCGATTTGACCAGTAACTATAAAAAACAACTCGGGCATTTGTCTTTGAAGAAACGCCACCTATCGTTGGCTGGGTACACCATTGTCGAGGTTAGCCTTAGCCTTAGTTAGATTAGAGTATCCCACTGAAGAATAGAATTTTGTTCTCGAAAAATCAATTTTTAAAACTAGTGGATATTATTTGATATTGTAATCAAAATATTGCTGAATATAAATATGATATGTTAATTTAATTCATTTAATTCATTTAATTAATTTTATTATGATTTATTAAATATGTACAGAAAGTTTAAATATTTTTTAATAAAGTTTAAATATTTTTTAATAAAGTTTAAATATTTTTTAATAAAGTTTAAATATTTTTTAATAAAGTTTAACATCATTTTGTATTTGCATTCTAAATTGCATCTTCCCTTTACTTATTGTTACATTGTTTCCGCAAGCAGTTGTCTTACAGCGAGTTCCTGCGTTCGTCGAACAAACATTACAGCAAAATCGGTTTCCTGAAGCGACTCTTGTCCAAACATATAAACTTGAACAAGGTCACCGCGTCTCCGCCTGCAGGTGTCACCACTGAAGGAACCCTCGAAGTCGATACACTTAATGTCCACTCGTCGTAACCATCGTGATATTTCTATAACAGTAATCCGAGTGAATCTACATTTACGTATTTTTCCAACTTATATTTAATTTGTACACACAATTGATATTTTTCATGAAATCGCGCGATTTATTTTTATATTCCATTAATTGCATATTTTGTATATAGAACTAACGCAGTGCAATTTTGTATTTCAATACAAATATATAATATTATTTATCGTATTACCAGTTTAAGTGATTTGTAAATATGAATAAAATGATAACTAATCTAATTTGGTTGATAAATTAGAATTTAGAAATACTTTATTCCTATTGTCAAATCATTATTACTGAAAAGTGATTATCTTTCTATCTTTCCATTCCTGGTGAATGGACATTGACTGTAGATCTATATTGAAATACTCTATTTAGATTGTGTATGCCTCGATAAATAATTAATTATATAACACAATTTAAAAACATCGATAGAAATATTATCAATGTAAAATTATTTATGTGCTTTCTGAAGGTGGACTCTAAAAGTAATCGAATGAAATATTTTGCTATAAATGTTTTATATTATAAACTAAACCTATAGCTTCTCCTAGAACTCTATGAGGTATTTTATGTAAGTTATAATTGACGACTATTCATTGTAATTTTTAATATACAGTATGAGTTTATTTAATTAAATATACCATATGTAATATTTTATTCTTACATTACATAATATATAAACAGTAAATAGTTTAGTAAGCAATTATAATTTAAATTATGGGTCATTTGAAATTTCATAATTATTTGGAATTATAATTTTGTCGAGGTTGACAATATTTTCAATGTTAATGATCCACATGAAGTACGTAGATAACAATTGATTTATTTATATCAATTTATTAGTAATATGACAGCATTTCATAACAATTTATAAACATTTTTCAATTTTGTTTACAAATATTTTATTATTTTTCTGCATCTACTTATGTAAATTATACATAAAGGATGTACATAATCAGTGTAGTAATATTATTAATATACTTATCTATATTATATAGTACTCACAATTTTATTTATATTTAATAACTGCTATTCTGATAATATCACAGTAAACATGTTTACTATATGCATATAGTAATTACACACTTAAGTGTGTAAAATAAAAGTGTGTATTATAGTAACTAATACAAATGTTGTTATTGAAATAGTGTTATTTTTTATTTAATGAAATAGTGTTATTGGAATTGTACAATAAATACAACTAATATCACTATTTATAATGAATATATGTTATCCCCAGTCAAACATCCATTGACATTTGGATCACCAACAATAGATATATTAATCCAATATGATACTTACCTGAGAAGGAAAATACAATTCTGAGATCAGAATAAAGTGACAATTTTGTGATACTTTTATTAGGACAAAGTGATACACAAAATAAAGCAAATCAATTATATAACTATTGTATATATCGATTGCGTAGACTATTGTCAATTTTCACTATAAACAATAGAATGGTATAAATTGAACATTTAATCTATTTAATATTTACCTCTGCTGTAGCATTTACGGGTGCAATTCACTTTAAAATTGACACAGTGTTTACGTCTACTACTTCCGACAATTGTAGGCATTCTTGAGTTATACCTACACTTCGCTAGACAAGCGTGATATCTGAGGAATTAAAATCAGTTATGTATACATGTTACGAGTAGTGGGTGCAATTCTTACCAGACTAATTAGGCAGTTACGTGTAGATCTATTTCGACTAACTTGGCCTCGCATATCGAGAAGCATTTCTCCATCTCGGATAGGATACCATCTTCGTCACTGTAGTCAAAACACGAAACTTTCGGACACAAGGCAACGGACAAAAGTAACACGCTCACAATCTGATGAGAGCATCGTTAACTATTTTAAATGACATCGATTTGGCAGAAGTTTTAACATATAATTATCATAATTCCCTTTGTATTGTGATAATATAAATATATGTCGGTTTAGTACAATAGAATTAAGTATTTACAGTTCATTGTTATTTTAAAACGCAACATATACAAACCATTGCTAACTTCATGATTCGTATTTATTCTACTCGATGAAACCAAATAAACAGTATATAGTTTTTAATTGAATAGTTTAACTTATTAATTAATAGTGAGACGATTATAAATAAATATATTTATACCACCGTATGGCTAAATATATAGAATGTTTTAATTAATAGTCCGTACAAAAAACTATCGCCCTCATGTCATATAGCCACTGTTAATATAGTTAATAATGACACAAGTCTCACTTTTTATACGCGGCCGCACCTATTCTGGAGATACTACAATGCATTGTCGAGTGTAGAACTGTTTAGTTAACTGTACAGAGTACATATTGATATTAGTACATCCTTCGTGTCCGTTGTCTTTCGTACGTCGTTGCATATATTTGTATTGGTGAATTATAATATAAGTCTATGAATTATATACTAATACGGATATCCTTGGGTATCCAAGGTAAATAAATCTAATTATAATGAATCGGTGTTATGCATAAAGATAGGTAAATTATTCTACGTCGAGTGATTTGTAAACAGTCGACTACATTAGTTTTTAAATATGATGATTAATAATTAATATGAATAACTATATTATTTATAGAAATAGAATTATATTCAACATATAGTATTATATAAAACTATAGTTAGAGAATAAGCTATATAAGTTATATATCGTATGGGTAAACAACATGTATTCTTTATATATATATATATATATATATATATATATATATATATATATATATATATATATATATGTAATATAGCATAGTAACTATATGATACATACGAGTACGGTAATTATAATTAGGACACACAAACAGTGGGGGCATTATATTTTTGGTCTTATATATTTTAGAAGTGAAAGGGATATTTCAATTAAGAATCCTACTTTCCAAATTAATATTTAAATAAAATCTAATATGGCAATAAAATACAATATGTAATTTATTTAAATAATCTAATTTAATAATCTAATTTAATATATAAATATATTTTTTTTAGAGGATCCATAGTTCTTCTTTTAAAACATTATTATCGTTAGATTAATAATAGAAAGAACCGTACTTTTATATTCTATGAAAACAAACAATAAAATATATTCGGTTACAATGTCGCCATTATATATAAAAACCGGTATTTATCGTTGAGATAGATATGCAGTCAAGTTATGTTTTTTCTAAGTCGATATATCTAGTAACTTCGTCTTGCAACAAATATTCCAAACATATTGTCATCCACCGGTTTGTCATGGTAAGTGATTTAGCCAACATATGAGCAGATTTCATCGATACGAATTTGTATTGTCTGTATTGAATACATCGTTGATAGTTTATAATGTTGTGAAGTACGCTCGGTAACGGTAAATAAAGTTGCTCAACTGATATTGTTTATAACCGCGTACGAAATCAATTATATTCTGGAATTATAGATTGTCATCGCCTATTACACTGGATTTAAATGGTGTTTTGAGATATTATACATCTGAATATAGTATGATGATACAGCTGGTCCACTCTATTAATCATACACATATCAGCTTCTTGATGTTAGTGTGTCAATGATGAAGTTCCAACTTTATTCTCGCATGTAAAGGTCATTGGGTCATAATAAGTAGCATTTGTATTTATTCTCAAGAAGAGTTTGATCCACTTTTCTTACGTAAATAGTCGCGTTTTTGAACTCGAATGCAGCTAAGTTCATGAGATATATATATAGAAAAGGTGGTTTCGTGGGATTACAATATTTACCTATTTTCTAAATCTTAATCGACTATAATGTAAACATTTTCGAGGAATTTGTAATTATATTAAAATGGAATTTTAAGTAAACAGTATCTAAACCCCATTTAAAACTCTATGTTAATATGTTGAATTACAAAATGGATTAATGATTTACACCTTGAATATTTGAAACTATATTATTTATCATATCAAGATATAAACATGTCATAACTATTTAATAAAATGTTATCCGTATATATAATTATTTAAACTGTTGCCGATTCAATATATACCTTATTATTCTTTAAACTTTCAAATGATAGGTTTGAAGGCTAAGTTAAATAAAAGAGGCTGTCACATTGCATAATTCATACGCTGAAATCTTTGGCGCAAATAAAGTCAGTGTAGAATTTGGTTTAGTATTTTCGGGAATTTGAAGAATGTATAATCATTTGAATAGTTTTTAATGAGTAATCGAGCCAGACTCATTATTAAGATCTTAGCTAAGAAACAAATAATGGAGCTTATTTTTTATATAAGAGTACTTTTATTTTATATTCGCTGTTTAGTAATACCACGTCTCGTATAGATCATAGCAATGACCCTTATCTATTTATTTCATATGAATACATTATATTTTGTCATTTATGTGCATTATTTTTAACCAATCTTTATTTGCTAGATGTATCCTCATTGATATATTCCCACTAGATTCTACTATATTTATTTTCTAACTATCTTGCTTCGGCGGAAATAATTAACAATTCTTTCACTTTGTAAAGTATCGTCCTCGTGTAGTTTTGGTTACTATTATTAATCAACTATCAAACGTATTTTGTATTATTTTTTTAATGTTTCGGTGTCGTCTTGGTTAATACTTAATAGGACTATTAGATTTCCTGTGTTCACCGTTCACTCATATAGGACTAATCTATATGTATAATATGTATAATATATAATCTATATGTATAATATGTATAGATAATAACTTGTTTCCATCTATACATAGGACTAATCTATATGTATAATATGTATAGATAATAACTTGTTTCCATCTATACATAGGACTAATCTATATGTATAATATGTATAGATAATAACTTATTTCCATCTATACATTGATACTAGTGTAGTGAGGTTCATATGTATACTCATGTCAATATAAAACTTACATTAAATTCATTACAAAATGGATATTGTTGATATATATCATGTTTTGGTGATTAAATTGACAATAGTGATGTTGTATTAGTGTTAATATATATACTTGTGTGAATGTTTTCCAAATGGTATTCATCTGGTATCGTATGTGCACATTTCGATAAATGTAATTGGTTAAATTTATGTTGGGAATATAATATTTGCAGTTAATGTCGATTAAAAATGAACTCTCGTTAAATTATCGACTATGGAATTCGTCATTAACAATTATTTCATGGTGGTACATTATATTATTTAATTTGTGAATTATATCTTTATCTGACTGATAATAGTTTATGAAATACAACACACGTTGGTCCACCCCAAATGATGACTCATAAAACTATCCAGCTTTGTTTAATATTTGTATCACCAACTTTCTTCTATATTATTTATTATCTTTGTTTGTATATAAAATAATTTTACAAACTCCTATATTACTATATTTTCTAGTATATCATATGTATTCCATAAGAACAGGAAGTCTAACTATATATTGTATATTTATATATTAAAAGATAAGCTGGCGAAAATTGTAAATTAATTTATGGTATATGTAAAATAAACGTCATAATAATAAATATAAATTATTATTAAAATTATTTTAAATTTATCAATTACTCGAAAAGAAATACACATTTACATGGAAATATTAGAACTATATAAAAATTAAATTTTAAATTAAAATAATGTCTTCAGTGTGTTTCAACAATAACAAATTCATAAGGAAATATAGTAACATAAGTATAAGATAAATAATCTACGGTAAAATAATCTATATACTATTGAATATAGGTTTATCTTTGGCATAGCACAACATTATATATTAATAATATTTATTAAATATCTACTACTAATATATGTTCGCTTAAACTAATATAGTACAGTATCTAGTAGTTTTTTATAGACGCTTACAAATAAATAATTAATGATTATCATCGTATCGAATACTTGGTATACAAATCTTTGTATCGAGAAGTCTATATTGAATTGATGAATATATACAAATACCGCATGGAATCACACTCTACCAGTAAAATGACTTATCGCTTATGATATATCACAATGCCCAATAATGGAGTCGACTCCCTTTCTAGTTACCACTATCAATTTCAATTATGTTCTCCTCATTTTACAATATCAGATATCACCCCTATATTATTAAATAATTCAATTATCTACGATATAATTTACTAAACTTGTATTTATTTATTTGTAAGAGTTGACAACTACTCTTAACCTACATTTCCTATCTTACATTTCCTATCAACAACCTAAATCGTATGTGGCGCAAATTAATCCGTGTAAGAATGCTTTACAAACTACCAATGCTAACCCACAATGCTATGTATCTGAGTGAATCGGCATATCTAGTGTACTATTACTTAAACGGAGATAACGAAGAGTTAACCCATGCCGACATTAACAATCTTATGATTCCATCAAAAAAGTACAATTTCCTGACCAGAACTTCGAAACTGCGGTATCGACGGAGTACAATCTCACTTTAGGTAGCTTTCTCCGAACTCCACATTACATATCGACACTAGTATCTGGGTAATTCTTTTCACATAATTCTTACCTCACACTACAGTCGTGGCTAATGCATAAACCTACTAAAAAATAAATATATTTAACTCCAACCGACTACATGGATAATACTTTGAATTCGGCACTCTGTTTGCGTATATAATGTCTCGCTATAGTAGGGTATTTCGTTTTACCTTTTATAATCTAAACTCAATCGGCATATTAAATCAATAGATGGCGTTGTTTATTAATAAATTCAGATATTTTTCGTAAGTATACTTGATAATAATATTTATATAATACGTATCTTGAATAAATCAATTTTCGAATGATTTGTGCTATATATAAAAATTAATTATTTCATAGTAATCAATTTACATTTATTATCAAATATCTAGTCTTTTTTACTCGTGAATGGCTATTGTCTACACTTAGATATGAGTGAAATACTTATGTTGTTATATAATTAGTGGATAGATACGAGACATTTAAGCATTTCAATATTTTTATTTGATACGTAAATCTAAATTATTATTATCTAAACCGAAAGTACGGAAACAACACGAATGCACGACGTCTAATGTTTGTGAAAAGCCTCGCGTACAGTTCAGGCGTCGGTGCACGGACACACGCAACACGCACGCGCCTATCCAAAAGCGTGTACGCGTGTACGCGTGCGTACGCTCTGCGATGCGAAGCTAGCGAACTTAAAATAAACTAATAGAAAATAACACTTCGCTCGCCAGGGTCGCTAGTGGACGATAATCACCGTTGAACTTTAACTCCCGACCCGCGGGATCGCGCACGAGCCTTCCGCATGAACGACACTCAGTATTTACAATGCGGCAACCAACCAAGCACGTAAGGTTTGGGTATCAGCGAGATATCGGTTGAGATTGGGAGAATAACATTTCTAAAAAATAATTCTAAAGCATTCCTCTTATATAACAGTCTTATAATTTCAATTATAGACAATATTTAGTTCAGTTTTTTAGAAACTTTATATTATTAAAATACAATTATTAATGAAAGAGTGTCACTTAACGGATCTCCTTGTCAATAATATCGAATCGATATCTTTTATTTTAAGTAAAATCGTAGACAATTTTAAATGATTTACCCTATTACCAACTATTAGAGATCTATTATCTCCGCCCCGTTGCGTTATTTCGCCGCTAGGTACACGGAGTACATATAAGCGTGCAGGATACTGCGTTCAAATAGTGTAGTAGGGCGAATTGGGATTATAGTTGATACAGGTTTCAGATCGCATCGAATGACTTTGCAGGATAGGCAAGACAATCAAAGATAAGTCAGGAGTTGATGAACTGTGGCTCCTTTAACTATGGTATTCTCTACTTTCTGGTATGAGAACGTAACTGAAGAGGTGAAATAAATAGAAAGATGGAAAGGTATCATAATAGAAATGCTCAGGGGGTGATGATTACATGTATGGTTGCGATAAATATAAGATAATTTTGAAAGGGAGAGAGATTATGAAAGATGTTGAAATACAAATAGAGAAATAGGTCAATAATGATTTGATGACGTTGAATGGGATACTTTCGGAATGGCTCGAACATCCCAACTGTTCATTTCTAAGCAGCGAGATGTGGTTGCCTAGTAACGACTGTTACATCTCAATACATTCCGTAATTTTGCAAGAGTCGCTTCCTGATGTACCAGTCCTCGTCACTCCACGTTTTCGCTTTCTGCAATTTGGAGAGCTCTCGTTGAGGAGTCAAAGATTCTAAATCTTCGTCCTGTGCCGGCCTTCGGCTTTTGCTGCTAAAATGACATCGTGGGTCAACAAATCGCAAACGTCAATGGGTCGTCTGGGTAAATAAACTCAAATATAAATAATTAGATTGCCGGGAATTAATAATTAATAATTAAGAGTTTGATGACGTCCGTCGCTACGGAAGTACATGACAATGCTAATTGTAAATAGGAGTTTGATGAGTCATGATAAAATATCTTTCTTGGAAATATTCTTTAATTTTTATTATTTTTTATCTTTTACTATTGTATATCATTAGTATTATTATATATATATATTATATATATATATTATATATACCTAAACATATCCGTGTATAACATATGCTTTAGAAAAATAAATAAATAAATACATATCACATTTATAAATATGCAATACAATATTAGAATATATATATATATATATATGTATATTAATGATCTCAGATATAGAGGGAGAGGGGGATGGAGAGGTAAAGGGAGAGGGAGATGGAGAGTATGGGAAAGATGAAAAAGGAGAGTAAATTCACTTACAATAAGATTGATTTAACATGATATGATGAAATTGATTTTGACGAGATTCCATTATTACTTTAGATATAAAATTATTCACTATCATCACTTATATCGTAATGTACCGTTACTTATATATATATATATATATTAATATATATATATATATATATATATATATATATATATATATTAATATATATGTATATATATACATGTCAGTAGACAGCAGTACATACCTGCATTATATTGACGTTAGTCGATTTACAATATAACTTCTACAATGCTATTTGTTATTGGCTTTGTTAATGAATACTTAATGGAGTACCACTAAGTATTCACTTCTTATGGGAATGATTTGTTCCCGTAACATATGCTACTCCGCCGGATGTGTATTCTAATAATAGATGTTCGTCACGCCCCGCTACTCCCGCCCGTACGTAACCACCGACTTCTGGAGTGTATGGATTTCTTTACCATATCACATAGTATAAAATAATGGATTTTAATATTTAATTATCACGCACAACCGTATATATACCTATATATACATCTATATATATATTATATATATGTGCGTAGTGAACATAATGAAGTTATTATGGAAATACCCAAGCAACCAAATTGGTTTATTTACGTTGCAAAAGAAACTAGTAGTCAAAATATAGTTTCAAAAGTAAGGTTTATTAGTTGCAAAAAAAACCACTAGTTTATAAAGTAGTGTTTTTAAGTTTATTTTGCAACTATCAAATGTAATGAAGTTTTCTACTAGTTTATTTAGGTTTATTTAAAAACTAGCTAGTTTATTTAGGTTTATTTAAAAACTAGCTAGTTTATTTAGGTTTATTTAAAAACTAGCTAGTTTATTTAGGTTTATTTAAAAACTAGCTAGTTTATTTAGGTTTATTTAAAAACTAGCTAGTTTATTTAGGTTTATTTAAAAACTAGCTAGTTTATTTAGGTTTATTTAAAAACTAGCTAGTTTATTTAGGTTTATTTAAAAACTATCTAGTTTATTTAGGTTTATTTAAAAACTATCTAATTTATTAAGGCTTATTTTACGTTATATGTATTATATGTTGGTCAAAACTATTTATTTATTTTATTTTACATGTGCAAATATATTTTTATAGTTTTTTTTTGCAACTATATTTTAAACTAAATATATTTATATAATATATTTAGTTTAATTAATTAGGCATATTAAATTATTTATTTTAATATAATAAGTATAATATAATGTTATTCTCTAGATAAAAATAAGCTATTATTTATAATAATTCAATACTTATACATAATTTGTGATATTAATAATTAAATATAACTATATTCAAAATGTTAATATACATATATGCTATAGTATAGGATATATCACCATATCTACATTTGTTAATTGGATATTCTATAAATAGGATTTTATATAGACTACGTTTATCATGTGATATTTTACAATGCATACATGATTTACACGTGATATTTTAATATTCTGACTTGCATAATATTCGTTACATATTATAATTTCAACTATATGTAATTATTGAAATATAATTTTACGATATATATTATACAATACATCAAGATTGAATATATCTATAATTTGAATCTTTAGAAAAAAGTTAGTTTTTAAAATTTGTATAAAATTATTATTGTAAACAATTATAATTTTAATATTAATAAATATACACTTGAATTATAAATATATGCAACATATTCATTATAACTACTATATTAAATGTATTTAGTATATAACAATTAATATTAATATTATAATAATATTATTTTTTTATAATAATACAATACATCTTTTAGATAACTTTAAATAGTTTTTAAAATTATATATAATATAAATAAATATGATAAATAAATATAAATAAATTATACAAATTTAAGTATATTATAATTTAATAGAAAAATATGAATCGAAAGGAAAAACATTGTTATTATATGAGAGCAAAGAGATGCTGTGATAAACAAAAAACCATTGGTCATAAAAGTTTGTATTAAATGGTATATCAATTATTAATGTCATTATTAATATCATATTATTATCATTTACTAATTAATTTTAAATAATAAACAAATTAATAAAATACTTATTGTTATAAAATTGTATATATATATATATATATATATATATATATATATAGTATATATAGTAATATATTGGTGTTATCTAACTAGAATTAATGTATATTAGTATATTCTCATATAGTCTGAGATATAATATAAGTATCTTTTCATTAGTAAATTTAAATACAATCTTTACAGATAATCAGAAATTTAATATTGAGATGAAACAAGTATCTAGTAAACCTACTACATTTGAAAAAGAAATAAATAGTGATAATGTAGAATACACAAACAATTCAAGTGAAAATGAAATTATTATTTATACATTTTTTTGTTTTATTGTAATTTTGTTAAAAAAATATTTTAAATCTAATATAACTTTTATTATAAATATAAAACATATGGATATATAGGCATATTTAAACTTTATTTAAACTCTGTAAATTGTATTAACGATCAATGACACTTAAATTCTTATTTATTAATTTTAGTTTTTTAGGTTTGTTAGTGATTTTTATTTTAGAATTTTATAAAATACAAAAATAAAAAAAAACCTGCCAGATATTTTATAAGCTTACATTATTTTAATAGTGTATCAATATATTTACATACAATTTTTAATTGGTGCATATTAAAAATATTTATGTATATCTATTATACAACAAACAAAAGTTTGATAATAATTATAATTCAGATTATATATAATCTGAATTATAATAATATATATTTTTGAAAACAAATAACATATTTAAAATCTATGTTTAAATATACTATTTATAATTATTGTATATTTATATTGAATTCTGGGAAATATTCAAATTTTCTTCCATTTTAAACACATGACAGGTTTGTTTATTATAAGTTATATCATTTCAAAAGTATGTTTATTGATATTAGTGTATAATATAAATGTGTATATCTAACTATGAACTATAATGAAATTAAACTATATTTTGCCCATCCAATATTATAATTTATTATGAGTATTTTGTTTTAATTTAAAATAAAACAATTAAACAGATAGTTATATTTACAAAATGAAAGCATTTATAATTGTTGAATCATCTATGCTCTATTGCAATGGATTACCAGAAATGTATGTAATACATAATTCTTGGTTAGGAGAAAAAACTGATGTTAGTGAATTATTTAAACTAAAACAACCAAAATTAATAAAGTAACATAATTTAGAATAGGTTATTTACGAGATTTTTATATAGTTGGAATATTACAATATATTTCAAATCCAATACTCTAATATATTTGTAAAAATTACAGGATCTATACAATATTCTTTATCCGGGTAGTAATTACCATGATCATTTATTGAAAGCCAATAAACCTAATCAAATAATCTGGAAAAAGGACAAAGTACGGATACTGACATGCCGAGGTAAAATGCTCTTGTTAATTTAACTATTGACATACTATTAATCAATAGTATTAATATATACATTTCTCATAACTTATGTGAAATCATATCTTTTAGAATTGTATCTGTATTGCATTTGACTTATAAATAATTATATTAATATAATTTTATCATAAATAAAATTATTTATTACTATAATGCCATACATTATATATTAATTAATATTTTCATTCAAACTAAAAAGATACATTAAAGTCTGCAAATATTATCTTGGATAATCTAATTGAAACAACGGATATAGAAGTAATCGATGAAACACCCAAGAAAAAAAGAGGTATACATTATACAAAATTTATATAACAATTATATATTTATAAAATATTTTACAGTTGAAGATAAAGATCCATCTAAAAATATTGATAGCCAACATGAAGATGATATTTGTTAAATGTTTTAATAAAATAAATATTATGAATATATTATAATCTAAGTATATTACATTTTTATTTTTGTTTTATAAATTTATAAATAGTGTATAAATATATCTATATTTATTTGCAGGGTTTTTAGGACATCAAGGATTTTTTGCAACCTAAATAAACCTTAGTTTATTTGTAGGGGTATTTAGGTTGGAAAAAACCAGGGTTTTTTCCAACCTAAATAAACCTTAGTTTATTTGTAGGGGTTTTTAGGTTGGAAAAAACCAGGGTTTTTTCCAACCTAAATAAACCTTAGTTTATTTGTAGGGGTTTTTAGGTTTGAAAAAACCAGGGTTTTTTCCAACCTAAATAAACCTTAGTTTATTTGTAGGGGTTTTTAGGTTGGAAAAAACCAGGGTTTTTTCCAACCTAAATAAACCTTAGTTTATTTGTAGGGGTTTTTAGGTTGGAAAAAACCAGGGTTTTTTCCAACCTAAATAAACCTTAGTTTATTTGTAGGGGTTTTTAGGTTGGAAAAAACCCTGGTTTTTTCCAACCTAAATAAACCTTAGTTTATTTGTAAGGGTTTTTAGGTTGGAAAAAACCCTGGTTTTTTCCAACCTAAATAAACCTTAGTTTATTTGTAGGGGTTTTTAGGTTGGAAAAAACCGGTTTAAATTTGCTCACAAAAACCCTACTTTTGAAACGTTGCAAAGCCTACCAATAAACCTGGTTTCTGAAACTACATTTTGGTTGCTTGGGTAGTAAATATATATATATATATATATATATATATATATATAACTATGATGATATATAAGAGCCAGTTGACAGTGTTCTTTTATAGATTTCTAATTGATATTTCGTATGATTAATAGTAATGTTATGTTATCGATATAAAAGATGATTATACAAAATCACATCATGTATGCAACATAAACGCAATATTGCGCCAACGTAACTGATTGGTCAGTATCCAAACAAAGTCTGCAATCGATGATCGGCAATCGATGGGTTTATCTTTTATTGAATAGCGACGCTGTTTCGTGCGTTTTCATAACATCCGGTGATTCGAAGCTTTACCGTGGTACTCGTGCAATCGCCTGCGAAGGCCGC
>OZ038316.1:30016884-30036884 GCA_964035775.1 Osedax frankpressi
ATTCGAATTTATAACAAATGAGTCTACAAATTATATTAATATAATAAATAATTCAATTATAAAATAATTACTTTTTAAATGAAACTATTGTTATAATTATATCACTACGTAACTAGGAGAGAACATTATAATTGGACATCGCATTAGGATACTATGTAACATTTAATTATTTTAAATATTAAATTCCAAGAAATTAGATGATGTAGCTTTGATAACATATTAAACAATTAACTTAAATAAATAATTAATATATACATTTTCACTGGCATTATTTAAAAGCAACTTTTATATCGTTTGAGAAGTTTCTTGGGATGCTTCTAGCAAACGGCATTAAAGAATTTGGTAAATTCCTTTAATGTGATAACAAAATAAAAATTAATTCAAGAGAACGTACGGAAAAAATAAATTAATCGGATTTTATTCTGGGAAATGTAGAATTATGCTCCGACAGAAGAACGATAATTTATTTTATTACACGATAACGTGAACATTTGAACATTCTTAATATTCCCAATATATGAAATATAGCTATAGCTATAGGATATATCCTAAACAACGACAAAGAGCACTTGAGCTTATTTCTTATATTAAAAAGCGTATGTTAAAATATTATATATTATTAAAATATATTATATTTATTTTTATTAAAAATTATTTTCATAATTTATAATAGTTACATGAATCGATTTGTTGATATGTTATAGTTTTGTATTATAATACTAGTATATTACATCACTATGTTGCTGAGCTTCTGAGTATTATGTAACCTATTATAATATGTATCTCTTTTAAAAAGTTATATTTTTTAAAAGAAAATAAATTCGTTTTATATTATATGAAATTGTATATAATATATATATATATATATAATATTATATTATATTACTATAATATATATATATTATAAAATGGTATACATAATACATAATTATATAATATACTAGACTAATCATTAAACTGATATCTTTAACTAATAGAGTATTACATTATGAGAATAGCTAAAAGTAAATATAATAAGTACAAATAACATCAACTCGCGAATTTATATAATTTAATTGATATATTTGTTATTTTTATTTAGCATATAAACAAATCAATAAAAATACATATTATATCACAACCTTAATTACATAGTAAAATCAATATTACGAACCTTTATAAATATATAGAACAACCTAAAACTTCTACGAATGTATTATCTATATTTATATATGGTGTTGAATTTTGTTATACCTTCGTATAAAGAAGAATATTAAAAATGATAATTTGATGACGTAATGAATAGATAGTGACTGCTTGACTGCTTTCGTGTTGATTTATAAATGATTCCGTGGTAGTTGCTGATTACAATATTACATTGCGGGCGTTTTCCGTATGCGTATATATATATATATATATATATATATATATATATATATATATATATATATATATATATATATATATATACATCATCGATATGGAATAAATTGATAGACTTAAAAAAGACATGTTATATATGACAGTGAAATGGTACTTAAAAACAATAGTGCATTGGTGGTAAACAATTTCTAGAAATATCCATTAAGATTTTATGATATTCAGATTATGGATGATTATTAAAAACTTATAGAATTCAATAAAATATAATCCTCGAATGTGATATAATCGTATACGATATATAGATGTGAATGTCCTTTATATACAGTTATCAAATGTATTAGTAGATTTTGTATATAAATTAGATTTAGATAATTAGATTTTTAAAACCTATATTTCTTACAAATCGGATATATAAACATCTTTACGGATATTGCAATACTATTGTATTATTGTATGTATTATGTATCCAATGAATTCTATATTGGTGATATATATATATATATATATATATATATATATATATCAATATATATATGTGATATGATCAAATAAATAATTTAGTAAGTCATATTCAATGTCCCTATAGGAACACCTATAGGTATTACCCAAGATTACCTTAGGTGTATTGGGTGTTACTATAATATTACTTTTAAACAAATTAATTACTGTAATAATATGATATTATACTAATTATACAATAATATAATATAATATTACAAATATATGCGTATTGCGCGAATTTTATATAAACATAATGAACTATAAAGAAGAATTATATTATCGTTTGTTTTAAAATTCAAAAATTGTAAATAATAATTGTAATATTAAAAATATAGATTATGAAATATAAACATAATGAACTATAAAGAAGAATTATATTATCGTTTGTTTTAAAATTCAAAATAATTGTAAATAATAAAAATAATATTAAAAATATAGATTATGAAATATAACTCAACAATATATAGTAATACTATTTAAAATTAATAATACTTTATAAAACACCAACATTGATACACGCATGTCATTTATATATCAATAATTCATAACAGTTTTATTAACATGAATATTTATAACATTATTACAATTTGCTATGAATGTTTTAAAAATTATGAAATATATAGGTGGTTAATATTATATTTTATTAGTACTAATCAGTATAATATGTAATAATTAATGTCATAAATCTAATACGGAATATTAATGCACACTTTATACAATAAATATATTCAACATTGATAATGTAACATTGTAAATATTATTTTTGACAAAATAAAATTAGAATTGCGTAATTTAAAAATAATAGATAATGACAATTTAGTTATGAGCTACATATATTTGTATTCTATTCACACACTCTCACACACACACACACATATATATATATATATATATATATATATATATATATATATATATATATATATATATATATATATATAGATAGATAGATATTGTGGCTAAAATATAATAACTACCTCCCAAATGTGTAAAGAATATTTTATGTAGATTCTAGAAGTACTACTAATTTGAAAATTAATTTCTCTAAGTCTCTTTATTTAAATTTATGAGTTTTACGTTAACAGTAGAATTCTATCAAACTAATGACTTTATGTTATCTTATTAGTTTTAAATATATATATATATATATATATATATATATATATATATATATATGTATGATTTTATTCGTTAAAAATATATAATATATGGTATAATATACTTTTG
Source organism: Osedax frankpressi (assembly GCA_964035775.1). NCBI lineage: Eukaryota > Metazoa > Annelida > Polychaeta > Sabellida > Siboglinidae > Osedax > Osedax frankpressi. The sequence goes on from OZ038316.1 coordinate 30,019,975, forward strand.
ATAATATGGATATGTAACATGTGTGTAAATAAGATGGCACTAATATAGACGAATACAATAGAAACAAGACATAAATAATAACTTTGCATATTTGAATATGTTCTTATTCCTTAAGAAATGTATAGCAAGTTCAATCAATGAATTTGCAAGAAATCTACCGAATATCCAGTAAAGCGTGCAACGTATCTGAACATCATACAAATATATTTTTTTAGTAATAAGATAGTTCGGAAAATATTGTTTTCGCTATATAACATGTAGCTTTCAATAAAGATATATAATTTTCGGTCTTGAATCAGATAATAATAATTTCTGACAGTAATGTGTAAATATATCATATCACAATTAACCATAGAACTTTTTATCACAATTCCTAATAGGTTACTATTTATAAATCATGACGTTTTTGTCATGATTTTATTAATATTAATATTATGACATTGATTTATAATTTTTAGTTAGGTAGCAGTTTACAGTCTATAATAAACCCGTTATATAAGGAAAAGAAAATCTTGAGTGATAGTCTGGTCATTTAAATACTAATCTTTCCAATTATTTTATTTTAGTTTTAACGGTTTCTAATATATATTTTCTAAATTAGAACATGATATAAGTGGTATTGTTATCTTCATTCGAAACAATGGTATGCCGTCTGCAGTGATGAAACAGAGCTTATCTCCCACAAACGATATTATTTGAGAAGTGATGTTTATACGTAAACTACAATTGGCTGTGCATTGTTAACTCAAATCAGATAAGAAAGAGAATAACGTTCACACGTCGTTCTCTAAATATTTACTTTAGATCATAACGAATAACGTTCAACGGGTTTTATCAAAATAAATAACACACCTACACATTCTTCATTATAGTCTTCGATCTTTAATAATTATAGTTAGCCCATATGCTCAATATTAGGCATGTGGAGGTACTTATGTTATATTATATAACTACATTCACCAACAATTAATATGAAATATTAACTAATAAATTCCTAGAACATAATTTCTAAATGCATTGTCAAGTTATATAATTATATATATATATATTTTTTAAGTGCACATTTAATGATATATAGGTACTATAAATATATTACTAATTGAATAAATAATAAATAGTGTTTTATATTTAACTTGCATATCATTGTATTAATTAATTAATATACTGATAGGTTTGCATAATAATATAAATTAAACCTATCCTAATATAATATTTATTATATACATATTTGTAAGTCAAGATATATAAATATGATTAGTCCACGAGTACATGTATGCAAAGAAATATATATAAATTAGCTTTTTTATATGTATATATATATGAATATATGTGTATAATAGTGTGTGTGTATGTGTGTATGTGTGTGTGTGTGTGTGTGTGTGTGTGTATGTGTGTGTATGTGTGTATATGTGTATGTGTGTATGTGTATGTGTGTGTGTATATGTGTATGTGTGTATGTGTGTATGTGTATGTGTGTGTGCGTGCGCGCGTGTGTCAAGGAGTCATATAATATAATTAAATCATGTCAACTCTATCTAAGCTTCTCTATTCTCTTTTTTGTTTAGATGTCTGTGCAAATTATATTTTAATTATAATCATTGATAAATAAATATCATGAGTAACTACAACAGATTTTCAAATAATTGTAGTTATTAAAGTAATTGTAGTTTAATTCGATAATGCATCATATTGATTTTTTACCTCTTATAATATCATACATTTTACTTTTTAGTATATTCTGTTTAACATATGCCTTTTCAGATTGTAAAATTTTAAAATCAGGATTTATTGGATATTACAGAAATAAAATTTGGATTATAATTATAAACGTTATAAATGTTTGTATATATATATATATATATATATATATATATACTTTTAATAATAAAATATACGATGAAAACTTTAAATATGATTTCTAATTTATTATTCAAATTTTAACTTTTAAAATATTTTACTTTTAATTATAATTTAATATCAATGACAAGTTTTAATAATTATTATAATATCTTATATATATTTATATAATATTTTTTATATATGTATTATAAAGTTAACCTTAGTGTAATAAATTTGTTAACAGATCATACAATCTTTCATACCAAATGTAATATACTATAAGCTGAATAATTTGTATATTTATACATTTTATACTAAGTTAGTATTTTGTTAAATAATCTTTAGAATTAATAATTTTAAAATGTATATACTTAATTATTCTATGAATTTTATATTATACATTCTAATAGGAATCCTATATTTTCATTGGCTTATATCATTCTCACATTACTATCTTTGATGATTATACATTTTCAATGTTATCCTATTATTGCGACTCGGTCGAAATATAATTACCTTGGATTACGCTCGTTTTTCTTTGAATTGGTCCATTTTGCAGTATTTAATTATGTATACAAAAGGTAAATATCCATTCTACATTATTATGTCATTTAATTATATAGCATATCTTATCTTTAAGATGATTGTTCATAGATTATTAGTGTCAATTTAGAACATCCCTTTAATCATCGTATTTAAAATATTTATATCTATTTCACATACTTCGCGTTTACATGAATATAAATTGCTATACTCAGCAATCCTGGGATATTGACCAAAGAAAATTACAAAGAAATGGCTTTTATTTATAATCGAAATAAAGAAAATGTGAAAATATCTGTTTGCAAAACTTGCGAATTGAAAAAAGTTGCGAGATCGAAACACTGTAGTTAGCTTAAGAAATTGGCTAAAATCTTTTGTACTATTCTATTGTAATCTATTATAGAAATGTATTCGTAAAGGTGATTATTTATTTGAATATATCCTATACATTATGTAACGCAAATTAAAAAGACGGAACGAATATTGAATTCAACAAGTGAAATGTAATCGAATAATTTTAGAATAAATTTGATATTTTTTTAATTTATAATATATATTTTTTGAGTGCTAATATAATGTTCCTTGATCTAGGATACTTAAATTCATGTGTTGTGAGATTCGATCATTACTGCCCGCTGGTTAGCAATTCTATTGGAGTAAACAACTATCGAACATTTTTACTTTTCATTTTCACAAATGTTTTTACTGCTACGAATGGTAAATAGCTAAATTGAATTGTTAACCTGTAATTATAAAATGATATTTTTGTTTATTTATAAAACTTTTCTGTCGATAATATATACAAATAAATGTTACTTAGGCTTATATAAATATAATATTGAATTAAATGTTTATTAAAATATGATATAAATAGATTTGAATATAGAAATTTATACGTTAATTTCTGTTTTAAATCTATTTATATTATATTTTAATAATCATTTAATTTAATAGTGTATATATTCGAGCCAATTTATCAATTATATATAAGTTTGAACTAATAATAAGCTTAATGTATGACTAATAATTAATTTCTAATTAAGAATTACTTTTTATTTTAAGCTCTACTCATTATGGTTTATGAATTCCAGTCAATCACCACACATCACAAGCTTCACATTTACATAGAAACCAATCAAATTCAATTATATGTTCAGGTTACTATTAATAGCACTATAACAAAGCTATTAAATTACTGACTTTGCTAATTGGTTTCTATGATTACATATACATAATTATTATATAAAAATGATTACACAATATACAAAATTAAATTACTGGATTGTTTGTTGAATATATTAAAAATTTTATTATCTTTACTTTAAAAATAATCTATTCTAAAAGAAATTATATAATAATCACATTTGTTTGTTGATTAAATTCCATTAATTAAATATATTCTCTGTAATAAACACTATTAACCTTATTAATTAATAGTAATATGTATTAATTCTTTTAAATATAATTTTATTTGTTTAATATTTTACAGAATTAAATTCTAATTAGATATATTCTCTGTAATAAACACTATTAACATTATTAATTAATAGTAACATGTATTAATGCTTTTAAATGAAATTGTATTTGTTTGGTATTTTTTAAAATGGATTCACACTAAATAATATTTACCAAACTATTACCACATTATTTGCTATAGAAACATAAATACCCAACAAGAAATGAGATTACATTTTATATTAATTATTATTGATAAATATTGAGTTCAATATTTAATTAATTAAAACCCTGGATATAATGATAGTTACAATATAAGCACAATTACTTTTATGAGTTAATTTTAACTTAATAAATTATAGTTTATGTCTTAATGTGAACACAAATAAATATAATATGTTTTAAAACATTTTATTATAATTCCTTTGTTTACAATGTGATTAAAAGTCAATCTAAAAGATATTTTCTATTTATCACAAGTCATATAAAAGTTGAATTGTAATTTATTTTCTTAGTGAAAACTTAAATGCAAACTATTAACAATATTCTTTTTTTGATTCACTTAATTTATCTAAATCAATATTTATATTAGCAATTGATATTCAGTTCTTTCAAAATTTCTAATTTTATTAATATTTTTACATCTCAATATTGGTATCCCCTATTTCTTAAATATATATATTTCTTAACATAAATTAAGCCAATTTTAAACCTCTTTAAAATGAGTATTTTGGGAAATAATATAATTTTTTACACTCATCTAAAGATAAAAATATAATTTTATATGATTTATTTAATATAAACATCTGCATTATTATTAAATGAATATTAGGTTAAAATACTTGAAAATATATTTATTGATAATTTTTTTATTTATTTTCATTAATTTTCATTCTGTTTCATTAATTTTCATTCAATTGAGTTAATTTTTAGTTAATTTGAGATCATTTGGTAAAGAGAATGGGAACATCTTTTTATCCGTAATATATTTTTTAAAAAGTATCATAAATTCCTATTATTAACCTTACTGCAATTTGTTTATGTTTTCAGATATTATTTGTAAATCATCCAATGCTCGTAGTAACTTTCTGTTGTATTATAATGGTAACCCTTTTGATGTATGCCTATGCAATCTACAACATATATTTGGTTAGAAGTACGATATTAGAGTTTAAAATATATTTATTTGAATAGTTTCATTACTGGTAAACCTTTTTGTAATATATATCAGCTTATCGATATATATCATGACAATCTTCCATTTTATTTTATTTAGAAAGGTATTATAATAGAACATTAACTGTTATTGATATTTTATTAATGAGATTTTAAGTATTAGGTTATTAGAATTATGAAATATTATTATTTGATTTAAAATTATTATTTCTAAGATTTATCATTTTAAATCTAAATATAAAATATTCCTCTTAGGTTACATTTAATTTAACTACCAACGAACTGTATAAGAACAAAAGACCTTCAAACCGTCACAATATATATGACAAAGGTGTACTCGGAAATATTTGCGAAGTATTAACCATGTGATATATTGACTAGCACATCCCATCTACATATAATTATACTCGCTTATCGAATGCATCTTCAAATTATTTGTATCCATTTTTACATCTTAACATTCCAATTTACATTCCAATTTACATTCCTTTTACATTCCAATTTACATTCCAATTTACATTCTTATTTACATTCCAATTTACATATCTTGTTAAATATGTTGACACCATTTTGAAATAAAGATATTTAAACCATATATTTGTAGTACATAAAATGTAATAATATGTTTAGATTTAATTTGTTTTTACGATTATATGCATTTGCGTTAAATCATGTTACCTAAATATAGGGCATACGACTAGTTGCAAAAATTAATATATAAATTGTAGTTAGAATAATATATATTTAATTTTTACATTATATGTATTAATGGATAACTTTAATACATAAATTGTGTTTTATATAATAACTATTTTAGTTTACATTATAAAGTTTATTAAATCATTTCATTAATCAACTATTCACGTCATTCAATTATGTAATCGCCAATTTAAATATTACCTTGACAAAATAAACAAAAGAGAATAAATAATATTAATTAGTTCGCAATATTAGATCGGAATGTGATTACGGATTTCGCTATGATTTTTAAAGTTAATATATTATGGTAATATTAATTGAACTAATTAAAATTATCATAAGAAAACAACATTTATAATTGATTTCTATACTGGTAAATGTAATGGGTTAAATACAACGTTTGTTTCTCCGTTCACATCTTGTATGGGATACACTGTACCCAGTTACCTATATTGGGCTTGTACTAATATGAGTAAGTGTTAATATCTAGACACTAAACTAAATGATTTTTTACATTTATCACTGGGAAAATAGTATAGATAAGAATAATTAATATATATATATATATATTTATGTTATATGCATATATCCCATGGGATATCATGGTATATGCTAAGTCCACTTATATGGGATATTCCTTATCTATGGTTTAGGTGAATATATAGAGGCGCCACCAAATGATATGATTATATAATTAATATAATATATTTAGACATTTTATAATAAACGTTCACAACGACGCAGCCAGAATTCCTTGTCTCGGAGTTGTGGTCGCTATGTATAGATACCCCTACATTGTAGGCCCTACAGTGAACACCCTATATTGTAGGCCCTACAGTGAACACCCTACATTGTAGGCCCTACAGTGAATACCCTATATTGTAGGCCCTACAGTGAAGACCCTATATTGTAGGCCCTACAGTGAAGATCCTATATTGTAGGCCCTACAGTGAACACCCTACATTGTAGGCCCTACAGTGAACACCCTACATTGTAGGCCCTACAGTGAACACCCTACATTGTAGGCCCTACAGTGAATACCCTATATTGTAGGCCCTACAGTGAAGACCCTATATTGTAGGCCCTACAGTGAAGATCCTATATTGTAGGCCCTACAGTGAACACCCTACATTGTAGGCCCTACAGTGAACACCCTACATTGTAGGCCCTACATTGAAGACCCTATATTGTAGGCCCTATAGTGAATACCCTATATTGTAGGCCCTACAGTGAAGATCCTATATTGTAGGCTCTACATTGTAGGCCCTACAGTGAAGACCCTATATTGTAGGCCCTACAGTGAAGACCCTACATTGTAGGCCCTACAGTGAATACCATATATTGTAAGCCCTACAGTGAATACCCTAAATTGTAGGCCCTACAGTGAACACCCTATATTGTAGGCCCTACAGTGAACACCCTACATTGTATGCCCTATAGTGAACACCCTACATTGTAGGCCCTACAGTGAAGACCCTACATTGTAGGCCCTACAGTGAACACCCTATATTGTAGGCCCTACAGTGAACACCCTACATTGTAGGCCCTATAGTGAACACCCTACATTGTAGGCCCTATAGTGAACACCCTACATTGTAGGCCCTATAGTGAACACCCTACATTGTAGGCCCTATAGTGAACACCCTACATTGTAGGCCCTGTAGTGAACACCCTACATTGTAGGCCCTACATTGTAGGCCCTACATTGTAGGCCCTACATTGTAGGCCCTACATTGTAGGCCCTACAGTGAACACCCTATATTGTAGGCTCTACATTGTAGGCCCTACAGTGAATACCCTATATTGTAGGCTCTACATTGTAGGCCCTACAGTGAATACCCTACATTGTAGGCCCTACAGTGAACACCCTATATTGTAGGCTCTACATTGTAGGCCCTACAGTGAATACCCTACATTGTAGGCCCTACAGTGAACGCCCTATATTGTAGGCCCTACATTTTAGGCCCTATAGTGAATACCCTATATTGTAGGCTCTACATCGTAGACCCTACAGGATCCCTGTCCAACTTTAATAGCACGTCATTGGTGACTATTGGAATATAATAAAGTGTTTGCACTGTTGATTGGACGACGTAATTTTAATTTGATACCGCATTACTTCGATTGGATATTTCGATTCTTATCTCATTAGATATGTAAATATGTAAATATATATTAAAATGCCAAGGCGGATTATTAAAAACAGATCAAAAATAGTATGTTTTAAACAAGCATTTTTACAAATATTATTAATAATCTCCTGTCTTGCCATAATCTTATAACAATATATTATGCTTCCACTCTATTGTACTGCAAACAATGTACAATGCACAGTAGAGTGGATCACTTTTTTCAGAATTAACTGGCTTACTCAGCATATAAACTATAAGGCATATAAAAATTAATCATATAATTAAAAAAAAATATTTGCAATATTAAAGTAGCGCTAGAAGTCTGAATTTATATACTTATTACAAATTATGAAGATTTTTAAGAAAAATTTCCCATTAAAAATAAATAAATACTTATTTATCCTATTATTTCCGCCATTTTATGATTCTGTTTTTACTATATATTTAACATATTTTTGATGAAATTACGCAATAAATCTCCATTTTATACTTTATTTATACCAATAATGATGAGTAATCGGCAGTTTCAAATTTATATGAATTTCCATTTAATATTGTTATTTTACCTATAATATCCTGAAATAAATTAGATGTCAATTATTATTGTAAAAAGATGTATACATAAATATACATTTATGTATACATCTTAAATAATAATTACTCATTAACTACTGATTTAGTATTATTTCTAGGTTAAATATTTATAATTTTTTATATTCTAGAATTTCCAGGAATAATTGTTAATATTCGATTATTAATAAATTATCAATACTACTACTATAAGATGTTCTAATTAACTTATATTTACTATTAACTATATTCAATGATAGCTAATATTACATAGCTATAACTATTAAAAAATAAATCATATTTCGTACTTTTTTATCTCAACGGTATATATAGAATTACATATAGTTTATTTTATCGCATAGTAAGTATTACATATCTGTATATATTTAAAAAAAAATTATTTCTAAATTAAATATTTGGATTATTTGAAATTTGAATTTTTTTCATGAAAAACACTTAGAAATCCACATTAAATTTAAATTTGTAATATTTTTTTATCATTACCGATTTCATATGGAACAAATATAACTATGTAATATTGCTTATAAATTTTACAATATTTTAAGAACAAAAAATTTCAAAAATATACAAAAAATTATTAAAATTTTATTTTCCTGGAATTTCCTAATAACAATTTTAAAAAATTGTTAAACATGTGTTTATTTAATAATATATCATATAAAGCTTTTAGCCATTTTTCATTATTAAAAAATCATTATTACCATTCAATTTTATAATTTTAATATTTCTCCTATATTTTGAATGTTAAATATTGCATCTCTCCCATGTTAAATTTGAATGGCGCTCAGCCATAATTTAAAAAAATTAAAATTTATATATATTTATTATAACTCATTTCTTTACTATATATAATAGATGAGCCAATACATAATATTGAAAAATGTACCAAATTAATCCACCCTAATGTACAGTATACAATGTACAATGTACTGTATACAATGTACAATGTACTGTATACAATATACATTGTACTGCATACAATGTACAATGTACGGTATACAATGTACAATGTACTGTATACAATGCACAATGTACTGTATACAATGTACAATGTACTGTATACAATGTACATTGTACTGTATACAATATACATTGTACTGCATACAATGTACAATGTACTGTATACAATGTACAATGTACTGCATACAATATACATTGTACTGCATACAATGTACAATGTACTGTATACAATGTACATTGTACTGTATACAATGTACAATGTACTGTATACAATGTACAATGTACTGTATACAATGTACAATGTACTGTATACAATGTACAATGTACTGTATACAATGTACATTGTACTGTATACAATGTACAATGTACTGTATACAATGTACTGTATACAATGTACTGTATACAATGTACAATGTACTGTATACAATGTACAATGTACTGTATACAATGTACAATGTACTGTATACAATGTACAATGTACTGTATACAATGTACAATGTACTGTATACAATGTACTGTATACAGTGTACTGTATACAATGTACAATGTACTGTATACAATGTACAATGTACTGTATACAATGTACAATGTACTGTATACAATGTACAATGTACTGTATACAATGTACAATGTACTGTATACAATGTACAATGTACTGTATATAATTTACAATGTACTGTATACAATGTACAATGTACTGTATACAATGTACAATGTACTGTATACAATGTACTGTATACAATGTACAATGTACTGTATACAATGTACAATGTACTGTATACAATGTACTGTATACAATGTACAATGTACTGTATACAATGTACAATGTACTGTATACAATGTACAATGTACTGTATACAATGTACAATGTACTGTATACAATGTACAATGTACTGTATACAATGTACAATGTACTGTATACAATGTACTGTATACAATGTACAATGTACTGTATACAATGTACAATGTACTGTATACAATGTACAATGTACTGTATACAATGTACAATGTACTGTATATAATGTACAATGCACTGTATACAATGTACAATGTACTGTATACAATGTACTGTATACAATGTACAATGTACTGTATACAATGTACAATGTACTGTATACAATGTACAATGTACTGTATACAATGTACAATGTACTGTATGTACAATGTATGTACAATGTACAATGTACTGTATACAATGTACAATGTACTGTATACAATGTACAATGTACAATGTACTGTATACAATGTACAATGTACTGTATACAATGTACAATGTACCGTATACAATGTACATTGTACTGTATACAATGTACAGTGTACTGTATACAATGTACAATGTACATTGTACTGTATACAATGTACAATGTACTGTATACAATGTACAATGTACTGTATACAATGTACAATGTACTGTATACAATGTACATTGTACTGTATACAATGTACAATGTACTGTATACAATGTACAATGTACTGTATACAATGTACAATGTACTGTATACAATGTACAATGTACATTGTACTGTATACAATGTACAATGTACTGTATACAATGTACAATGTACTGTATACAATGTACAATGTACAATGTACTGTATACAATGTACAATGTACTGTATACAATGTACATTGTACTGTATACAATGTACAATGTACTGTATACAATGTACAATGTACATTGTACTGTATACAATGTACAATGTACTGTATACAATGTACAATGTACTGTATACAATGTACAATGTACTGTATACAATGTACAATGTACTGTATACAATGTACAATGTACTGTATACAATGTACAATGTACTGTATACAATGTACAATGTACTGTATACAATGTACAATGTACTGTATACAATGTACAATGTACTGTATACAATGTACAATGTACTGTATACAATGTACAATGTACTGTATACAATGTACAATGCACTGTATACAATGTATATTGTACTGTATACAATGTACAATGTACTGTATACAATGTACAATGTACTGTATACAATGTACAATGCACTGTATACAATGTACTATTGTACTGTATACAATGTACAATGTACAATGTACTGTATACAATGTACAATGTACTGTATACAATGTACAATGTAATACAATGTACATTGTACTGTATACAATGTACATTGTACAGTATACAATGTATGTCCGATCACTAAACATCTGCGAACAAAATCGTTATTCCATGCCAGCTGTTAAATGTACATTGTACAGTATACAATGTATGTCCGATCACTAAACATCTGCGAACAAAATCGTTATTCCATGCCAGCTGTTATTATTGGCCACAAGGTAAACTTCAGTAGAGCCGCGAATTTAGGTACAAGAAGCTGTCCATAATCCGGAATTAACAAACATTTCGTAGTTTACGATAATACACGTATTGTTGAGAATCGATTGTCTGTGTCCGTACCGCTACGACCCGTCGACATGGATACTCAATGTTAGTACTCGGGCTAGGTGTCACCTGTCACTTTAGCACGTCACCGACACTCGACACCGTCATTTGCATACGATAGTCTATTTTATACAGGTGAATGTATCGAATTTTACTCAAGCAAACCCAGATGAGATCATATCAGGTAGAGTAAGAGGGATATAGTCCTAGGACTTTAAAGTTTGGCCTTTCCATTTCAACTAGGATATTGTAAACACCGGTAACCTCGCCGAATTCAATATCGCAAGTACAAGATACCGATAGTATGTTGTTTGTCTGTATAAATCATTGTTTTCTTTTAGGGTTAAACAAAAACCAATGCTGAAAAATTCAAATGATAATATCATCACTTTAATGGTTATATTTTTATATGTCGATGGCCAATTTAATACCAATATTTATCATATGCCACATATATATATATATATATATATATATATATATATATATATATATATATATATATATATATATTAGTAAACATAGAGTAGTGATTAATTTATGAGAATATTAGAATAATATATATATGTTTGTGTGTGTGTTTTTATATATGTGTGTGTATATATGCGTGTGTGTATGTATGTGTATGTGTATGTGCATAGGTGTATATATATATATGTATATATATATATATATATATATATATGTGTGTGTGTGTTTGTGTGTGTTTGTGTGTGTGTGTAATAAGTAGGATTCGTTTTATTCATAACGTTACTCTTTATTCTTTAAGTCTCGTTACAATTTGATAATACGATAATGCTAACACAATTGTAATGGTATAAAATAATAATATTAATAATGTTATTAACAAGTAATAGCTTGAAACTGACTACTTCGCCTGTTATCAGTTCCTTTATGGGATTTACCAATACCCGGAACTGGTCAAGGGCAGCCGACAAGAATATAAATATCAACAATGTATAATTGCAGCTTATAAATTGCTACTTTATTATATTACATAACACTAAATGCTATATTAATCCGAATTCGCTTTGCAACACACATACACACAACACTCATACACTCACACACACGCACATACACACACACACACATATATATATATATACTCGATCATAAATATATATCTAATACGATGCAGTACATAAATGATATTTTTGATTGAAGTCATGAAATGCTTAAATCGTTATTTTCGTTTTTACCATTACCATAAGTATAGTACCTCTTACCATGATTGATTACCACGAACTGAAATTTACATATTAGGTCATTTATGAGAATATTGGTAGATTATAATATATATATTTTAGTACATCAACTCTATATTTTTATAAGATAAAATAATCTATTTAACGAGTATTTGAAAACAAGTTTTAAATAACCGCAACACAATTTATGTTTCTTATAAAGCATAGATTTTAGAATAATGGGATATTCTCCTAAACTAGGGCATGGGGATTTATTTGAATAGAATGAAAGAAAATCAATTTAAATTCGATGACATAAAAATAATAATTTATGTTCGGTACCTTTTTAAAAATAAAGTTTAAGCGTAGTTAGTAATTCTTTTTTCTGTAGTCAGTCGAAAATAATAATAAAACTATTGATATGATGGATGTAATTTTTTTAAAATTCGAGAAGGTCTTTCATGATAAACATTGGTTGGTGTATGTACAGACGGAGCACCAGTATGATGTGCTAAATATCAGGATTAGAATGTTATGACAAGTCTTGCTTAGTAGTATATATATTTGAATTATGGAATATTCTTAAATCGACAATAGAAAATAGCTGACATGACAATAATAATTAACAGAGAGGCAATATAAGTATTCCTATGTAATATAGCTCTATTGTTAATTAGTAAAGTCAAAGCAGATACAAAATTAGGCATCTTTAAAGAAAATTTCTACTCTTGAATAACGTCGTTTGCTATATGAAACTTACAACGGAGATACGATAGAGATACAATAATTCGTACCTTTGCTGCAAGTTTAGATATTATTTCCATGATATTATTAATTTAGATTATATTCGAATGACACTCGCTCGTAATCTACTTCTAAGTATTTTCAATGAACTCGATGATATTATCCAAGAAGAATTCTTAGATTTTAACAATGATGTAACCGTTAACTCAGGATTAGCGACAGATAAACAAATTATTGGGATAATATGCCACCCGTTTATCTCAATCTATGTAAATTCGCAATGAAGATTCTAATTCCATTTTCATCAAAATGTCTTTATGAAACCGGATTTTTGATTTTACTCGTCATAAAATCGAAGGTCATTTTGAATGCAGAAGCTGATATGAGATGTTTCTCGATAACTAAATGCAAAAAGATACACCAATCACATTGAGATAAAATAATTATTTCTTACTAATAAACTCAAATAAACATATTTATTTTTATTTTTAAGATTTGGGGAATGGTATAATCTGCATTTCTAATATGAGCTATGGGTAACATAAACTTAAAACCCACTTTTATAAAGAGATCATAATTTCCAACTTTGGATAATAAAATATATATATTTATTATTATTAGTATCAGTAAAATATTAACTACAATATAGGCATATTTTGAGTGATATCATAATAGGATGCATATACCATATATAATAATAGATAGAATGTTAAATTCACTTATTATATATAAATATAAAAATATATAAATATAAATGATAAATAAATATCCAATATTTTCGATTTGTCTCGTGTGTTATCGGATCAATTGTTTTTTATTAATTATTAATAATACTAATAATAGTTAATATAATTATATCGCTTGTTATTTATATAAAACCAACGAAGCCTCTTCTTTAATATATTCAAAATCTTCTCAATATTATAAAATTTAAATTTGACGACCTATAAATTTAATAGTTAATATATAAATATAATATTATTAATAATAATAATACATTATTATTATAATTAATTGTAAAAAGCTTCCTATATATATGCCATTTTAACTTAATTATGTATCTGTTGTATTAAATACGATAATAATCAATATTTATATAACTCTACGGCAACCTAACATCGTTACGATACACTATGACGGATACAGTGAATAAACATGTTTCAATATCATTTTATGTTTCATTTCCGGACAATGAGAATACTGTCCTATTTATAGACCGGAATATAAATTCATTTTTAGACCTTAGTCATTATTATTGGTATAGTATATTATATAAGTTAATAGTAATAATTATAGATGTCGTATATTTTTATAATATATCACAGCTTTATATGAATATTCTTTAAATATGATTGTTTATCGTACATATATATATATATATATATATAAATATATATAAATATGTGTATATATAAATATATATAAATATATATATATATAATATTTACATTGAATATATGAATATGCATAATAAACCTGTTTAGTTTGTATTTAAATAAATAAATTAATTAATAATATAACTTTTAAAACAAATGCATTTAAATAATTCAAGTCAATAGCATTTTCATGCAATATACTCATATATATATATATATATATATATATATATATTCATTTATAATATAATTTTTTTAGGAAATTATATATCAATATATTAAATAAATTTAAACATATCAATTATAATAATTGACAAAATATATCCCTAGTATATTGTAAACTATTTACTAAATAATATTTAGTATTTAGATCGCTTTATAAATATAAAATGTATATACAATTTTAAGATATTATCTGTATGTAATAATAATAATAATATTTACTATAATAATAATAATAATATTTACTATAATAATAATAATAATAAATATCATATATTATTAATAGCGTTATAAATTAAATTACAGTATCATTGGACCGAAGTTCAATATATTCTATTAAAATATTTTTTAAATAAAGAAATTACATTTAAATGCAATGTATATATATATTATTTGTATCGCCATACGTCATGCGTTTGAATCGAAAAATATTACATGAAATCGGCAGGAATGATTCTTTAATTAAAAACGCCAATTATTATATATCTGACATTAGAGTAGGAATCTGACTTCGCAATAGAGTTTGTGCCACGAACACCGAACTATCGCCTGAATTGAACCAGACATCGATTATAAACTGCGATTGTTTACGCGGGTAACTAAGGCATTTCGTAACTAATAACGCGCTCGCGTTCGCGTTCGCGTGAGTAGTCGCAATGCCTGGAGGTTTAGTTCAATTAGTTGCGAAGTATTGGCGAACTTCTAGAAATCGGGTGGTATTTGTTTCTCGGCGCCCGGGAGTAACGGTTACTTCGTCGAACTCCGATTCCACACCGATACACACGGAATACATCTCAATACGGGTGAGTGGGAATCTAATTATCGTATTGTTTGCGTGTTTCTGAGCGCAATGGTAGTTAGAGTAAACGATATAAATCGAGAGTAGAATGTTGGAGTTAAATCTTAGTTTAAAACTAAATTTGATTGAAATCTAAAATCCCATATATGGACTTCGTTTTTTATAATTCACCGTGCAACCGAGCGACGTAATATTTTTACAAACCCTTTCATATGTTACAAGGGTAAACGTAAACGAAATTACGCCGTACAATAAATGAAATGCCTGGATTATTTACTGGATTATTTACGAAGTGAATAGCTCGCGTCTTATAAACAATCACCGAACTACCGCCATTAGATAATACTGACTATGTATAGCGGAAGAGAACGACGAAGATGACATTTCCTTTTCTGTTATGCATGTCAGTTATATTCTACACGATGCGGATCAATATTTACTACGATGACCCACCTGGGCAAGCTGTTAGCTGAATAACCAGTGGTCAGTTGTATCGGTCTAGCGGTTTCGATAGTAATCTCTAGACCATGAGTCATTGCTGATGGTACATACAGTGCTAAACAAGTTACCGAGGAAAGTTTACTTAAGCAAGTTACTTAAGCAAGTTACTTAAGTAAGTTACTTAAGCAAGTTACTTAAGCATGTTACTTAAGCAAGTTACATAGATATGTTTCTTATGCAAGTTAATTAAATGAGTTACTTTGGAAAATTACTTAAGCAAGATACTTAGGAAAGTTTCTTATGCGAATCAGAAAAGTAAGATACTTAGGT
>OZ038316.1:30041884-30046884 GCA_964035775.1 Osedax frankpressi
TATATATATATAGATATATATATTACTTTATTAGTATATGATGAAAAATGTATATAAAATATATAAATCAGATTAATTTAACACGACGAAGTTTTATTTTTAATGCTACCGTTAATATTTATATTATAGTAATACTGTATTGTTTTATTATTTTAAAGGATATTATTAGTTCTGCTATAATGAAATGTACCATGTTTTACCAAGTAAAATAATAGTTTTTTTTAAATATATCTAATTCAGTATTTATAAGAGAAAGTTCAACACCATTAAACTAATTTTAAAATGATATAATATCAATATAAAATATTATTTTTATAAACTTTTTAAAAATTATTTGTATCGATACATAATGAACAATTTGTATATAAAATGTGACATTTACAAAATAATCGGTTTATACACAAAAAAGTGTTGGAAAATGTTGTACCAAATTTTAGAATAATGAGAAAATCACCCTAAGATTATATATAATAATTTGTCAATATACTTCAGTTTAATTATGTTTTTTAAAGAACTAAAATGAAAATTATTTCAATTAATGAGCAAATATAATAGTATAAATAGTTTATTATGTTATACACATATAATATAATAATGATATATAAATGTGATAATAATGATAATTTGATAATCATTAAAGATCATTCTAAGATTTAGTCTGAGTTATCAGTCTCAACAAGTGTAGTGGATGAGGATGAAGAGAGTATCTTATATTACTAATAATATGTATAATAATAAATAGTTTATGAAAACTAAGAAATTTGTTTAAATAATAATAAATAATAACTTAAAATTAAGAAATCAATTTGAAAATTATAATTTATTTTATAACCTTATAAAATATACTATAATATAATTGTTATTTTATTTATTATGAATTAATATATGAATTGTATAAAACCTACCTTTCTATTCAACGCTGTATGTTGTATTATATATATCTTTTAAAGGTTTTTTCTTGCTAATCTCGGTATTTTTAAAGATCATAATTATAAAATTAAAATTAATTGAATTGAAAAAAGAATGAAAAAAAGTAATAATAAAAACATTTAACATTTGTAATTATAAATAAAATCAAAAGTCCATTCTTTAATTTTATAAAAACCAGATTAAATTTGATAAATGAATACTATTACTATTATTATTTAAATGTATACGATATACTTTTACATTTTTAATGGAAAATCTGATAAATTTCTTGAGATTGATAAATATTAAGTTTTTAAAAAAAACCCATTTTTTAGGCATTTTTCTATGTTTTCTAATTTGAAATTTTAACAGATATTACAACATTTGTGTTAACAATATTTGTGTTAACAACATTTGTGTTAACAATATTAGTTTTAACAATATACATTCTAAACTAGAGTTGAATATCATATGTTAACACAATGGAAATGTATTAACGTTAACACAAATGTATACTAATTTAGGTTAACAAGTGTATTGTTTGTGTAAATTTAACTTGTGTTGTAAAATACAGTGACACGGTGTTATGTTGAGTAATTCATACAAATGCACAGGTTAACCCAGATAGTATTTCACAATTGTTTACTGATATATCTGATGACCGTTACATCATAAAAGCTTCTCTGTACTATAGTATAATGTATGCTACAAGATATTGTACAATGATTCTAATATGTAATATTATACAGTAATATTATAATGTTTGATTTATTTTATAATATTTAAAATATATAAATATATAATTAATAATATATAAAATAATATCATAATTTATTATTGAATTTGTTAATACACTTATTCAAACCCCATTGTTAAACATTCCCAAACATTGTTAAAACGATGATATTAATAACATAAATACCATATACATTAACTAATTATCATTTGAATTATCATGACCAATATTGAATATCGTCATTCGAATTAATAATTAATACGTCTAGTTCGGTTTCATTAATTGCCCTTATTGTGTAATTATTAAATTGTAAGTTATTGTTACTATGTTTAATAAACAAAACTATGCAGTTATGTGTTTTATCTTATTTATATTTATAAACTTTATAAACTTTAACTATATTAATATATAAATTATTTATTATTTATATATAATGTTTGCATTCTATCCAGGTTTAATCAGAAGTAAATATGTCGGAATCACAAAGACCTAAATCAGGTTCAGAATATTAATAATAAAAAATAATATTACAAAAATTAACTCTTGATTTAAAAATAGTCCGACATAAATATTACTTTTTAACTTTAACCTTATCTTTACTTAAACCTTATTTTAAATATATTAGATGTAGAGTTTTAATATTAATTATACGCATATTGGTATTACCACACGGTATATATTATATAATGTAAATTAACATTTTTTAAATATATTTAAATTTTATTTAAATTTATTTTTACATATATATATATATATATATATATATATATATATATAATATACTAAGTATATAATCTACTATGAATCTACGGATAACCTCGAGTATATAGTGTATATATATAAATACATATATTCATAAAAAGAGTATATATACTACTACTTACACATATTCCACCTGATTTCTACCATACCTATATATACCCAGTTCATTCTATAAGTTACATATTGCATGAATTACTGACGATTATGATTTGCAAATAAGTCTAGTTTGAAAAAGAATCCATTTTTAATAATCTAAATGTATCCAGGAGCGAGAGCAGGTAGAAGGATGACTAAAGATTTAAGAAATTCGTATGTGGAAAATACAGGTTTGTTTTGAAAATAACTAAGATAGCATATTTAGTTGTGTTAGTATTTAGTTTATATATAAACATATCGCAAATATACTATAAAATATATATAATTCATAAATGTATTCAATTTGGAATATAAATTATACTATATATTGTATGTATACATAATATATATAATAGTATATTAAATATATTTAATTATTAGTATTTATAATATATATTAGTATATTTTGATCTATCCGATTTTTTTACAAATTCTTCATCTTTAGATATATATTCTTGTTGACTCCATAAAGCTCTGACATTAATATATACCTAGGATTTCAGTTGACTATAAATATGTGTTACGTAATACTCTACATATGTTATAATCATAGTCATACGATGCTTATTCAACTCGCTTTTTAGAATATATTATGTTCATTTAAATCGATATCGTAAGCTATATCTATTCAACGTCATCTCACCAACTGAAACGACGCACACACCGAGTAAATGGGTACATCATTTCTATTGTATCCGAGGTCCGAGGGCTATCCACGCAATGGTAATTACTTCGATGCAAGCGTATCTATTTACATGCATACTAAAATAAATTGAAAGTGAAATCAATACGTATCGGAAATATATAATACTAAATAAAAAAGTATACGCTTTATCAATGAGCGATATTCAGTGAATATAAATAATAGCGGATTGTATATCTCCATATAAGGCGATGTTGGAGCCTATACAAAATGAGGTATTGGGATCATTATTAGTTATTGTTATCGTTTGTAAGTTGCAATTTAAAATCCAGCGCATTTCAATACAACCGAGGAGAGGACTAACCTTAACCTTATCTTATCTTATCTTGTATTGTTGAATAAATTGATTAACTTTACAATAACTGTTATCAATGGAAAGATAAATTCAGTCAAATATGAAATAATAAAATGTAATTTATAATAAGAAATGAGTCATCTCTGGTAATCTACGTAAACAGTCTCATTAACATTTCCCGTTTTGTATAGATATCTTTACATCTTTAATATTGTCTTAATTTTATATCATTAATATATATATATATATATATATATATATATATATATATTGGTTGTGTGTATTGGTCCGTGCTACAGTATATTATAGGGAGTGTAATATGTAGTAAATAATATGTTGTGGTGGTAATTAGTTGGAAGCAATGAAGTTAGAAATGTGTTTAAAATATGATTACAAAGGTCAAAGTTTAATAGGTTGCTTGGTAAATATTCTAATGATTTGTAGCAAGGACATTAAATCAACGACTCCCGAAACATTTATAATTGTAATCGTGTGGTTTAATTATTGGGAGGTTGGAGGAGCGGAGTTGACGGTCAGTGGGTTTAGAGGTAGAGGAATAATGGAGGAAGTTGGGTTCAGTTATCTATTAAATATTAGTTGTATGGTCTTTTAATTGATCTTCGGTGATATTTAGAGACAGTTTAGTTAATATTTCAGTCGGATGAAATGGACACACATTTGCAAATCCACAAACTTCAAACGTAGGACGTCGATCGTTGGTACGCCAAGTAATACGATATTGTGCACGTTACACGTAGGCATATCAGCCTACCAACTGGAGAAGGCTCAACACAGGGGTTTGGACCTGGATGCGGATAAAGAATTCGAGATCGATGAGATGGACCAACAGATGTACATTATCAAATGCATGACTATTACTATGAAAGAAAAAAGAATTCTAAGGTTCGTAATTTAATCATTTAAATCATTTAGGTTCGTAATTTAATCATCCTGGAGAATACAACTGCTTTAATTATATACCAATATACCGTATACCAGGGATCTCCAATATTGGATATCCTATGCATATTGATAGGTATGTTATGTATATTGTATCTTTTGGACGATGTATCCATCTTATAACAAAAGATCGAAAATGTCTTTTCAATTTTTTTTAACAAATGTAGCGTATATTTGTAAATACCATTTAATATAGAATACTTGTGATTAAGTGGTATTTTAGTAGATGCATTCGCTGTTGTGGTTTTAATAAAGCTTTAGATATATAAATAAGTTTAGCAGTAATATTTTTAACAATCTTATTATTTCTATTGTCTATTTGGCCTATCGAATATCTAAATATTTATATGTTTCATCTATGGCTATTGTTTTAATGTATGCATTATTAATTTTGATTATGGGTTGAGGTGAGCATATCTCTATCTATTTAAAAATATTTTTATCAATTTATTCCATGGGATATAAATGCATTTATTAAGGTAAATTAATTATAAGAAAAT
>OZ038316.1:30051884-30070244 GCA_964035775.1 Osedax frankpressi
ATCTTAGTGGTTTTTATTGGCCTATTATGTAATACATAATGTAATACATATGGATTTTAGTAACGCGTAATCCTGGGTATTATTAAACAGACGACTGAGATATCAAATCTACGGTAGTCTATTCAGAAGTGCCTAGACTTAATCTAAACAATAGATTTCAATGTTCATCGTATCGCGTATAGCATATGATAACGGCGATGGATTTAGCGTTATCTCCTTACGCAGTGCACTCTGGAAAAACAACGGATCGCACAACGGAATTTAGAAAGGACTAACACGGAAAAGTATATTTTATTTCTCAAGAGATTCATTGTGAATTTTGTGATTTTCTCTTTGAACTTCGGCGCTGGTTTCCTCATTTATTACGTAACAGTTATGATGCTTGAGGTTTGATTTACATCGTAGAACATTTATCATATTTAAATATATATATATATATATATATATATATATATATATATATATATGTGTGTGTGTATTAATTAGTATTATTAATTGATTTATTGAAACTATCATTTACATTAGAATGTATATATATATATATATATATATATATATATATATATATATATATATATATACATATATCAATTAATAATACTAATTTACTAAAGTAAAATATTAGTATACGGATGTTTATTTATAAGTTATTTAACGTTTAGAATGTAATATAAGTTTACATATTAACATTCATATTAAAGAACAATATTTTGCAATAGGGTGTAAATAATATTTCATCGGGTCGAATGACATCCTATCCTATCCCTAATCATTCATGCGAAATACAAATAAATATTGCATAACAAATATATGATTAAATTGCGTACGATTTATTATGTATAAAATATATTTCTTTAGTTTCAAAAGAATATATTACATAACAATTATTGAACTTCGGTCCGATTAACATTCGCTGCTCAGTTCAGATCTCTAATCGCTAATATAGCGGTCTAGTCTGTATTCGTGATTCGAAGTGATATTAAGATTGTCGGCCATTGTAGAAATCCACTTCAACGTCTGTGCAAAATATGTCTCTGCTGGAAAGTCTGCTGGTACAATATGCAACCTCGCTGACCATCACCGGCTGCAACTCCATTCTACCCATTGTCTTCAAGAAACTCGTCACCTACGAGGACTACTCGTTCGCGGAGGAGGTGAATCTCACGCTGGTGAGGTAAGTGAAAGTGGCTGGAAATCGGCGAGGTTGTTGCGTGAGAAACCACGACTTATAAATATTGTAAGTATTCCTTAAATGTATCGTTTGTGAACTGTTCATCCGTTACGATTCATACGCGATGGGCCATATGATATGAGAACAAAGAGCGTATATCTCAACAATGCACATTGTACATTGTACATTGTACATTGTACATTGTACATTGTACATTGTACATTGTACAAGCTGCGGTTTATTTGTACTTCTGACCGACAGAACTGTGACCTTGAAACTCGCCTCGTTGGCCGTGTTGCTGTTCTCCATTTACTCGCAGATTACTTGCAACACAAAAGATACCTGTAAAGTGGGCTACTCGTCCTGCACTCCAATACGGGTTTGTACCACGTATCCGTTAGCTTTGTTGTAGTGAGATACGGGGCGAGTGTAAAGTTATGACACTTATGACAGCTTCTAACAGCTTATATATATATATATA
This sequence comes from Osedax frankpressi, assembly GCA_964035775.1. Classification (NCBI taxonomy): domain Eukaryota; kingdom Metazoa; phylum Annelida; class Polychaeta; order Sabellida; family Siboglinidae; genus Osedax; species Osedax frankpressi. The sequence continues at coordinate 30,053,537 of OZ038316.1, forward strand.
TATATATATATATATATATATTTCAGCTTATAGCAGCTTATGATAGCTTATAACAGCTTATAACAGCTTCTAACAGCTTATTACAAATGATAACTGCTTATGACAGCTTCTAACAGTATTTAACAACTTATAACAGCTTCTAACAGCATCTAACAGCTTCTAACAGCTTCTAACAGCTTCTAACAGCTTCTAACAGCATCTAACAGCTTCTAACAGCTTCTAACAGCTTCTAACAGCTTATAACAGCATCTAACAGCATCTAACAGCTTCTAACAGCTTATAACAGCATCTAACAGCATCTAACAGCTTATAACAGCTTATAACAGCTTATAACAGCATATAACAGCTTCTAACAGCTTCTAACAGCTTCTAACAGCATCTAACAGCTTCTAACAGCTTCTAACAGCTTCTAACAGCTTATAACAGCATCTAACAGCATCTAACAGCTTCTAACAGCTTATAACAGCATCTAACAGCATCTAACAGCTTATAACAGCTTATAACAGCTTATAACAGCATCTAACAGCTTCTAACAGCTCATTGCTGTTGTTGATGACGTCATGTATTCTAAAGCGATTACATATTTCACTACTGACTTGAATTCGAAATTCTCTAAAATCAATCACTCGTGTACATCGGACGCATTAGTTGAATACATCCCAATTATTTGTAGTGTTGGGAGACAACCATTGGACAGGAGTTTTATAAACTCGTCATCATGGACTTCATTATGGTAATCGTGATAACGTTCCTCGTGGAATTCCCTCGCAGGTTAGTTTCCCCGAACTCTTCCGTTACGAGTAGCCGACAATATGTGTTGTTAAATATCGTTAATAATCTCATTTATTCTTATTTGTATGCGAAGACGTCGCTTTCGATTATCGTACAACGAACGAATGTATCACTAATCGTCTACAAATCTTATATATTATAGGTTATACGTGACCAAGTCAGAGTCGAAACTAGCAAAGATGTGGGGACTTCAGGAGTTCGACATTCCAAAGAATATTCTCGACCTTATTTACTCACAAGTTTTAGTTTGGTTCGGATCTTACTTCTCCCCGATGTTGACCGTTATCACCGTTGCAAAACTGTTCTTGGTGTTCTACTTTAAGAAGGTACTAAACAATCGATATAGAATGTTCTAGAATAACACCTAGATATTATATGTAAAAGATTACTACATATCTTATAAATGATATAGAATATACCATAGTGTACTAGAGTAAACTATAGCATATACTATATAGCATATATAGTATATAGCATATATAGTATAGCATATGTAGTATAGCATATATAGTATATTACATATACAGTATATTACATATATAGTATATTACATATACAGTATATTACATATATAGCATATTACATATATAGTATATTACATATATAGCATATTACATATATAATATATTACATATATATTATATTACATATATAGTATATTACATATATACTATATAGCATATATAGTATATTACATATATAGTATATTACATATATAGCATATTACATATATAGTATATTACATATATAGCATATTACATATATAGTATATTACATATATAGTATATTACATATATAGCATATTACATATATAGTATATTACATATATAGTATATTACATATATAGCATATTACATATATAGTATATTACATATATAGTATATTACATATATAGTATATTACATATATAGTATAATACAAGTATACTATATAGCATATAGCATATAAAGTTTATTACATATACAGTATATTACATATATAGCATATAGCATAAATAGTATATTACATATATAGTATATTACATATATAGTATATTACATATATATTATATTACATATATAGTATATTACATATATAGTATATTACATATATAGTATATTACATAAATAGTATGTATTATATATAGTATGTATCATTTATAGTATGTATCATTTATAGTATATATAATTTATAGTATGTATCATTTATAGCACGTATAATGTATAGTATGTATAATATATAGTATGTATAATATATACATTGTATATATTACTAATATAATGTTACTAATATAAATTGTTATAATAACATAATATTGTTTATCTTCATTGTAAAATTCATTAACATTATCTTTGAAGCACACCGTTTCCCCACCCTATTCGTTTCTTATCCGGCAACACTTATTTACACCTATACTCGTTTGGCAGTAGGCTAAGCGCTACTCGAGCACCGTTACCTACACAGACCACTCCGCCAATACACAGATTAGTCTACTGGCCAACTTCACTCCGAACAGCAAACCCTACAGAGCTAGCGACTCTCAGTTCTTCATTCTCGTTGTACTCATGATCGCCTATACCATTTGCGTGTTACCCATCTTATATATACTCTGGCAGTTAGTAGTTAACGTAGTACCTAGTATACGTAGCACCTAGTATATATAGCACCTAGTATATATAGGACCTAGTATATATAGGACCTAGTATACATAGGACCTAGTTTACATAGGACCTAGTATACATAGGACCTATTATAATTAGGACCTATTATAATTAGGACCTATCCTAAGTGGGGCCTAGTATACATAGGACCTAGTATACATAGGACATAATATGCATAGGACCTAGCATATGGGGCCTAAGTCATAAGGCCTACGTCGTAGCTAGTATACAGTCTATTATAATTACGCTTCTCGTATGTACTCCTACGTAGTATAAGATATTAGTACGTATATTATGTAGATACTTATATACAATTACTTACTTATATAATTACTTATTTATATAATTACTTACTTATATAATTAATTACTTATATAATTACTTATTTATATAATTACTTACTTATATAATTATTTACTTATATAATTATTTACTTATATAATTACTTACTTATGTAATTAGTTACTTATATAATTATTTACTTATATAATTACTTACTTATGTAATTACTTAATTATATAACTACTTACTTATATAACCACTTATTTATATAATCACTTACTTATATAATTACTTACTTATATAACTACTTACTTATATAATTACTTACTTATATTATTACTTATTTATATAATTACTTATTTATATAGTTACTTTCTTATATAATTACTTACATATATAATTACTTACAAGTATAATTGTAGAATTTATATAATTATGTAAGAATTTATAATAGTTACATCATATAGTTTCGTGGGTGTTCATAATTACAATTTGATTTAACTGTATATGAGAACTGTATATAAAGGCATATGTTAGTCGTACATTATGCAGCGTTCGATGTACACTACACACTGTACATTATACACTACACACTGTATATAGTAAATAGTGTACAATGTACAGTGTACAGTGTACATTATACACTGCTATAGCACAACTAGGCGCTAGAAATAATAATGGATAATCGTAAAGTGCCTAGATGTTATGAAGTCGCGATTTTCTAATCTAAATCGAATTATTGAAATACCCCTCGTCTTATGTCAGGATGTCACCATCAACCGGATGCGGTCCATTCCGGTCGTATGACAACGCCTACCAAGTTATGAACGCGGCGATCACAGCTTGGCCCAACTGGTTGCAGAATCTCACAAAGTTCTTCTCTTCGACCGCTTTTACCGCCCCGTTTTTCATACTTCTCGCGTTAGTTCATACTGCGTCTTAGTGTATCTTACTGCTTCATTGATGGCGGTCTAGTCTTAGATAACTTTTTGTCGGATGTAATATTGTAATTGTAAGAATATTGACGAGAATGCATTTTAATTCTCTATTCGCCGACAGATTGGTCATTTACTATATGCAAAAGATGCACAATATCGCTTTGGAAATGAACACGAATCTTAAAGATCAATTACTCATGGTGAGTTAACTACCAACTAGTGGTTGAATATAACATAACGTAACTTAATACTAGTAAACTATAATGATATCGTTGTATCAATAGTTATGTTATAATAATATATGTAATAAAATACCTGCATTATATTCTTGTTATATATATAGGAAGGACATGATAAAAAGTTCCTCATGGAAAGAGTTAAAGAAACCGGTGGATTTGCTAAGAGTGGTGGTAATACTATAAAGAAACGTGATACACTGGTAACAATCCAAGATACTGACAAACTACCAACTGGTAAGTGTTCTTTATAAATATGAACCTTTTTTAATAATAGTTTGTAAATTCAGGATTTTAATCGATGTACGTCAATTAAAATGTATAAATATCCCATAAAGTAATTACTTGACGCCAAAACTCTTTTTTTTTATAACTAAAACTAAATTCGTTTGCATGCATTATCATTCTTAATTCCTATTTGATATTAATATTAATATTTCATAAGGTTGTTTCGAATTCAATCGTATTGAATAATAATATTTCGTAAATCGTTCTTTATCTAATTAATTATTAATATTAATAATTTCAATGATTAATTTCATCTAAAATATATTTATTAATTTCGCTTAACCTGTTTTTGTTAATTTATTTTTTATATTCTCCAACTATAATATTCTTCAATTCCTTTTTACAATCGAATTATAGAAATAGATATCTAAAGACCGTTGTACATAAATGTGTAAGTATTGCATATCATATATTAAAAATATATTATTTATTATATGTTACAAAGTTAAAATGTGTATATGATCTATTATGATAATTAATATTTTAATCTAATCGTACATTATATTGGTTTGTGTATTTTAATGCTAACAAAATATCCATACTATTCCTGCATACGGTCCATTGATTCTAATATGATTTAGTAGGTATTTTAATCTATTACGGGAGCAACCCTCATTATTATACAAACCCTAATTGCAGACGGTAACTTTGGCGAAGCCACCACTACAAACCTTACGCCGATATCGTGAATGATTTCGTGTCCACCTTACGCCGATATCGTGAATGATTTCGTGTCCACCTTACGCCGATATCGTGAATCCAACGGCTCCAACTCTATATGGAATATTCTAACTATACACTTTATACTCTAACCACGAATACTACTCTAACTATAAAACACGAGATACGGCGGAACGAACTCCACGCCCATCTCACCGTTACCGTCTCCATTACCGACGACATCAAGCAATTGAGATCATTACCGATAATTACGGTGTGTGCTTACTACCTCCTCATTCAGTATTGACACGCCCACGCGTATGATCCACTCCGTCCAAGTCGAGTACGGTGTCGTCGTTACTACTATTGTTATGCGCTATACCGCTATTGTTATATACTATCTATCCATCGGGTGCCGTATACTTACTTGGATTATTGTGATATATGTTGAAATGACTATGAAAATATTATCCGTATATTACAATAAAACATACATTTTAAATACTCTAGTATCAGATTGTTTAGCTTTTGTTTCATGAAGTTGAATTACATTATCGATTTTAAACTTTATGGTATAATATATATATATATATATATATATATGTATGTGTGTGTATGTGTGTGTGTGTGTGTGTGTTTGTGTGTGTATATGTGTATGTGAGTGTGGGTGTGTGTGTGTGGGTGTGTGTATATAATCATTTGTTAATGTTTATTTTATATAAAATAATAACATTATATCATATTATTAATATTTTTGTTAATTCAGTTTCAATTGATTCTTAGATTGTCGATATTAATAACATAAAGGTTATTATTATTATTATTACTATTAATATCTATAGAAAACATGATTTAATCAATTGTTCGTTGAAACTATTGAAATAATAATAAATTAAAATAAAATAACTATAAGTTGTACACTGTACACTGTACAGTGTACAGTGTACAAGTATAAAATATATATTAATAAATATATAATCTATATTAATGTATTCTTATTATTATCAAATAGTAAAATAATAACTTACCAACGGCTACTTGTGCATTTATTAAGTTATATTTCTTCTATAAATATATTTTCTATATCACCTAAATTAATTATATAATTACATTTTCATTCTAATTAGCTAACCACAAAGGTTTATAAATACCGTAAAGTCTATTATATAATATATAGGTTGAATATCGCAAGTCAAGACTTGCTTAACAATACTATTAGTTACAATTGTTATTTCAAAGTAATGCCCTGTCCTTATGGTACATTTCAACTCACCCTTACGGTATATACTACAGTAAAACACAATGATTACGTGTCAAATTACTAGTTCAGTTAATTTAAAGTGTATTACATAACAAGGTGTAATCGTTTCTCAATGAGATAATTCATATGCATAAGTTATATCGCTTATTAATTAAAAAGGTACGAAGCTATCGTATGTTCTAATTTGTATAGTTAAGTATATATTATATAGTAAAAGGTAGGTGTTATTAATACTATGCATGCGGCATACAAATATACGTACTATGTATTTATATATATATATACATATATATATATATATATGTATATATATTTATATATATATATATATATATATATATTTATATATATATATATATATATATTTATATATATATATATATATATATATATATATATATATATTTGCAGTAATGGGTTCCTTTTCGGCAGACAACCGAAGTGTATGTTTGTTTCTAGATACTACTCTATGTGGGGAATATCCAGTATATACCAAACCACTGCTAAAACTACGGAGTAAATAGTTATGTAACCAATGGGAACCAATACAAGTTCTCTTCAATCTCATCGAAACCTATCCATGAGTAACTATAAGGAAGAGATGATCTGATGAGTATCAAGTTTAAATTAAGTTCGACTTACAAATCTGCCAAACCAATAAATAGTGGATAGAAGTTTTAAACTCCGCCCTGATAAATAGATAATCCTACTTCGTACATCTACAAGATCTATTATTTAAATAGGGAGATAGTTCTCTCCTTAGTACGTCCAAGATCCATAGTTGCCACGCGAAGAGCCTCCTAAATGCCAAGAGCCTCCTAAATGCCAAGAGCCTCCTAAATGCCAAGAGCCTCCTAAATGCCAAGAGCCTCCTAAATGCCAAGAGCCTCCTAAATGCCAATAGCCTCCTAAATGCCAAGAGCCTCCTAAATGCCAAGAGCCTCCTAAATGCCAAGAGCCTCCTAAATGCCAAGAGCCTCCTAAATGCCAAGAGCCTCCTAAATGCCAAGAGCCTCCTAAATGCCAAGAGCCTCCTAAATGCCAAGAGCCTCCTAAATGCCAAGAGCCTCCTGATAAAAACATTTCCACATCTCTGCTGACAAATGATACTGGATATGTAAAAAATGCAATCAAACTTGTAAACGTAATTTGAATAATTGCGTTACTTATGAGTACTTATGAGTATGAGTACTTATGAGGCAAGTATCCAATAAGATCATAAATATAGTATATACTTGCTTATCTAGTAATAATATAACTTTATGTTGTTACACCAAACAATTACATTCTTTTCTATGATATTTGTATTGATAAAGTTAATAATTGATATAAAGATATAAAGTTAATAATTGATGTCACCCTTCCATCGGATGGTAGTGGAAGTTAAGAAGCTGGTTTGAAAGTAAATCAGGAAACATAGATCCTATGGAGAATTTCTACCGTGTATTTTAGGCTCACTTCGTGCATGGCTTATCTCTAATGATATAAATAAAGAAACCCTTCCTGGTACTTAATAATGACGAGTTAACTTAACGAGGGAATCTTTGAAGGTTTGCAATAGAGAGTATTTATTCAATATACAATTTATTCAATCTTTTTATTCTTGATTTTACTGAATAGATTTTATTGATTTTACTGATTAGATTTTATTGACTTTACTGTTTAGATTTTATTGACTTTACTGTTTTTAATTCATTATTTTAGTTTTAACTTTTTTATTGTTAACTTAGTTTTTTAGTTTTTATTATAATTTACACCCTTCTATTAAAATATTATGCATTCTGTATCTCAAGAATTTTATTCTATATTTAATTTTTCTACTCATTTTATGTTAGTTTTGTTCATTTTTATGATGCTATTTTAATTGTTCGTCAATATCACCCTTTATAACCAAATTTATGTATATATATATATATATATATATATATATATATATATATATATATATATATTAGAGAATTTCATATATCGTTCAAACACCTACAGAAGTAATATTCACATCATATCATATAATATACTTGTGTAAGCTGTAAAATGTATAGCTTACAAAAGTTGAACCTACAAATTACATGTACACATTAGTTGAGTAGTTGATAGAAAAGCTTCTTTTAAAAAGTAATTTGAACCTTGTAAGATTATATTTAAAGAAATTAAAATGCCCGTTAAATAATAATTTATTAAAGGCAATAAAAACAAGTGAATGATAATAACTCATCTATAGAAATTATTTATAAACGTTCGTATAGCGAAAAAGACACCAGTTGTCGATTATATATCGTATCGCCTATCAAGATTGTAATCACATGAAATACTCAGACGACACGATAACTCAGAAACTAACTAGTACAGTGGTATAGAAATATTTCAACTCGATTATTCCGTAGAGATAAACCTAATCTATACATATGCATTAGATTAGATATAGATAAATAGATACATAAATAGATCTATAATTAGTGTCATACATTTATTTAAGATATAGCAGAAGATAGACTTAGTTAAATCTTTCTTGGCGTATAAATTCTCAAGGGATATTACGATCCAAAATGGCCAAGGACCTCGATTACGCGGATTACTTGGTACTAGTTGGTTTCCTGAGTACGTCGGTATTCATCGGGATGTACCAGTCGAGCAAATCGAAGAACACCGGCGTAGATTTCATAAACGGCGAAAGGAAGCTGAAACTGTTGCCCACCGTTCTCTCGATGATGGTCAGCTTTCACTCGGCCATCTTGATTCTCGGCAACGTAGCGGAAATCTACAGGTGAGGCGGGCGTCGCGGGCGTCGCGGCGAAGTTGACCCTGGTTCACGTATAGTTGTAAGTTGGCGCCGTTGTGCATTTGCGGAGTTCGGATCCACCGATACGACGAGATATAATGGCACCGCTATCCGAGGCAAGCCTACGGTGGAAAGTGATTTGTGTAAAGAGTCGGATGACGAATATAATGATTAACGGGATAGCAAATATGAGATGAAATGTAATATTCAGAGTTTAGGTAACTTATTATTTTCGTAAGCATTCAGAATAGTAATATGTAATTTAATTATTATTACGTCATTTCAATAACATATGTCATGCTCTTTGTTATTAATGAGATATATTAAACATATATTATGTGATTATATAACACTGATATAACAATGAAATAACAAAGCAACTTTAATAATTGATATGCACACACACAAACACACACACACAGACACACACAAATGCACACACACATATATATATATATATATAATATAAATTAATTTAATTTATAAAATATTTGTTTTTAAATGTAATTTTATTAATTGTACTTAATATGTTATTGATATATTTATATTACTTATTATAATCATATTATAAACTTTCCATATTCTTACCTGTTAAATGTATAATAATTCATATAATGTATATATTGTACTATCTAAATATATGCTAATGCTGTCTGAACTGTGTTCTTATACTATGTCTATATATAAATGTAATTATGTTCGTAATTCGTTAGTAATGTTTTTTAATTTAAAAATCATTTACAAACTTGCATCAAGGCACGGTTCTCAAGCTTGGCTCTGGCAAACGGTAGCTTCAGTTGCCGGACTCATTCTATCGGAACGTCTATTTATACCCTGGATATACAAGTTGCAACTTACCAGCGTGTACGAGGTACCCTTTCCTTAATAACTTGTATAACACAATTGTTGCTTATAGAGTGATTTTAGAATTACCGCTATTATGTAATATAATTACTTTATATAAATAATGAATATGAATGTGATATAACATAAATAATAATAGTGACTGCTTATATAACGATACGTCATGCAATCTTAACTCACATTGTTATCGAATAAAACCGTTGTCAGCATCATTTGATGATATTTATACTCAAGAATTTCATCTTTAACTAGACAAAAGAATACATATTTACATTATAAATGATAATATGACTACGGTGATAAGACAATTACTTATTATTTCAACAATGCCATTTCATCTAATCTAAATCAAAACAAATTAGAGCATAATAATTTACTATGCGTGTAAGTTTAACATACAATTAATGTAAACTTTGAAAGTATAATTCAATATATGCATTTATGAAAATCTGAAAAGAAGCCATCGTAGTGTCATGTAATATAATAATATAATACGGAAACAATATGGATGTTAACAAAAGCTACTCTATTATCATCTCCACAAACTTCTATCCCATTGAGTTGCTAAAATAACGAGTCGCTTTAAATAGCGTTTACCATATCGGCTACGTTCCCTACCAACAGTACATCGAACGAAGGTACAACAGCAAACACTTGAGAAAAGTAGGCTCATTATTCGGAATCACTGGTTCAGTTAGTATTTTTGGTACGAGGCCATGTGTATCATCTGGTAGATAATATATTTGACATAAGGTGGATTCAATGCTTGAGTAGCTATCATCTTTATAATGAAATTCATAAATCAGGCAATGTATACTATTAATACTTCTCCTTCTCCTTCTCCTTCTCCTTCTCCTTCTCCTTCTCCTTCTCCTTCTCCTTCTCCTTCTCCTTCTCCTTCTCCTTCTCCTTCTCCTTCTCCTTCTCCTTCTCCTTCTCCTTCTCCTTCTCCTTCTCCTTCTCCTTCTCCTTTTCCTTCTCCTTCTCCTTCTCCTTCTCCTTCTCCTTCTCCTTCTCCTTCTCCTTCTCCTTCTCCTTCTCCTTCTCCTTCTCCTTCTCCTTCTCCTTCTCCTTCTCCTCCTTCTCCTTCTCCTTCTCCTTCTCCTTCTCCTTCTCCTTCTCCTTCTCCTTCTCCTTCTCCTTCTCCTTCTCCTTCTCCTTCTCCTTCTCCTTCTCCTTCTCCTTCTCCTTCTCCTTCTCCTTCTCCTTCTCCTTCTCCTTCTCCTTCTCCTTCTCCTTCTCCTTCTCCTTCTCCTTCTCCTTCTCCTTCTCCTTCTCCTTCTCCTTCTCCTTCTCCTTCTCCTTCTCCTTCTCCTTCTCCTTCTCCTTCTCCTTCTCCTTCTCCTTCTCCTTCTCCTTCTCCTTCTCCTTCTCCTTCTCCTTCTCCTTCTCATTCTCCTTCTCCTTCTCCTTCTCCTTCTCCTTCTCCTTCTCCTTCTCCTTCTCCTTCTCCTTCTCCTTCTCCTTCTCCTTCTCCTTCTCCTTCTCCTTCTCCTTCTCCTTCTCCTTCTCCTTCTCCTTCTCCTTCTCCTTCTCCTTCTCCTTCCCCTTCTCATTCTACTTCACGTTCTCGTTCGTGTGCCTTTTGTCCTTATCATTGTTATTTTCATTATCATTATCCTTACATTTGTTGTTAGCCTTATTCTGTCATTATACGTACACTTCTCCTTGTCCTTATCCGTGTCCTTGTCATTTTCCTTGTACTTGCCCTTCTCTTTGTCCTTGTCCTTGTCCATTTCCTCGTCATTATCTATCCTTCTATTTGTTCTTTTTTCCTTCTTTATTTACTCCTTCTCCTTATCATCATACTTCACCTTCTCATTATTCTTGTCATTTATCTTCCCTTCCTCAATATCACTCCTCATCATCCTGCTATCCCATCTACTCTTCGATTATTCATCCATTATCTTCCATTCGCAGGTCATGTACATGTCGGTAGCTATGATAGCGCCTTCAATCGCACTTCGAGTAGGTTAGCATATAGGATGAGGTCACGACGGGGTCACTATGAGTCACCATGTATGGTAGGGGCTAGATGAAAGTGAACGGTGTGCACTTATCAGATAGACTATGTAAATATTACTACATATGGAAATCCAGCTAGTATATTGATATACTAGTTGTGCCAGTTTAGTAAGTATATGGAGTTTAAATTATATAACCGGATTTTATAACGGGATTTTATAACCGGATTTTACTGTATATTTTACTTGAATATTATATGGAAAATATTAAAACTTTTAATAATTTCTGTAAATATTTTCGTATTTTAATAGAAAATAAATGTTCGTATATTTCTATTAATTTCATAAACTTTTCATATTCTATTTACCATTTGCTAACTATTTTTAAATTATTTTTAAAACTTATATTCATGAAATGAAAATAGTTTACAAGATGTGTATACTATTTTCAAAAACATTCCAATACCATTTCAATATTGGTTTACTAGGAATCACCTACCATTTGATAGTTCCTAAACTAACACTGTACTGCATAATATATACATTGTATGCATTATTTAATATATTTTACACAGTCAGAATAATATTCCAAGTATAAAATATAATAAATGCCCTCACATTATTATTAATCTGCATAAATAAACAAGAGTTTGCTGTTTAGATTTTGTAAATAACTTTAATTTTTCAATTTTGGATTAATCGCACGATTGTCGTATTTCGTGTATAGATATATTATATAACTTCTCGATACACAGCGGTCAACATCCCGTTCTACATCTCAGTTCCGATGATGGGTGCGGTATGCACGGCTTACACGGCACTGGTATGACTTACTACGACGTCGTCGTACATTCCAACTATAAAATACACGAAACTCTATCGTAAACTAGCTGACCAGAGTAGCGTCTATGCTTGTAAATAATCCTGATTCTAAACTAATGAATTCAACCTATTTTAACTCGTATCATATTGCTGCAACATAAATTTACGAATCGTATGCCATAAATTGCGTCATAGTGATTACGCAACTATGCAAATTGTACAGGGTGGCATGAAGGCTGTCATATGGACGGATGTATTTCAGTTCATGGTAATTCTAGGAGGCTTGCTAATGATAATGATAAAGGTAAACAAAGAAAACAAATAACGATTTTAGCATTTCATGAGGTCGATCTTAAATATCATCTTCACTGTATTATCGTATTAGATTTATATTTATATATATATATATATATATATATATATATATATATATATATATATTAGTTCATTCGATCCAATGATAGTTTTACATAAAGTAAAAAATGAATTAAGAAATACAAAATCAAGTTAACTTGATTATTTTAAATAATAAATATTTATTACTTTTTAAACTGATCAAATGATTTAGCTAATTGAATGTGTCGACATTGTTGATAATATTACCCAAGAAACCAGATTATACTCCTATTATACAATCTTATATAATTATTTTAAATAAAAAATAAACATAATATATTTATAATGCAGATAAAATATACTTTCACTTTTGTTATAAAACAAAATGACTTGGATGGTTTACTGGAATAATAATATTATAAAATAGTATATAAACATACTTTATGCATTATCATATTTCATAGGGATTGGTATTTGTCGGAGGCTTTCAGGAAATATTCGATGTCGGCAATAAAGGAGGGAGAATATTTTGGATCAAGTTAGTACAGATGTTGCATGTAACTAGTGTACAGTGTACAGTGTACAGTGTACAGTGTACAGTGTACAGTGTACAGTGTGCAGTGTACACTGTACACTATTGTACAGTGTACACTCTACACTATTGTACAGTGTACACTGTACACTATTGTACAGTGTACACTCTACACTATTGTACAGTGTACACTGTATAGTAAGTAGTGTATATAGAGTTCAGCATGCATTGTACAGTGTACAGTGTACAGTGTACACTCTACACTATTGTACAGTGTACACTATACACTATTGTACAGTGTACACTATACACTATTGTACAGTGTACACTCTACACTATTGTACAGTGTACACTCTACACTATTGTACAGTGTACACTATATAGTAAATAGTGTATACTATATAGTAAGCAGTGTATATTATATATAAGCAGTATACAATGCATATCATACAATAATCTCTATACATATGTTATACTATAAATATATATAATCAATTACGCCTTTCATCTCTTATCCGTCACCTAAATAAATGAATGTACACACATTTCTGACTTACCTACATATTCATATAGACTACCTACTGATAACAAAATTTATAAAATTAAAATCCCATATAAAAATTATTTTAATACAATATTTAATATATTAATAATGTAATTTATCAATTTTTATTATTTTATAATAATATATCTTTAAATTGGTGAATCATTTGTTATATAAAAGTATGAATAAGTGCACCAAATATGAATTTTAATCATAAACATTTGAACAAATAATTTCATTAATTTGTACTATTTTCGTAATAATGTAGATTTAATTAATCGTTTTTAGGTTTATTATTATAAATAAGATTTTGATTTTTTTAAATATTGCACGAAATATAATAATTTTGTTTATATTCAATTGGTCGTACTAATGTATTTCAAATGAAACTAAATAATGTTTAAATGATACGAGGTGGATACAAAATAGATAGTGTATGTTTACAGAATACCGATTATAGTATTAAATAATATCTCAATTAATCCTATATATATATATATATATATAAATGATATGCTTTCAACTATTGTTATACAATAATATATTAATTCATTGAAAATCCACCAAATTCCTAGAAGTGATGATTATATCTATAACTGATAACCTAGAAATGAGAACTCATCTAGAGGAAATATTTAGTCTAGATGTAGACATTCTAAAAAACGTCTTTGGGTATAGATAGATTTACCAAATGAAACAAACTATATTTGAACCACTGATGATGACTTGTATCTATCCCCGCCAATATTGTCATATCCATTACACTCGCTAGTCGAACAAAGTTATCTTCCTAGAATCTAAATCCCCTCTGTCGAGATCTTATATCCATATGCTCGCTAATTCATCGATCTAATATAACTCTTGAGTATTTTATATCTTATATGGTATCCGTATACGGATCAAAGTTATCTTTCCGTTAATGGTTTCTGATTCACGAAGGTGAAACGAGTTTAGTGGAATAGGGTAACGTCGAACTTATACTATTGCCAATAAAGCAGATATCGTATGTATATTATTAAAACAATTATCTAAGTCACCGTCTTATTTGCAAGATCTCCAATTAAGATGCTGAATATCATATGTCCTATAGGATAATGTAAAAACATCATAATATCGGAGAACATTTCCCCTTTATCATTGACCCATTAGGACCATGGCCTGTATAAAACAACACATTAAGAGATACACTTAATAGTCCAATTAAGGACTGGAATGAGTTTGAGGTGAAGTCCATTAATTATTCAATTGAAATAGCTACTTTAAAGGTGATATCATCATCATATCTTGATTATATAAGATGGATCATATTATATCCTATTTATCATTTTTATTCCGTTTGTAGTTTCTCAGCAAATATGTGATTTTATTATTAAATGGCACCGCAATGCTCCGAATACAAAATAAACCCCTCCCCCCCCACCCACCGCAGAACAGACCTAAACCCTACTGTACGACATACGATGTGGGGTTTCATCTTCGGATGGATGCCGATGTTCGTGCAAATCTATTCGGTAAACCAGGCCGGAGTACAGCGCTACAGTAGTCTTCCCTCCCTGGGCAAAGCAAGGCTGTTAGTGAAGAAATATGTTGCTAAATTCTAGTTCCAATATTGATTCCTGAATTGTCTATAAACAAAAGATTAGACAAGCATTGTCTATAAACAAAAGATATTCATCAATCCTATCTCTGATTTGTACTCGCCTTAATCTCTAAATCTCTATTGGATCAGTATCCATCGACATGTATTGAAATAATCTTTCTAGAAACAAAAATAAATATTCCTAATAGATTACGCAATCTAGCGATTTGTCCCAATCAGATTACAACACCACGTGATTTCCTATCCATAGATTAGAAAATGTTGGCTCGGTCACCTACACTTTATACGGTGTACATGGTACGGGTATGGTACACTGTACAGTGTACATTAGATACTATACGTTGTACATTAAGGTAAATGTACCATGTACGGTGTACACTGTAATACACCTTCCACACCATTCTACTTGATACGTTCGATATCCACTTCAATGTCCGATATCCACTTCAATGTCCGATATCCACTTCAATGTCCGATATCCACTTCAATGTCCGATATCCACTTCAATGTCCGATATCCACTTCAATGTCCGATATCCACTTCAATGTCCGATATCCACTTCAATGTCCGATATCCACTTCAATGTCCGATATCCACTTCAATGTCCGATATCCACTTCAATGTCCGATATCCACTTCAATGTCCGATATCCACTTCAATGTCCGATATCCACTTCAATGTCCGATATCCACTTCAATGTCCGATATCCACTTCAATGTCCGATATCCACTTCAATGTCCGATATCCACTTCAATGTCCGATATCCACTTCAATGTCCGATATCCACTTCAATGTCCGATATCCACTTCAATGTCCGATATCCACTTCAATGTCCGATATCCACTTCAATGTCCGATATCCACTTCAATGTCCGATATCCACTTCAATGTCCGATATCCACTTCAATGTCCGATATCCACTTCAATGTCCGATATCCACTTCAATGTCCGATATCCACTTCAATGTCCGATATCCACTTCAATGTCCGATATCCACTTCAATGTCCGATATCCACTTCAATGTCCGATATCCACTTCAATGTCCGATATCCACTTCAATGTCCGATATCCACTTCAATGTCCGATATCCACACGCTTCAGTTCCGTTCTTCTCAATGTACCGTTAATCATCGTCGTGCCTGGAATGGTTTACATCGTCGGCCTCTCGATC
>OZ038316.1:30070444-30241342 GCA_964035775.1 Osedax frankpressi
TAATTTCACAATCCTTCACAAGTGTTCCAATATTCCTATCATTATTGAATTAAGATGATTTCAGGAGTATGTGTAGTTATTTTCAGAAATCATTTTACAGATTAATCTAAGTCGACTAATTGTATCTGATGTTCAATCCGACTTTATTACATGAAACTAGAAGTAGGTATAAGATATTTCATTGCTTATATATTATGCCAAATTGTTTATACAATTATTTGAGTTCCTGTAATTTCACACTGTACATTATACACTGTACAATGTACAGTGTACAGTTTACAGTATACAGTGTATAGTGTACAATGTACACTCTACACCTATAGTCTACATTGTACAATGTACAATGTACAGTATATAATGTACAACGTATAATGTACAATGTACAGTTTACAGTTTACACTGTACATTGTATACTGTAAACTGTACCTTGTACACTGTACATTGTACAATGTACAGTTTACAGTATACAATGTACAGTGTACATTGTCCAATGTACAGCTTACAGTATACACTGTATACTATACAGTATATAGTGTACAACGTATAATGTACACTGTACAACGTACAATGTACAGTTTACAGTGTATAGTGTACAATGTACAATGTACAGTATACAGTATACAGTGTATAGTGTACAACGTATAATGTACAGTATACAGTGTACATTATACAGTGTATAATGTACAACGTATAATGTATATTGTACAGATATTACCGCGGATTATTTAAATATTAACTTAGAATCGCTCGGAATCCCTAGTAAACTATAGTAGTCACTTTCTACTATGACATTCTTAAGAGGTTTCCTAACATACATGTTTTTTATTATATAACACATTTTCAAAATAAAAGCTTAATCAATTTTACAATAAAATCCTAATTTAATGTATAAATTAAACTATTGCTTCAAAGAGAATAGCTTTATTTATAATTCAAAAATCATATATATATATATATATATATATATATATATGTATATATATATATATATATATATATGTGTGTTTATGAAATGAAAATACAATAGAGTGCATCATTTATTTTCATATTTCAATAAAATCTAGCCATAGGTACATTGCATTGTTTCGAGGTCGACAGGTCGCAGTTCGAATCTCGTATCGGAAACTGGAATCTAGGAATTCCGGCGAAAATGTGCGCGTTAAAACTCGACACCCCCAGCGAGTTATCGTGGTTATTGGCGAGGTACTCGGCGTCGGCGGTGGCGGTGGTGGCGGTAGTTGCGCGCGCGAACGGCGTATCCCCGGCCACCAACACGTAGCGCTCGGTTTCGCGGCGTCCGGCCGAACAAGCCGAGCAACACACTACGCCGCACGCCTCGCACGCCTCGTACGCGTTGTTGTGTCGGTTGGAGTTGTAGTCGTAGCCGGTTTCGTACCAGTTGATCCGCCGGCACTTTCCGCTGGTACGATAACGGGAGCGGCTGGCGTCCCCGCGAAGTTTGGCGCTCTTCGCGGCGTACTCCTTATCGCGCGCTTCCTTGCCGTACATGTAGTCGGCGAACGCGGCTCCGATAACGGCCAACAGCGCCAGCACTACGATCGGGATCTTGTAGTCGGCCAAACTTTCGGCGAGCGAACGCGGCGGAGGCACGAACGTGTCCTCGGCGGCGGCGGTGACCACTGAGGCTAACTTCGTGGCTGCTTTTACGGCTCCGTTGAGTAGGCGTTCGGGTTGCAGAGCCGTTGCCGTGGGTACGGAGTTCATTGTTGTGTTTTCCATGACGATGATTGAGTGATGGTATAGAGGTATAGAGATATAGAGATATAGAGATATAGAGGTATAGAGGTATAGAGGTATAGAGGTATAGAGGTATAGAGGTATAGGGATATCGACTGTCTATAATACGCGTGAGCTGTTTTTAATTTGGAATATAGATAATTGAAAATATTTCGCAATTTCATAAGGTAATTATTATTATTTCCGATTATTTATTCTTATAATTGATCTAGGAATTTATTAAAAAGTTTAGAATTTATTAATTTAATTAAAATCATTATAGTTTTAGAAAATAGCGATATATTATAATATAGATTATAGTTATGCAATAATATTTCTATTATGCATAACAATACATATAAAAGATTCCATACACATTCGCGATAATATAAATTAAATATGCATTCTTATATTTTACAGTTGTTTGTTTTGGATTGATTGCAGTAATGTTGTCATTCATTATTACATCCGTCCCAGGAAATATACTCCAGGTAAAGTATATATTATAAAAATACAATAATATCAAAAACAACATATACATTATTAAAAATCTAATAACTATTTGATAATTAGTAATCATTAATCTATCAATTATTCATTAGTTAAAATAATATCATACTATATTGAAAATTTTAAAATCGGAAATATTTACAATATGTTTATATACCAATTTAACAGATGAGATGCGCTATTATATATATCTAACTTAATATCTGTTATATTAAGTTTTGCATGATATTGTAATTCATTTTACATGATATAACTATGATCAATCAATCAATTACATTGAAGTAAAAGACGTCAATCGATCCATAAACTCGAATACCAACAGCATAACTACGAACCGCAACGCAGGTGTCCATAACCTTGTTCGCGATGGTCAACGGGCCACTGGCCGGTATTTTCCTATTGGGCGGAGTTACGCGACGAGCCAATAGTCGCGGAGTGTTCGTGGGCGTGGTCTTGGCAATGGCTCTTATGACGGCGGTAACTCTGGGCTCCGTTTCAATGCGCAGCCACCAGAGCTACCTCCCTACCGGAAGCACAGCTCAGTGCACGAATAACGTCACAGTCCCGCACGTACCTACAATAGTTACATTGTTCGTACTGCGAGTTTGCTGATGGTAGATCAATAATTTGCTGTAATCGAATATTGTATACATTAAATCACCAATTTCTTTCTCAATGACAATTTGCATCCCTGCACTTTACGCAAATTAATATGCAATCAAAACGTCCTCACTATTATTCCCAAACACAATCCCTTTTGTTATCTCCTAAACGTATCTTCCTATTTACACGACTTAACTTCTTACACCTAATCATAGTAACACCATTTTCACTACTTTCCCACTTAACCCCTCAACTGCAATATGCTAACATACAATCCCTGAACTGCTCCGTACTTTTCCCTCTTAATGTTCCAATTCGTTAACGCCGATCTTAGTTTATCGAAAAGTGTATCATTTCATTCCCTCCTAACTAACGAAACCTCCAACCACTCACTTACATTCATTTGATCTCATCCGAGTTGGATGGCAACTCTGGTTTGCCCCTCTCCAACACACTTCCAACAACTAGTTTCACATCCAATCCACTGCGCCTAGCGGTTCAACCTCGATATTACATATGTCAATTGTAACAGGGTTGGCATTGAACGTTTCTATGGCATGTCGTACTTATGGTACTTTCCGCTTGGTTTAACCGTTACCATGGTCATCGGATTTATTGCATCATTACTATTCGGTAAGTTTATGGCGTCATTAATTAAAGTGAATTATGTATTAACAACGATGCATAGTGTACACTGTACAGTGTACGTAGTACAGCGTACGTAGTACAGCGTACGTAGTACAGCGTACGTAGTACAGCGTACGTAGTACAGCGTACGTAGTACAGCGTACGTAGTACAGCGTACGTAGTACAGCGTACGTAGTACAGCGTACATGGTACAGTGTACACTGTACACTGTACATTGTAAATTGTATCTTTTAACATAATGTGATAGTAACAAGATCTTCTTTATTGCCTTTATATCGAATGTAGTGTTACTTAGCTTACATAATATCGGGCGAAGTCGTCTTCGAATCTCCCCCAGGCACGGCTGGGGACTTGAGCTACCACATATTACCGCTATGAGTTGACGACTTTAATCTATGTACACGGGCTTCCATTCGCAGGTTCAAAGAATGAGAAACAAGTGAGAGATGAATACATAATCTCCACGGAATACCTGTTCTCCTTCAACTACGGAGATAGTAAAGTAGACCCAACTCAACCTATAGTTAGTGATGTTCCAACGTTCCCTGAGAGATAATATGCATGCTAACAAATCTAACCCGGAATCTAAATCCAAATCTCATTAAACTTGGTCACGTAGGAAAACGAAGATTCAAAAATATAGAAGAAAGTCAAGTTTGAAAATATACAAAAAGATTTACAATTCAGCATATTTTTATAATTAATTCGATTTGATCTTATTTATTAAAACAACATTATAAATACTTATTTGTACATGTTATAAAATAATAATACGGTATAAGATATGTTTATTTAGAAAAATAAACTTGATTGTCTTAAAATAACCAAATGGGAACATAGTATAAAATTATATAATATTACTTAAGTTATTATAAAAAATCATTGCAGTGTAGACTATAATAAGATTACTTAAGTTATTACATAATTCGTTACAGTACAGACTAAAGTAAGATTACTATTTACGATAACAGTCAATATTTAAAATATATATTAGTAAGAGTACAACATTATATAAAATAATGTTTTATTTATCCTGGTTTAGATAATAATAATAATAATAATAATAATAATAATGATAATAATAATAATGATAATAATAATAATCTTCTAATATTGATATTCCGATGTATTTCCTCCATTACCTGAATACCTTCTTTTTCATTATAATCTGTTATTCACTACAATCTCCATTGGAAGTAATCTTAATACGTATTAATCATAATAACTATACGAGCTCCAAGAGATTGTATTAATGAATTATATTGTGTACTGTGTTGTATAGTCTGCACCATTATTGTATAATAGATTAAACAAAGGAAATCAACTTGAAGAAATAGAAACAATTATTAAAATGAAATTTAAAACATTTATAGTTTTAAAATAAAATTATAATATGTGACTGCATATACTATATACTATACTATATTATATGTATAGTATATATTAGATAATATATATTGGTAGGAAATATTAACTTATTAGTGATTTGACTATGATTTGTAAATATAAGTATATTAATTAAATGATGAAATTGAACAACTTTAGATCAGATACTAATATTATACAATAAGAATATGACAAGATATTATTTATTTCATCATTTTTTCATATTTATATTGAAACATATGTCTCACATTCATAATAATATATACATATGTATATATACAATATATTAATTAAATTAAGTATTTATCACCATATTATATTATTAAACTAAATATAAATAATGTATACAAATATTCAAATATAACAACAAAAATCAAGTATTATATTTAAATAATATTATATTTCCATAAATAGATTACTTTATTCCAATTTTAACAACAATATTTATATATTTGTTTTGTAGGTTGGAACTTTTCAAGGAATGTAGCTAACTCCACTTTAATAGAATTATTTAATGGGGTATTAAATAAAACATAGTTGTAAGGTAACTATGTAGAAGTTATATATATATATAAACATACACACACTTGTACACACAAACATATACACACACACATATATATATATATATATATATATATATATATATATATATATATATATATATATATATATATATATATTGGTAAATGATCAAATCTATTCCATAAACAATGGTATTGTTCATGCCTTATATTGCTTTTATTAGAGACCGAATGAAGTACATTTTGGCAGACTGTGGGTGTATTGTGCAAGTTTCACATATATGTACTATAGTATCTTAGCTGGGCTGTTCCGTAAACTAGATAAAACAGCAGGTGTACATTGTACAATGTACACTGTACAGTGTACAATGTACACTGTACATTACCCGTATCCCAAGTTACATAGCACGCCAATTACAATCTATTTATAATGAACACGATATGCCTTTAACATTTATAATCGTGTTATTGTGATATCGTCGTCGTTTTAAATGGTACCGGGACAAGCCTGCGGGACAAGCCTACCATCCGGGTTCTACCGGTCGCTAGATACTTAAGTGATGTCGTATGTTCATAGTTTATTTAATAGTATAACAAATGGATATTTCATTTGCGAATACTGTGTATGGCATACAGTGTATGGCTATGTCGTACGGTGTACATTGTACACTTTACAGTGTATGCCGTATGGCTATGTCGTACGGTGTACACTGTACGGTGTGCGGTGTACACTTTACAGTGTATGCCGTATGGCTATGTCGTACGGTGTACATTGTGCACTACAGTGTACGGTGTGCGGTGTACACTTTACAGTGTATGCCGTATGGCTATGTCGTACGGTGTACATTGTGCACTCTACAGTGTACGGTGTGCGGTGTGAGGTGTGCGGTGTACACTTTACAGGGTATGGCTCCGCTATATCATGTGTATTCTAGTCAATAAATGATTAAATTACCCTCATTCTTAAATCGTACGTTAATTGTACTACTACAGTATGTGGAATTTGCATGAAGGGTCGTGTAGTTTGTGAGACCTGTATTGTAGTGATAGTACTTCTCTCTGCAATTAGCTCCGTTAATACCAATATCCTTGGTGTGATGGTGGCTTTGGTAGTATAGGTTATGTAATGCACATTATAAACATTATGTAATTGTTATATATATAGGAAAAACTTGGATAGATTTATATTTTAATGAACTTATAATTATGGCTATAAATCTAAAGATTGGATAAACAAGTGTTATTATACAGTAACTGTATCTAATATTGTAGTAATTTATTTGATCGGATATAAATTAATAATTATTCTGATAAAATAAGCTTGTGTTATATAATCTTATAATATGATCATCAATTATTGGTATGTGTTATATTCTTATTATTTCACTTTTTGTTGTATTTCCATAAATATTACTAATATATAATTTATCTAAATTATGTGGACTTTGTTCTTTAATTTAAAAAGATAATAATATAAAAAGATATAGAAATGTTATAATATAATAAAATAATGTGTTTATTATATTTATATTAAATCAGCAATGGAATCAATCAACAATTTAAAATAAGTTTCTATGTGACTATCTCCATTAAATAAAATTTATGATGCCCTTTTACAACTACTCATCATTTATTTTATGATATATAATTAAATATTTGAATTTTTACTGCAGAATTTTTCTATTATTTTATAATCACACGATACGATCAGTTATTTGTTATTAATTGTTATTAATTGCAATATAAGTATACTTATACGCACTGTCTAGTTACAATTGTCTATTCAAATGCCTCCCATTAATTCATATTATATTATTTTGGGGTACCATTTATATACATTATTATATGTGTTGTTTATTCGAATAAGATATAAAAATAATAATAATAATAATAATAATAATAATAATAATAATAATAATAATAATAATTATTTTTAAATCGATGTTAGTAATAAAGAGTCATTTTACGTTGATCAATTGAAAATAAAAAGTCTTCAAACCCCTGAAAACACAATAGGATAGAAAGCAGGGGTAATATGACAAATATAATAATCTATGTTGATGACAAGTTCTCTAATAAATAGCTTTGTAGAATATTTACATGTTTTATCTATGATTTGATAATATTTTACAACCAAAGATATTAATAACAATTTTTGATTGGTTGTTTATCTCAGTAAATACCGCTTTTATTGCTTTCATTATTCAAATTTGTTTTACAACTTTATGAATAAGTTAGTTTTCAATTGTAATAACGCTAACTTTTAATATTTCATATTTGTAAAGCATTCATTAATACTATATTTATCTTAAAATCATATAAATATTACTTTAAAATAGTATTAAATAATGTTATTATAGTTTATAGTGACAACCGAAATTAACGACAATCAAAATGGACGATTACATAAAAATTGAAAAAATCGGTGAAGGTAATATAAATATATATAGTTATTGTATGAATACGTGAATAACATATTACATAATATTATCATGTATATATTATGTTTGTTAAACATATAATTTATAAATAATTTATTACGCATAATATAGATTTGTCAATACATTTTATTATAATAATCTATTACTATACATAATTAATAATAACAATTATATTTAGTAGATACTTTTTATAATATCATATATTATTTGTTAGATTTATCGTAGGAACACTAATGTTTATACTTCAAAGTTATTTTCGTTGTCATCAAAATAATGGTTATTCACAATTGTAAGGCAAACATGTGTATAGGTACTTATGGAGTAGTTTACAAAGGCCGAAATAAGAAGACTAATCAGATTGTAGCATTAAAGAAGATTCGCCTAGAGAGTGAAGATGAGGGTGTTCCGTCTACTGCGGTCAGAGAGATTTCGCTACTCAAGGAATTAGTTCACCCTAATATTGTCGGGTTTGTTATTTGTTTATAATATATATTTATTTCATTAATACGCTTTGAAACTTACTTTCACATTTACACTAATCTACAGTCTCGGAGATGTGATCATGCAGCAGAATAAATTGTACTTGGTATTCGAGTTTCTGTCAATGGACCTAAAGAAGTATATGGATTCAATTCCCAGTGGGGACATGATGGACCCTCAGCTTGTAAAGGTCATCATTGTAGTTTGTCTATATTGTTCTTGCATATGTTAGATTAAATAACTAATGATTCACTTTTCCGAGGGTAACCCTTCAAATTAGATTATTCCAAGCAACTCCATTAAATCGCATCCAGTTTTCATATCTGATTTTGATCATCATTGTAGTTTGTCTATATTGTTCTTGCATATGTTAGATTAAATAACTAATGTTTCACTTTTCCGAGAGTAACCCTTCAAATTAGATTATTCCAAGCAACTCCATTAAATCGCATCCAGTTTTTATATCTGATTTTGATAGTATTATTACAGGATGTTATAAAAATCAGAGATGCAAACTGGGAGACATTTAATGGAGTATCTTGTAAAGGCCTACCAGGGATGGCCTATATTCAGTATATAGATTTATTTAATACAGAATTTTTGTCAACAGAAAAATCTATTTTAAATTTCCAGATTTTATGGACCATAAAAAATTTAAGAACTTCTAAAATGTTTATTTGTAAATGGAAATTGTTGTATTTGTTGTTATCAAATTATTAAAACAATAAAAATTAATCTCTTAAAAATAATTTTAAACAGTTATATCGACAATAAGTTATATAAAATGCAAAATTATTTATCAAGTATTTGTTTTAGAAATATGTAAAATAAAATTTGTATATTTAAATTTTTGTTACTTGTATTGTGTTTATTACAATAAGTGTATTCTACTAATATCATGTTATCCTATTATGTATGATTTTATAATTATATCATTTATTTAAAAAAAATTAAAATCTTTTAATAATTATATCAATTTAAATATTTAATTTTACAAACAAATTATTTTCGTAGATTCTTAATCATTTTATAAAAATTGAGACTTATTTTCATATAATGAACATAAGGTGAAAATTGGAGAAAATATTTAAAATTCACATTTACTTGTTTAAATTCTAAATTCTTTTCAGAATAATCACTTCGCTGATACCACTAACAATAAAATGAACTCGGATTAAGCGAAATATTATTATATATACTGTCAGCTATGAATTGCTTTTTAATACTGTAACCGTGTAATATATAAACATGCATATATTTTATAAATATTTCACAGTTAATATTAAATATGATATATTCACTTCTTGTATAACTATAGATTTATCTTTTTTGTTGCTTATAGTAAACCAGATTCAACTTACGTCCATACTTGTGTTTGATTACATTGCTGCATTTGTAGGACTAGTTGACAATAGACGATTTATGATATACCAGATTACCACTGAACGAATGGAGTTTATTGCTAACAAATATTAATTGATACTCTAAATATATAAAATAGTAGTATTTTATATTTTATAAAAAAAAGTAGTTATATAAAATTGATTTTTTTAAATGCTGCAATAACCTGATTGGTCAGTTTTGATCATGTGATCATTTTTAAAAGGTACATATGAGAAAATAAACAATATGCAATATACATATAAGATTATTATTTGTTATCTACTCTGAACCCAGAAATATTCTTGTGACTTGTTTTATGCATAAGTGTTAAAAATACGACATACAACCACCCAGAAATATTGTTATTTAATGTTGCTTCGTCTACAAATATATATTTAAATTGATATAAATGAACACAGATGAGAAAATAATCTGAAATAGATTACAAATTATGAATTATAAAATATATTATTTCAACATTAATTTATAATTAAGAATTCCACTTAACATAACTTGACTCAAATAAACTCTTTATATAATAATATTATATAAATTGCCTATAAGTTAATTCACTATATAGTAAGTATAAATCATAATAAAAGCTTTACATAATTTATATATAACATTTTATTAAATAGAAGAGAGTGATAGAACTAATTTGATCTTAAAACTTGATTATTTTCATAAACTATAACTGATGTCTAAATTTAGTTTTTAAAATACCGGCAATGATAATTTCATATCCGAAAATATCCTCCAGCTCTAAAACTTGAAGATTTTTACTATCCTCTTTTATAAATTGTTCCTCTATTTTAACTACATACATTTCTATTGTCCTGCAGACACAAAAGATCTATCTTATCAATCTTATCTATTTTTAACCAAAGTTATATGGTCGAATAGGCTTAGAATACTCTTTCATTCATGAACTAATTTGTTTGCTATATTTTAAGTTATAGACTTGATTATAGATTATTGAATTTGATTAGTTTATTTATACCTAAACTTTATTTACCATTTTATTTCTTACCTCAGAAATAATTTGTATTCTTTTATATGCCGTGGTTGTTTAGGTTATTTTGGATAAATAAATAATAAATATCTATTTAACACTATTTAAATATATATTTCTATATCATTCCCATATTTATTTTGTTATGAGATATATTATATAATAAAGGCAATTTTGAAAAGATATTTATAGTAGTGGTATATTTTAGATTTTTATTTATACATATAAAAATAATATATTTACATATGTAGTAAATTATAACACATCTTATGTATTGAATTAATAAATTAATTTGTAAAAATAATCAATTATTTTTGATAAAAATAAAATATTTTAATATGTTAAAATTATAATTACAATATTTAAAAAAATTAATTAAATTCCCATTTCTATTAAAATTATATCAATTCAGTATTTTAAATTGTATACTGACCATGTTAATAATTGTACTAAATCTAGGTTATTGATTACAAAGTAGGCCCAATATGAACCTAATCAGAGACATGCGAATCCCTCAAAATTCATTTAATATATTCATTTGGATCAAAATCGATTTAATTAATTCGATATCTTTTGATTATAAAAAGTTTCTATCGACGTCTAATCGATTTCACGACCTCTCCAGAGTTACTGTTTCCAGATATTCGAAGCCATCGAGTTTTCTCACAACCGGAGAATCATGCACCGCGATTTAAAGCCCCAAAACCTCCTCATCGATTCCAAAGGTTGGCTATATCGACCGTAACTTACCGATAACGAACTCCATATTAGGTCGTTTATAATATCGTTAACGTTACGCTGCCTGTAATTAATTAATTAAGCTTACATTCTATTGTGTGTCCTTTGTAATACGATACACGCCGTCGGTCAGGTACCATAAAGGTCGCCGATTTCGGGTTGGCTCGTGCTTTCGGTGTGCCCGTTCGCATCTACACGCACGAGGTGGTGACCTTGTGGTACAGGGCACCCGAAGTGCTCATGGGCTCGATGCGGTACTCGTGCCCGATCGACGTCTGGTCGGTCGGTTGCATCATGGCCGAAATGATGACCAGGAAACCTTTGTTTCACGGCGACAGCGAAATCGACCAATTATTCCGTATTTTCAGGTGAGTAGCGAAATTCGCGTCTTTTTAAGGACGTTTCACTTTGTTGCATTCTTCAATCAATGCCAGTTTCTGTTGTCGTAGAATAGTTCAACTTATCTATGAGGTTGGTTTCACTTATTAACTTATTATATCTTAGATTAGTTTAACTTTAAGTGTTTTGGTTTAAAGATTATTTAATCGTGAGTCATTCCAATAATCAAATTTTTGGATATTTCCCAAATTTTTGTCTTCGATTTTGCTTAAAATTTCACAAGTTATTGATTTGTTTAAAAAAATGTGACCTACAATTGTTTTGATTATAAACAAATATTTGTACTCTTTATTTTCACTTGCATTCATTCTAATTTAATATACTTTTATATAGAACATCGTAGAATATTAAATCTATACTATCTAGGACATTATAAAGATATAAAAGAAAGTACATTTTTATAATATCAAGTATAATAATTGTATATAGTTACTCTACTGCATTAATAAGTAATTGCTCTATGTGTGTTTGTAAGACTGTAAGAAATGTATGCTACAATCAACTTATTTTGTTAATAATCCACTATCTGTTTTACTATAAATAACCTTTCTGATGTAAAATGACTTCCATGCTTCACTCCATGTTTCACTCCATGCTTCACTCCTCTCTACCTCTTCTTAAAGTTATATTCAATATAGTTTGAAATATGTATATTAATAAATATATATATTATTAAACATAGTAATTAGTACCAATACCATTACTAATAGTATATATATATTATACATTAATCGGTAGTATATATTATGCCTTGCATTAATTATATAATGATTGTATAAGATTCTAAAATATATTATATCTTTATGAATATTAATTTTGAAAATTAATATATTACAAAATGGAATATTTTAAAATATTCTCGATACAATTCAGGGGTTTAACTCACACACTATATTTAGTATTCTATACTTAGATATTACATATTCTCATTAAATGATGAACATTGGTATATAAATCTACTAATATTGAATTTAAAGTCCATTTTGATTTGGTTTAGAACAAAGAGGAAGTGTCATAATTAATAGAAAACTAATTCAACCAATAAATGATTATTAATTGAGTTCATAATATTCTCAAATCAACATTTATGTTATATTAATCTATGAATAATAAAATAATCCTAGAATGAATTTTCGTGTTGTTCAATTTTTAATGTCAGCCAATAAGAAAATGTTTTAAAATTAATTTCAATTGCAAACAAATATGAACTCCATGACTTTATTAATGAAGTTAATATTTAATAATTATAAATTGAAATAATTAAAAAATATTATTTAATTCATATAAATTTACAAAAATATCAGTTTGGATTCTAGTTCGTAATCGTAATATATTGAATTATAAAGTGTAAATTCGATTTTATTTACAACCCAAATAATCAATAACATTTACTTTGATATTTCTAATTTTCTAATATTTTTTATTATTCAATTATTTCATTCATTTTATTTTGGCTTTAATTTTGACTTGTATTCAATATTTCATATAATTTAAAGAATTCTAACTAAATATAATTTCACTCATTTTCTTCAATATTTTGTTCACCACGAGATCATAAGACACTTCAGAGTAGATAATTTGCAATCTTTTAATAATAGGTTAGGATATGAATCTTTAATGTTGTCACAAATTTATGAACTTCTTATCTCTTACCTATAGGACTTTGACCACACCCACCGAAGAAATTTGGCCCGGAGTCAGTCAATTACCTGACTACAAGAAAACATTTCCCTGTTGGAAGATAAATACCCTACGCAGTCAGTTCGAGGACTTTGAGAAGGCTGGCATTGACTTACTCGCTGTTAGTTTTGAGAAGGCAGTTTGTTTGTCTTATATCTAATTAATCATCCTTACTTCCTCTTATCTCCTCCATATCTATTTATAGCCGCTTATCTCTATTTATTTTTGCACATCTTTTCCTTTCTTTATCCTTATTTAATCCTATTTAATTCTCATCTATTTACTCATCTTCTCCACAACTATTTACAACTTCTTATAATTTCTTTATTGCCATCTCTAAATACTGTCTTACAATCTTTAATATAGGCTACATAACTTTACACCCTTTCGCTATCTTAACGGCATATCTTACACCTCTTCACTGGCGTACATTCTCTAACCCCTACCCTCCCTGCTACGCCGGTAACCCCGCAAACCTGCCCCCGCCGCCCCCCAGGAAAC
The DNA here is from genome assembly GCA_964035775.1 of Osedax frankpressi. Taxonomy (NCBI): domain Eukaryota; kingdom Metazoa; phylum Annelida; class Polychaeta; order Sabellida; family Siboglinidae; genus Osedax; species Osedax frankpressi. The sequence continues at coordinate 30,084,487 of OZ038316.1, forward strand.
CCTGACCTATGACCCGGCGGGCAGGATTATCGGAATGGACGCCCTGAAGCACCCCTATTTCGACGACATCAACCGCAGTACCCTGCCGAGCGCTATATTAGCCTGAGTAGTACGAGGAGGCGTGTCTACGGGAAGATGCCGTCGTAGTTGCCGTCGTAGTTGCCGCAGGGTTTCGGCGCGTAGTCGACGTTCTACGTAAAACATTACGCCTAGACGGTATTTTTTATTTAGCTTCTCTCGTAGCGGTGTGTCTCAGTCGATATCGCCGCCGCCGAGCGCCACCTACTGGCCGGTTCCTTAACCTTTGGCCGCGCAGAATCGCGAACTGCACATATCAATCGAGCGACCTTCATAGAGTTTATTCGTTTGCGTTTTTTACCGCTTTTGAAACATTTTAAATAATGAGGTCGTTTATATTTTCTTATTTACCTTAATATCTTAAATAAATATACATATAAATAAGTTTCTCTTTTACGCACAGCTTGTAATTATCTCTATATATATAAATATATAGATTTGAAAGAATTAACAATTTGTTTTAATGGTTAATATCATTGATGTACGGTAAATAGAAAATAGTTCTTCGAAATTCTTGACTTTATAGTTGGATATATTTTCATTATGATTTCGCTACCAAATTCTACCATAAAGAGAACCATTCATCAACATTACTAGCTTCTCTCTTTGTTTACTCTTATTTCATCAGTTTTCAAGTTGGGACTATTTAATAGTTGACTTAACCAAAACCTCATCAATTTTATACTAGAAATCACCATTTATATAGTCATGTCATATCTTCAATGAATCATAGATTAAGAATTCTGAAAAAATGTTAATAATCAATTCGCCTTTCTAATGAATTCGGCTTTATTTTGTAAGTTAAACAATTTGTTGTATTAAAATATTTAATGAATTGATTCAAAAGTAGAATCTCCGTTATTTAATGGAATTTAAATAGTGAGTTAACACCAAGTTATAGATTACGTAATAGTGAGTTAACACCAAGTTGTAGACTACGTAATAGTGAGTTAACACCAAGTTGTAGACTACGTAATAGTGAGTTAACACCAAGTTGTAGACTACGTAATAGTGAGTTAACACTGTTGTAGACTATGTAATAGTGAGTTAACACTGTTGTAGACTACGTAATAGTGAGTTAACACCAAGTTGTAGACTACATAATAGTGAGTTAACACCAAGTTGTAGACTACGTAATAGTGAGTTAACACTGTTGTAGACTACGTAATAGCGAGTTAACACTGTTGTAGACTACGTAATAGTGAGTTAACACTGTTGTAGACTACGTAATAGTGAGTTAACACCAAGTTGTAGACTACGTAATAGTGAGTTAACACCAAGTTGTAGACTACGTAATAGTGAGTTAACACTGTTGTAGACTACGTAATAGTGAGTTAACACCAAGTTGTAGACTACGTAATAGTGAGTTAACACCAAGTTGTAGACTACGTAATAGTGAGTTAACACTGTTGTAGACTACGTAATAGTGAGTTAACACTGAGTTGTAGACTACGTAATAGTGAGTTAACACCAAGTTGTAGACTACGTAATAGTGAGTTAACACCAAGTTGTAGACTACGTAATAGTGAGTTAACACCAAGTTGTAGACTACGTAATAGTGAGTTAACACCAAGTTGTAGACTACGTAATAGTGAGTTAACACTGTTGTAGACTACGTAATAGTGAGTTAACACCAAGTTGTAGACTACGTAATAGTGAGTTAACACTGTTGTAGACTACGTAATAGTGAGTTAACACTGTTGTAGACTACGTAATAGTGAGTTAACACCAAGTTGTAGACTACGTAATAGTGAGTTAACACCAAGTTGTAGACTACGTAATAGTGAGTTAACACCAAGTTGTAGACTACGTAATAGTGAGTTAATACCAAGTTGTAGACTACGTAATAGTGAGTTAACACCAAGTTGTAGACTACGTAATAGTGAGTTAACACTGTTGTAGACTACGTAATAGTGAGTTAACACTGTTGTAGACTACGTAATAGTGAGTTAACACCAAGTTGTAGACTACGTAATAGTGAGTTAACACCAAGTTGTAGACTATGTAATAGTGAGTTAACACCAAGTTGTAGACTACGTAATAGTGAGTTAACACTGTTGTAGACTACGTAATAGTGAGTTAACACCAAGTTGTAGACTACGTAATAGTGAGTTAACACCAAGTTGTAGACTACGTAATAGTGAGTTAACACCAAGTTGTAGACTACGTAATAGTGAGTTAACACTATTGTAGACTACGTAATAGTGAGTTAACACCAAGTTGTAGACTACGTAATAGTGAGTTAACACCTAGTTGTAGACTACGTAATAGTGAGTTAACACTGTTGTAGACTACGTAATAGTGAGTTAACACTGTTGTAGACTACGTAATAGTGAGTTAACACTGTTGTAGACTACGTAATAGTGAGTTAACACCAAGTTGTAGACTACGTAATAGTGAGTTAACACCAAGTTGTAGACTATGTAATAGTGAGTTAACACCTAGTTGTAGACTACGTAATAGTGAGTTAACACTGTTGTAGACTACGTAATAGTGAGTTAACACCAAGTTGTAGACTACGTAATAGTGAGTTAACACCTAGTTGTAGACTACGTAATAGTGAGTTAACACTGTTGTAGACTACGTAATAGTGAGTTAACACTGTTGTAGACTACGTAATAGTGAGTTAACACTGTTGTAGACTACGTAATAGTGAGTTAACACCAAGTTGTAGACTACGTAATAGTGAGTTAACACCAAGTTGTAGACTATGTAATAGTGAGTTAACACCAAGTTGTAGACTACGTAATAGTGAGTTAACACTGTTGTAGACTACGTAATAGTGAGTTAACACTGTTGTAGACTACGTAATAGTGAGTTAACACTGTTGTAGACTACGTAATAGTGAGTTAACACCAAGTTGTAGACTACGTAATAGTGAGTTAACATCAAGTTGTAGACTACGTAATAGTGAGTTAACACTGTTGTAGACTACGTAATAGTGAGTTAACACCAAGTTGTAGACTACGTAATAGTGAGTTAACACCAAGTTGTAGACTACGTAATAGTGAGTTAACACTGTTGTAGACTACGTAATAGTGAGTTAACACTGTTGTAGACTACGTAATAGTGAGTTAACACTGTTGTAGACTACGTAATAGTGAGTTAACACCAAGTTGTAGACTACGTAATAGTGAGTTAACATCAAGTTGTAGACTACGTAATAGTGAGTTAACACTGTTGTAGACTACGTAATAGTGAGTTAACACTGTTGTAGACTACGTAATAGTGAGTTAACACCAAGTTGTAGACTACGTAATAGTGAGTTAACACCAAGTTGTAGACTACGTAATAGTGAGTTAACACCAAGTTATAGACTACGTAATAGTGAGTTAACACCAAGTTGTAGACTACGTAATAGTGAGTTAACACCAAGTTGTAGACTACGTAATAGTGAGTTAACACCAAGTTGTAGACTACGTAATAGTGAGTTAACACCAAGTTGTAGACTACGTAATAGTGAGTTAACACCAAGTTGTAGACTACGTAATAGTGAGTTAACACTGTTGTAGACTACGTAATAGTGAGTTAACACCAAGTTGTAGACTACGTAATAGTGAGTTAACACCAAGTTGTAGACTACGTAATAGTGAGTTAACACCAAGTTGTAGACTACGTAATAGTGAGTTAACACTGTTGTAGACTACGTAATAGTGAGTTAACACCAAGTTGTAGACTACGTAATAGTGAGTTAACACTGTTGTAGACTACGTAATAGTGAGTTAACACCAAGTTGTAGACTACGTAATAGTGAGTTAACACCAAGTTGTAGACTACGTAATAGTGAGTTAACACTGTTGTAGACTACGTAATAGTGAGTTAATACCAAGTTGTAGACTACGTAATAGTGAGTTAACACCTAGTTGTAGACTACATAATAGTGAGTTAACACCAAGTTGTAGACTACGTAATAGTGAGTTAACACCAAGTTGTAGACTACGTAATAGTGAGTTAACACCAAGTTGTAGACTACGTAATAGTGAGTTAACACTGTTGTAGACTACGTAATAGTGAGTTAACACTGTTGTAGACTACGTAATAGTGAGTTAACACCAAGTTGTAGACTACGTAATAGTGAGTTAACACCAAGTTGTAGACTACGTAATAGTGAGTTAACACTGTTGTAGACTACGTAATAGTGAGTTAACACCGAGTTGTAGACTACGTAATAGTGAGTTAACACTGTTGTAGACTACGTAATAGTGAGTTAACACCAAGTTGTAGACTACGTAATAGTGAGTTAACACCAAGTTGTAGACTACGTAATAGTGAGTTAACACCAAGTTGTAGACTACGTAATAGTGAGTTAACACCAAGTTGTAGACTACGTAATAGTGAGTTAACACCAAGTTGTAGACTACGTAATAGTGAGTTAACACTGTTGTAGACTACGTAATAGTGAGTTAACACCAAGTTGTAGACTACGTAATAGTGAGTTAACACTGTTGTAGACTACGTAATAGTGAGTTAACACCAAGTTGTAGACTACGTAATAGTGAGTTAACACTGTTGTAGACTACGTAATAGTGAGTTAACACCAAGTTGTAGACTACGTAATAGTGAGTTAACACCAAGTTGTAGACTACGTAATAGTGAGTTAACACCAAGTTGTAGACTACGTAATAGTGAGTTAACACTGTTGTAGACTACGTAATAGTGAGTTAACACCAAGTTGTAGACTACGTAATAGTGAGTTAACACTGTTGTAGACTACGTAATAGTGAGTTAACACTGTTGTAGACTACGTAATAGTGAGTTAACACTGTTGTAGACTACGTAATAGTGAGTTAACACCAAGTTGTAGACTACGTAATAGTGAGTTAACACCAAGTTGTAGACTACGTAATAGTGAGTTAACACTGTTGTAGACTACGTAATAGTGAGTTAACACCAAGTTGTAGACTACGTAATAGTGAGTTAACACCGAGTTGTAGACTACGTAATAGTGAGTTAACACTGTTGTAGACTACGTAATAGTGAGTTAACACCAAGTTGTAGACTACGTAATAGTGAGTTAACACCAAGTTGTAGACTACGTAATAGTGAGTTAACACTGTTGTAGACTATGTAATAGTGAGTTAACACTGTTGTAGACTACGTAATAGTGAGTTAACACCAAGTTGTAGACTACGTAATAGTGAGTTAACACCAAGTTGTAGACTACGTAATAGTGAGTTAACACCAAGTTGTAGACTACGTAATAGTGAGTTAACACTGTTGTAGACTACGTAATAGTGAGTTAACACTGTTGTAGACTACGTAATAGTGAGTTAACACTGTTGTAGACTACGTAATAGTGAGTTAACACTGTTGTAGACTACGTAATAGTGAGTTAACACTGTTGTAGACTACGTAATAGTGAGTTAACACTGTTGTAGACTACGTAATAGTGAGTTAACACCAAGTTGTAGACTACGTAATAGTGAGTTAACACCGAGTTGTAGACTACGTAATAGTGAGTTAACACCAAGTTGTAGACTACGTAATAGTGAGTTAACACCAAGTTGTAGACTACTTAATAGTGAGTTAACACCAAGTTGTAGACTACGTAATAGTGAGTTAACACTGTTGTAGACTACGTAATAGTGAGTTAACACTGTTGTAGACTACGTAATAGTGAGTTAACACCAAGTTGTAGACTACGTAATAGTGAGTTAACACCAAGTTGTAGACTACGTAATAGTGAGTTAACACTGTTGTAGACTACGTTATAGTGAGTTAACACTGTTGTAGACTACGTAATAGTGAGTTAACACTGTTGTAGACTACGTAATAGTGAGTTAACACCAAGTTGTAGACTACGTAATAGTGAGTTAACACTGTTGTAGACTACGTAATAGTGAGTTAACACTGTTGTAGACTAGGTAATAGTGAGTTAACACCAAGTTGTAGACTACGTAATAGTGAGTTAACACCAAGTTGTAGACTACGTAATAGTGAGTTAACACCAAGTTGTAGACTACGTAATAGTGAGTTAACACTGTTGTAGACTACGTAATAGTGAGTTAACACCAAGTTGTAGACTACGTAATAGTGAGTTAACACCAAGTTGTAGACTACGTAATAGTGAGTTAACACTGTTGTAGACTACGTAATAGTGAGTTAACACTGTTGTAGACTACGTAATAGTGAGTTAACACTGTTGTAGACTACGTACTAGTGAGTTAACACCAAGTTGTAGACTACGTAATAGTGAGTTAACACCAAGTTGTAGACTACGTAATAGTGAGTTAACACCAAGTTGTAGACTACGTAATAGTGAGTTAACACTGTTGTAGACTACGTAATAGTGAGTTAACACCAAGTTGTAGACTACGTAATAGTGAGTTAACACTGTTGTAGACTACGTAATAGTGAGTTAACACCAAGTTGTAGACTACGTAATAGTGAGTTAACACTGTTGTAGACTACGTAATAGTGAGTTAACACTGTTGTAGACTACGTAATAGTGAGTTAACACTGTTGTAGACTACGTAATAGTGAGTTAACACCAAGTTGTAGACTACGTAATAGTGAGTTAACACTGTTGTAGACTACGTAATAGTGAGTTAACACTGTTGTAGACTACGTAATAGTGAGTTAACACCAAGTTGTAGACTACGTAATAGTGAGTTAACACCAAGTTGTAGACTACGTAATAGTGAGTTAACACCAAGTTGTAGACTACGTAATAGTGAGTTAACACTGTTGTAGACTACGTAATAGTGAGTTAACACTGTTGTAGACTACGTAATAGTGAGTTAACACCAAGTTGTAGACTACGTAATAGTGAGTTAACACCAAGTTGTAGACTACGTAATAGTGAGTTAACACTGTTGTAGACTACGTAATAGTGAGTTAACACTGTTGTAGACTACGTAATAGTGAGTTAACACCAAGTTGTAGACTACGTAATAGTGAGTTAACACTGTTGTAGACTACGTTATAGTGAGTTAACACCGAGTTGTAGACTACGTAATAGTGAGTTAACACCAAGTTGTAGACTACGTAATAGTGAGTTAACACCAAGTTGTAGACTACGTAATAGTGAGTTAACACTGTTGTAGACTACGTAATAGTGAGTTAACACTGTTGTAGACTAGGTAATAGTGAGTTAACACCAAGTTGTAGACTACGTAATAGTGAGTTAACACCAAGTTGTAGACTACGTAATAGTGAGTTAACACCAAGTTGTAGACTACGTAATAGTGAGTTAACACTGTTGTAGACTACGTAATAGTGAGTTAACACCAAGTTGTAGACTACGTAATAGTGAGTTAACACTGTTGTAGACTACGTAATAGTGAGTTAACACTGTTGTAGACTACGTAATAGTGAGTTAACACCAAGTTGTAGACTACGTAATAGTGAGTTAACACCAAGTTGTAGACTACGTAATAGTGAGTTAACACTGTTGTAGACTACGTAATAGTGAGTTAACACCGAGTTGTAGACTACGTAATAGTGAGTTAACACCAAGTTGTAGACTACGTAATAGTGAGTTAACACTGTTGTAGACTACGTAATAGTGAGTTAACACTGTTGTAGACTACGTAATAGTGAGTTAACACCAAGTTGTAGACTACATAATAGTGAGTTAACACTGTTGTAGACTACGTAATAGTGAGTTAACACTGTTGTAGACTACGTAATAGTGAGTTAACACTGTTGTAGACTACGTACTAGTGAGTTAACACCAAGTTGTAGACTACGTAATAGTGAGTTAACACCAAGTTGTAGACTACGTAATAGTGAGTTAACACCAAGTTGTAGACTACGTAATAGTGAGTTAACACTGTTGTAGACTACGTAATAGTGAGTTAACACTGTTGTAGACTACGTAATAGTGAGTTAACACCAAGTTGTAGACTACGTAATAGTGAGTTAACACTGTTGTAGACTACGTTATAGTGAGTTAACACCGAGTTGTAGACTACGTAATAGTGAGTTAACACCAAGTTGTAGACTACGTAATAGTGAGTTAACACCAAGTTGTAGACTACGTAATAGTGAGTTAACACTGTTGTAGACTACGTAATAGTGAGTTAACACTGTTGTAGACTACGTAATAGTGAGTTAACACCAAGTTGTAGACTACGTAATAGTGAGTTAACACCAAGTTGTAGACTACGTAATAGTGAGTTAACACCAAGTTGTAGACTACGTAATAGTGAGTTAACACTGTTGTAGACTACGTAATAGTGAGTTAACACCAAGTTGTAGACTACGTAATAGTGAGTTAACACCAAGTTGTAGACTACGTAATAGTGAGTTAACACTGTTGTAGACTACGTAATAGTGAGTTAACACCAAGTTGTAGACTACGTAATAGTGAGTTAACACCAAGTTGTAGACTACGTAATAGTGAGTTAACACTGTTGTAGACTACGTAATAGTGAGTTAACACTGTTGTAGACTACGTAATAGTGAGTTAACACCAAGTTGTAGACTACGTAATAGTGAGTTAACACCAAGTTGTAGACTACGTAATAGTGAGTTAACACTGTTGTAGACTACGTAATAGTGAGTTAACACCAAGTTGTAGACTACGTAATAGTGAGTTAACACCAAGTTGTAGACTACGTAATAGTGAGTTAACACTGTTGTAGACTACGTAATAGTGAGTTAACACTATTGTAGACTACGTAATAGTGAGTTAACACTGTTGTAGACTATGTAATAGTGAGTTAACACCAAGTTGTAGACTACGTAATAGTGAGTTAACATCAAGTTGTAGACTACGTAATAGTGAGTTAACACTGTTGTAGACTACGTAATAGTGAGTTAACATTGTTGTAGACTACGTAATAGTGAGTTAACACCAAGTTGTAGACTACGTAATAGTGAGTTAACACTGTTGTAGACTACGTAATAGTGAGTTAACACTGTTGTAGACTACGTAATTGTGAGTTAACACTGTTGTAGACTACGTAATAGTGAGTTAACACCAAGTTGTAGACTATGTAATAGTGAGTTAACACCGAGTTGTAGACTACGTAATAGTGAGTTAACACTGTTGTAGACTACGTAATAGTGAGTTAATACCAAGTTGTAGACTACGTAATAGTGAGTTAACACTGTTGTAGACTACGTAATAGTGAGTTAACACCAAGTTGTAGACTACGTAATAGTGAGTTAACACTGTTGTAGACTACGTAATAGTGAGTTAACACTGTTGTAGACTACGTAATAGTGAGTTAACACCAAGTTGTAGACTACGTAATAGTGAGTTAACACCAAGTTGTAGACTACGTAATAGTGAGTTAACACTGTTGTAGACTACGTAATAGTGAGTTAACACCAAGTTGTAGACTACGTAATAGTGAGTTAACATCAAGTTGTAGACTACGTAATAGTGAGTTAACACCAAGTTGTAGACTACGTAATAGTGAGTTAACACTGTTGTAGACTACGTAATAGTGAGTTAACACTGTTGTAGACTACGTAATAGTGAGTTAACACCAAGTTGTAGACTACGTAATAGTGAGTTAACACCAAGTTGTAGACTACGTAATAGTGAGTTAACACCAAGTTGTAGACTACGTAATAGTGAGTTAACACTATTGTAGACTACGTAATAGTGAGTTAACACTGTTGTAGACTACGTAATAGTGAGTTAACACTGTTGTAGACTACGTAATAGTGAGTTAACACCAAGTTGTAGACTACGTAATAGTGAGTTAACACCAAGTTGTAGACTACGTAATAGTGAGTTAACACCAAGTTGTAGACTACGTAATAGTGAGTTAACACCAAGTTGTAGACTACGTAATAGTGAGTTAACACTATTGTAGACTACGTAATAGTGAGTTAACACTGTTGTAGACTACGTAATAGTGAGTTAACACTGTTGTAGACTACGTAATAGTGAGTTAACACCAAGTTGTAGACTACGTAATAGTGAGTTAACACCAAGTTGTAGACTACGTAATAGTGAGTTAACACCAAGTTGTAGACTACGTAATAGTGAGTTAACACTGTTGTAGACTACGTAATAGTGAGTTAACACCAAGTTGTAGACTACGTAATAGTGAGTTAACACCAAGTTGTAGACTACGTAATAGTGAGTTAACACTGTTGTAGACTACGTAATAGTGAGTTAACACCAAGTTGTAGACTACGTAATAGTGAGTTAACACTGTTGTAGACTACGTAATAGTGAGTTAACACTGTTGTAGACTACGTAATAGTGAGTTAACACCAAGTTGTAGACTACGTAATAGTGAGTTAACATCAAGTTGTAGACTACGTAATAGTGAGTTAACACCAAGTTGTAGACTACGTAATAGTGAGTTAACACCAAGTTGTAGACTACGTAATAGTGAGTTAACACCAAGTTGTAGACTACGTAATAGTGAGTTAACACTGTTGTAGACTACGTAATAGTGAGTTAACACTGTTGTAGACTACGTAATAGTGAGTTAACACCAAGTTGTAGACTACGTAATAGTGAGTTAACACTGTTGTAGACTACGTAATAGTGAGTTAACACCAAGTTGTAGACTACGTAATAGTGAGTTAACACCAAGTTGTAGACTACGTAATAGTGAGTTAACACCAAGTTGTAGACTACGTAATAGTGAGTTAACACCAAGTTGTAGACTACGTAATAGTGAGTTAACACTGTTGTAGACTACGTAAAAGTGAGTTAACACCAAGTTGTAGACTACGTAATAGTGAGTTAACACCAAGTTATAGACTACGTAATAGTGAGTTAACACCAAGTTGTAGACTACGTAATAGTGAGTTAACACCAAGTTGTAGACTACGTAATAGTGAGTTAACACTGTTGTAGACTACGTAATAGTGAGTTAACATCAAGTTGTAGACTACGTAATAGTGAGTTAACACCAAGTTGTAGACTACGTAATAGTGAGTTAACACCAAGTTGTAGACTACGTAATAGTGAGTTAACACCAAGTTGTAGACTACGTAATAGTGAGTTAACACTGTTGTAGACTACGTAATAGTGAGTTAACACTGTTGTAGACTATGTAATAGTGAGTTAACACCAAGTTGTAGACTACGTAATAGTGAGTTAACACTGTTGTAGACTATGTAATAGTGAGTTAACACCAAGTTGTAGACTACGTAATAGTGAGTTAACACCAAGTTGTAGACTACGTAATAGTGAGTTAACACCAAGTTATAGACTACGTAATAGTGAGTTAACACTGTTGTAGACTATGTAATAGTGAGTTAACACTGTTGTAGACTACGTAATAGTGAGTTAACACCAAGTTGTAGACTACGTAATAGTGAGTTAACACCAAGTTGTAGACTACGTAATAGTGAGTTAACACCAAGTTGTAGACTACGTAATAGTGAGTTAACACTGTTGTAGACTACGTAAAAGTGAGTTAACACCAAGTTGTAGACTACGTAATAGTGAGTTAACACCAAGTTGTAGACTACGTAATAGTGAGTTAACACCAAGTTGTAGACTACGTAATAGTGAGTTAACACTGTTGTAGACTACGTAAAAGTGAGTTAACACCAAGTTGTAGACTACGTAATAGTGAGTTAACACCAAGTTGTAGACTACGTAATAGTGAGTTAACACCAAGTTGTAGACTACGTAATAGTGAGTTAACACTGTTGTAGACTACGTAATAGTGAGTTAACACTGTTGTAGACTACGTAATAGTGAGTTAACACCAAGTTGTAGACTACGTAATAGTGAGTTAACACCAAGTTGTAGACTACGTAATAGTGAGTTAACACCAAGTTGTAGACTACGTAATAGTGAGTTAACACTGTTGTAGACTACGTAATAGTGAGTTAACACCAAGTTGTAGACTACGTAATAGTGAGTTAACACCAAGTTGTAGACTACGTAATAGTGAGTTAACACCAAGTTGTAGACTACGTAATAGTGAGTTAACACTGTTGTAGACTACGTAATAGTGAGTTAACACTGTTGTAGACTACGTAATAGTGAGTTAACACTGTTGTAGACTACGTAATAGTGAGTTAACACCAAGTTGTAGACTACGTAATAGTGAGTTAACACTAAGTTGTAGACTACGTAATAGTGAGTTAACACCAAGTTGTAGACTACGTAATAGTGAGTTAACACTGTTGTAGACTACGTAATAGTGAGTTAACACTGTTGTAGACTACGTAATAGTGAGTTAACACCAAGTTGTAGACTACGTAATAGTGAGTTAACACTGTTGTAGACTACGTAATAGTGAGTTAACACTGTTGTAGACTACGTAATAGTGAGTTAACACTGTTGTAGACTACGTAATAGTGAGTTAACACTGTTGTAGACTACGTAATAGTGAGTTAACACTGTTGTAGACTACGTAATAGTGAGTTAACACTGTTGTAGACTACGTAATAGTGAGTTAACACCAAGTTGTAGACTACGTAATAGTGAGTTAACACTGTTGTAGACTACGTAATAGTGAGTTAACACTGTTGTAGACTACGTAATAGTGAGTTAACACCAAGTTGTAGACTACGTAATAGTGAGTTAACACTGTTGTAGACTACGTAATAGTGAGTTAACACTGTTGTAGACTACGTAATAGTGAGTTAACACTGTTGTAGACTACGTAATAGTGAGTTAACACTGTTGTAGACTACGTAATAGTGAGTTAACACTGTTGTAGACTACGTAATAGTGAGTTAACACTGTTGTAGACTACGTAATAGTGAGTTAACACTAAGTTGTAGACTACGTAATAGTGAGTTAACACTGTTGTAAACTACGTAATAGTGAGTTAACACCGAGTTGTAGACTACGTAATAGTGAGTTAACACCAAGTTGTAGACTACGTAATAGTGAGTTAACACCAAGTTGTAGACTACGTAATAGTGAGTTAACACTGTTGTAGACTACGTAATAGTGAGTTAACACTGTTGTAGACTACGTAATAGTGAGTTAACACTGTTGTAGACTACGTAATAGTGAGTTAACACCAAGTTGTAGACTACGTAATAGTGAGTTAACACCAAGTTGTAGACTACGTAATAGTGAGTTAACACCAAGTTGTAGACTACGTAATAGTGAGTTAACACCAAGTTGTAGACTACGTAATAGTGAGTTAACACCAAGTTGTAGACTACGTAATAGTGAGTTAACACCAAGTTGTAGACTACGTAATAGTGAGTTAACACCGAGTTGTAGACTACGTAATAGTGAGTTAACACCAAGTTGTAGACTACGTAATAGTGAGTTAACACCGAGTTGTAGACTACGTAATAGTGAGTTAACACTGTTGTAGACTACGTAATAGTGAGTTAACACCAAGTTGTAGACTACGTAATAGTGAGTTAACACTAAGTTGTAGACTACGTAATAATGAGTTAACACCAAGTTGTAGACTACGTAATAGTGAGTTAACACCAAGTTGTAGACTACGTAATAGTGAGTTAACACCAAGTTGTAGACTACGTAATAGTGAGTTAACACTGTTGTAGACTACGTAATAGTGAGTTAACACTGTTGTAGACTACGTAATAGTGAGTTAACTCTGTTGTAGACTACGTAATAGTGAGTTAACACCAAGTTGTAGACTACGTAATAGTGAGTTAACACTGTTGTAGACTACGTAATAGTGAGTTAACACCAAGTTGTAGACTACGTAATAGTGAGTTAACACCGAGTTGTAGACTACGTAATAGTGAGTTAACACCAAGTTGTAGACTACGTAATAGTGAGTTAACACTGTTGTAGACTACGTAATAGTGAGTTAACATCAAGTTGTAGACTACGTAATAGTGAGTTAACACTGTTGTAGACTACGTAATAGTGAGTTAACACCAAGTTGTAGACTACGTAATAGTGAGTTAACACCAAGTTGTAGACTACGTAATAGTGAGTTAACACTGCTGTAGACTACGTAATAGTGAGTTAACACCAAGTTGTAGACTACGTAATAGTGAGTTAACACTGTTGTAGACTACGTAATAGTGAGTTAACACCAAGTTGTAGACTACGTAATAGTGAGTTAACACTGTTGTACACTACGTAATAGTGAGTTAACACCAAGTTGTAGACTACGTAATAGTGAGTTAACACCAAGTTGTAGACTACGTAATAGTGAGTTAACACCAAGTTGTAGACTACGTAATAGTGAGTTAACACTGTTGTAGACTACGTAATAGTGAGTTAACACTGTTGTAGACTACGTAATAGTGAGTTAACACTGTTGTAGACTACGTAATAGTGAGTTAACACCAAGTTGTAGACTACGTAATAGTGAGTTAACACTAAGTTGTAGACTACGTAATAGTGAGTTAACACTGTTGTAGACTACGTAATAGTGAGTTAACACCAAGTTGTAGACTACGTAATAGTGAGTTAACACCAAGTTGTAGACTACGTAATAGTGAGTTAACACCAAGTTGTAGACTACGTAATAGTGAGTTAACACCTAGTTGTAGACTACGTAATAGTGAGTTAACACCAAGTTGTAGACTACGTAATAGTGAGTTAACACCAAGTTGTAGACTACGTAATAGTGAGTTAACACCAAGTTGTAGACTACGTAATAGTGAGTTAACACTGTTGTAGACTACGTAATAGTGAGTTAACACCAAGTTGTAGACTACGTAATAGTAAGTTAACACCAAGTTGTAGACTACGTAATAGTGAGTTAACACCAAGTTGTAGACTACGTAATAGTGAGTTAACACTGTTGTAGACTACGTAATAGTGAGTTAACACCAAGTTGTAGACTACGTAATAGTGAGTTAACACTGTTGTAGACTACGTAATAGTGAGTTAACACCAAGTTGTAGACTATGTAATAGTGAGTTAACACTGTTGTAGACTACGTAATAGTGAGTTAACACTGTTGTAGACTACGTAATAGTGAGTTAACACCAAGTTGTAGACTACGTAATAGTGAGTTAACACCAAGTTGTAGACTACGTAATAGTGAGTTAACACCAAGTTGTAGACTACGTAATAGTGAGTTAACACTGTTGTAGACTACGTAATAGTGAGTTAACACCAAGTTGTAGACTATGTAATAGTGAGTTAACACTGTTGTAGACTACGTAATAGTGAGTTAACACTGTTGTAGACTACGTAATAGTGAGTTAACACCAAGTTGTAGACTACGTAATAGTGAGTTAACACCAAGTTGTAGACTACGTAATAGTGAGTTAACACCAAGTTGTAGACTACGTAATAGTGAGTTAACACCAAGTTGTAGACTACGTAATAGTGAGTTAACACTGTTGTAGACTACGTAATAGTGAGTTAACACCAAGTTGTAGACTACGTAATAGTGAGTTAACACCAAGTTGTAGACTACGTAATAGTGAGTTAACACTGTTGTAGACTACGTAATAGTGAGTTAACACTGTTGTAGACTACGTAATAGTGAGTTAACACCGAGTTGTAGACTACGTAATAGTGAGTTAACACTAAGTTGTAGACTACGTAATAGTGAGTTAACACTGTTGTAAACTACGTAATAGTGAGTTAACACCGAGTTGTAGACTACGTAATAGTGAGTTAACACCAAGTTGTAGACTACGTAATAGTGAGTTAACACCGAGTTGTAGACTACGTAATAGTGAGTTAACACCAAGTTGTAGACTACGTAATAGTGAGTTAACACCGAGTTGTAGACTACGTAATAGTGAGTTAACACTGTTGTAGACTACGTAATAGTGAGTTAACACCAAGTTGTAGACTACGTAATAGTGAGTTAACACTGTTGTAGACTACGTAATAGTGAGTTAACACCGAGTTGTAGACTACGTAATAGTGAGTTAACACTAAGTTGTAGACTACGTAATAGTGAGTTAACACTGTTGTAGACTACGTAATAGTGAGTTAACACCAAGTTGTAGACTACGTAATAGTGAGTTAACACCAAGTTGTAGACTACGTAATAGTGAGTTAACACTGTTGTAAACTACGTAATAGTGAGTTAACACCGAGTTGTAGACTACGTAATAGTGAGTTAACACCAAGTTGTAGACTACGTAATAGTGAGTTAACACCGAGTTGTAGACTACGTAATAGTGAGTTAACACTAAGTTGTAGACTACGTAATAGTGAGTTAACACTGTTGTAGACTACGTAATAGTGAGTTAACACCAAGTTGTAGACTACGTAATAGTGAGTTAACACCAAGTTGTAGACTACGTAATAGTGAGTTAACACCAAGTTGTAGACTACGTAATAGTGAGTTAACACCAAGTTGTAGACTACGTAATAGTGAGTTAACACTGTTGTAGACTACGTAATAGTGAGTTAACACTGTTGTAGACTACGTAATAGTGAGTTAACACCGAGTTGTAGACTACGTAATAGTGAGTTAACACTAAGTTGTAGACTACGTAATAGTGAGTTAACACTGTTGTAAACTACGTAATAGTGAGTTAACACCGAGTTGTAGACTACGTAATAGTGAGTTAACACCAAGTTGTAGACTACGTAATAGTGAGTTAACACCGAGTTGTAGACTACGTAATAGTGAGTTAACACCAAGTTGTAGACTACGTAATAGTGAGTTAACACCGAGTTGTAGACTACGTAATAGTGAGTTAACACTGTTGTAGACTACGTAATAGTGAGTTAACACCAAGTTGTAGACTACGTAATAGTGAGTTAACACCAAGTTGTAGACTACGTAATAGTGAGTTAACACCGAGTTGTAGACTACGTAATAGTGAGTTAACACCAAGTTGTAGACTACGTAATAGTGAGTTAACACCGAGTTGTAGACTACGTAATAGTGAGTTAACACTGTTGTAGACTACGTAATAGTGAGTTAACACCAAGTTGTAGACTACGTAATAGTGAGTTAACACTGTTGTAGACTACGTAATAGTGAGTTAACACCAAGTTGTAGACTACGTAATAGTGAGTTAACACCAAGTTGTAGACTACGTAATAGTGAGTTAACACCAAGTTGTAGACTACGTAATAGTGAGTTAACACTAAGTTGTAGACTACGTAATAATGAGTTAACACCAAGTTGTAGACTACGTAATAGTGAGTTAACACCAAGTTGTAGACTACGTAATAGTGAGTTAACACTGTTGTAGACTACGTAATAGTGAGTTAACACCAAGTTGTAGACTACGTAATAGTGAGTTAACACCAAGTTGTAGACTACGTAATAGTGAGTTAACACCAAGTTGTAGACTACGTAATAGTGAGTTAACACTGTTGTAGACTACGTAATAGTGAGTTAACACTGTTGTAGACTACGTAATAGTGAGTTAACACCAAGTTGTAGACTACGTAATAGTGAGTTAACACCAAGTTGTAGACTACGTAATAGTGAGTTAACACCAAGTTGTAGACTACGTAATAGTGAGTTAACACTGTTGTAGACTACGTAATAGTGAGTTAACACTGTTGTAGACTACGTAATAGTGAGTTAACTCTGTTGTAGACTACGTAATAGTGAGTTAACACCAAGTTGTAGACTACGTAATAGTGAGTTAACACTGTTGTAGACTACGTAATAGTGAGTTAACACCAAGTTGTAGACTACGTAATAGTGAGTTAACACCGAGTTGTAGACTACGTAATAGTGAGTTAACACCAAGTTGTAGACTACGTAATAGTGAGTTAACACTGTTGTAGACTACGTAATAGTGAGTTAACACCAAGTTGTAGATTACGTAATAGTGAGTTAACACTGTTGTAGACTACGTAATAGTGAGTTAACACCAAGTTGTAGACTACGTAATAGTGAGTTAACACTGTTGTAGACTACGTAATAGTGAGTTAACACCAAGTTGTAGACTACGTAATAGTGAGTTAACACTGTTGTAGACTACGTAATAGTGAGTTAACACTGTTGTAGACTACGTAATAGTGAGTTAACACCAAGTTGTAGACTACGTAATAGTGAGTTAACACCAAGTTGTAGACTACGTAATAGTGAGTTAACACCAAGTTGTAGACTATGTAATAGTGAGTTAACACCGAGTTGTAGACTACGTAATAGTGAGTTAACACCAAGTTGTAGACTACGTAATAGTGAGTTAACACTGTTGTAGACTACGTAATAGTGAGTTAACACTGTTGTAGACTACGTAATAGTGAGTTAACACTGTTGTAGACTATGTAATAGTGAGTTAATACTGTTGTAGACTACGTAATAGTGAGTTAACACCAAGTTGTAGACTACGTAATAGTGAGTTAACACCAAGTTGTAGACTACGTAATAGTGAGTTAACACCAAGTTGTAGACTACGTAATAGTGAGTTAACACCAAGTTGTAGACTACGTAATAGTGAGTTAACACTGTTGTAGACTACGTAATAGTGAGTTAACACCAAGTTGTAGACTACGTAATAGTGAGTTAACACTGTTGTAGACTACGTAATAGTGAGTTAACACCAAGTTGTAGACTACGTAATAGTGAGTTAACACCAAGTTGTAGACTACGTAATAGTGAGTTAACACTGTTGTAGACTACGTAATAGTGAGTTAACACCAAGTTGTAGACTACGTAATAGTGAGTTAACACTGTTGTAGACTACGTAATAGTGAGTTAACACTGTTGTAGACTACGTAATAGTGAGTTAACACTGTTGTAGACTACGTAATAGTGAGTTAACACTGTTGTAGACTACGTAATAGTGAGTTAACACTGTTGTAGACTACGTAATAGTGAGTTAACACTGTTGTAGACTACGTAATAGTGAGTTAACACTGTTGTAGACTACGTAATAGTGAGTTAACACTGTTGTAGACTACGTAATAGTGAGTTAACACTGTTGTAGACTACGTAATAGTGAGTTAACACTGTTGTAGACTACGTAATAGTGAGTTAACACTGTTGTAGACTACGTAATAGTGAGTTAACACTGTTGTAGACTACGTAATAGTGAGTTAACACCAAGTTGTAGACTACGTAATAGTGAGTTAACACTGTTGTAGACTACGTAATAGTGAGTTAACACTGTTGTAGACTACGTAATAGTGAGTTAACACTGTTGTAGACTACGTAATAGTGAGTTAACACTGTTGTAGACTACGTAATAGTGAGTTAACACTGTTGTAGACTACGTAATAGTGAGTTAACACCAAGTTGTAGACTACGTAATAGTGAGTTAACACTGTTGTAGACTATGTAATAGTGAGTTAACACCAAGTTGTAGACTACGTAATAGTGAGTTAACACTGTTGTAGACTACGTAATAGTGAGTTAACACCAAGTTGTAGACTACGTAATAGTGAGTTAACACCAAGTTGTAGACTACGTAATAGTGAGTTAACACCAAGTTGTAGACTACGTAATAGTGAGTTAACACCGAGTTGTAGACTACGTAATAGTGAGTTAACACCAAGTTGTAGACTACGTAATAGTGAGTTAACACCGAGTTGTAGACTACGTAATAGTGAGTTAACACTGTTGTAGACTACGTAATAGTGAGTTAACACCAAGTTGTAGACTACGTAATAGTGAGTTAACACTGTTGTAGACTACGTAATAGTGAGTTAACACCAAGTTGTAGACTACGTAATAGTGAGTTAACACCAAGTTGTAGACTACGTAATAGTGAGTTAACACCAAGTTGTAGACTACGTAATAGTGAGTTAACACTAAGTTGTAGACTACGTAATAATGAGTTAACACCAAGTTGTAGACTACGTAATAGTGAGTTAACACCAAGTTGTAGACTACGTAATAGTGAGTTAACACTGTTGTAGACTACGTAATAGTGAGTTAACACCAAGTTGTAGACTACGTAATAGTGAGTTAACACCAAGTTGTAGACTACGTAATAGTGAGTTAACACCAAGTTGTAGACTACGTAATAGTGAGTTAACACTGTTGTAGACTACGTAATAGTGAGTTAACACTGTTGTAGACTACGTAATAGTGAGTTAACACTGTTGTAGACTACGTAATAGTGAGTTAACTCTGTTGTAGACTACGTAATAGTGAGTTAACACCAAGTTGTAGACTACGTAATAGTGAGTTAACACTGTTGTAGACTACGTAATAGTGAGTTAACACCAAGTTGTAGACTACGTAATAGTGAGTTAACACCGAGTTGTAGACTACGTAATAGTGAGTTAACACCAAGTTGTAGACTACGTAATAGTGAGTTAACACTGTTGTAGACTACGTAATAGTGAGTTAACACCAAGTTGTAGATTACGTAATAGTGAGTTAACACTGTTGTAGACTACGTAATAGTGAGTTAACACCAAGTTGTAGACTACGTAATAGTGAGTTAACACTGTTGTAGACTACGTAATAGTGAGTTAACACCAAGTTGTAGACTACGTAATAGTGAGTTAACACTGTTGTAGACTACGTAATAGTGAGTTAACACTGTTGTAGACTACGTAATAGTGAGTTAACACCAAGTTGTAGACTACGTAATAGTGAGTTAACACCAAGTTGTAGACTACGTAATAGTGAGTTAACACCAAGTTGTAGACTATGTAATAGTGAGTTAACACCAAGTTGTAGACTACGTAATAGTGAGTTAACACCTAGTTGTAGACTACGTAATAGTGAGTTAACACCAAGTTGTAGACTACGTAATAGTGAGTTAACACCGAGTTGTAGACTACGTAATAGTGAGTTAACACCAAGTTGTAGACTACGTAATAGTGAGTTAACACTGTTGTAGACTACGTAATAGTGA
Organism: Osedax frankpressi; assembly: GCA_964035775.1. Classification (NCBI taxonomy): domain Eukaryota; kingdom Metazoa; phylum Annelida; class Polychaeta; order Sabellida; family Siboglinidae; genus Osedax; species Osedax frankpressi. Next base: position 30,105,142 of record OZ038316.1, read on the forward strand.
GTTAACACTGTTGTAGACTACGTAATAGTGAGTTAACACTGTTGTAGACTACGTAATAGTGAGTTAACACCAAGTTGTAGACTACGTAATAGTGAGTTAACACTGTTGTAGACTATGTAATAGTGAGTTAACACCAAGTTGTAGACTATGTAATAGTGAGTTAACACTGTTGTAGACTACGTAATAGTGAGTTAACACCAAGTTGTAGACTACGTAATAGTGAGTTAACACTGTTGTAGACTACGTAATAGTGAGTTAACACCAAGTTGTAGACTACGTAATAGTGAGTTAACACCAAGTTGTAGACTACGTAATAGTGAGTTAACACTGTTGTAGACTACGTAATAGTGAGTTAACACCAAGTTGTAGACTACGTAATAGTGAGTTAACACCAAGTTGTAGACTACGTAATAGTGAGTTAACACCAAGTTGTAGACTACGTAATAGTGAGTTAACACTGTTGTAGACTACGTAATAGTGAGTTAACACTAAGTTGTAGACTACGTAATAGTGAGTTAACACTGTTGTAGACTACGTAATAGTGAGTTAACACCAAGTTGTAGACTACGTAATAGTGAGTTAACACCAAGTTGTAGACTACGTAATAGTGAGTTAACACCAAGTTGTAGACTACGTAATAGTGAGTTAACACTGTTGTAGACTACGTAATAGTGAGTTAACACCAAGTTGTAGACTACGTAATAGTGAGTTAACACCAAGTTGTAGACTACGTAATAGTGAGTTAACACCAAGTTGTAGACTACGTAATAGTGAGTTAACACCAAGTTGTAGACTACGTAATAGTGAGTTAACACTGTTGTAGACTACGTAATAGTGAGTTAACACTAAGTTGTAGACTACGTAATAGTGAGTTAACACTGTTGTAGACTACGTAATAGTGAGTTAACACCAAGTTGTAGACTACGTAATAGTGAGTTAACATCAAGTTGTAGACTACGTAATAGTGAGTTAACACCAAGTTGTAGACTACGTAATAGTGAGTTAACACCGAGTTGTAGACTACGTAATAGTGAGTTAACACCAAGTTGTAGACTACGTAATAGTGAGTTAACACCGAGTTGTAGACTACGTAATAGTGAGTTAACACCAAGTTGTAGACTACGTAATAGTGAGTTAACACCGAGTTGTAGACTACGTAATAGTGAGTTAACACTGTTGTAGACTACGTAATAGTGAGTTAACACCAAGTTGTAGACTACGTAATAGTGAGTTAACACTAAGTTGTAGACTACGTAATAGTGAGTTAACACTGTTGTAGACTACGTAATAGTGAGTTAATACCAAGTTGTAGACTACGTAATAGTGAGTTAACACCGAGTTGTAGACTACGTAATAGTGAGTTAACACCAAGTTGTAGACTACGTAATAGTGAGTTAACACCAAGTTGTAGACTACGTAATAGTGAGTTAACACTGTTGTAGACTACGTAATAGTGAGTTAACACTGTTGTAGACTACGTAATAGTGAGTTAACACTGTTGTAGACTACGTAATAGTGAGTTAACACTGTTGTAGACTACGTAATAGTGAGTTAACACCAAGTTGTAGACTACGTAATAGTGAGTTAACACCGAGTTGTAGACTACGTAATAGTGAGTTAACACTGTTGTAGACTACGTAATAGTGAGTTAACACTGTTGTAGACTACGTAATAGTGAGTTAACACCAAGTTGTAGACTACGTAATAGTGAGTTAACACTGTTGTAGACTACGTAATAGTGAGTTAACACTGTTGTAGACTACGTAATAGTGAGTTAACACTGTTGTAGACTACGTAATAGTGAGTTAACACTGTTGTAGACTACGTAATAGTGAGTTAACACTGTTGTAGACTACGTAATAGTGAGTTAACACCGAGTTGTAGACTACGTAATAGTGAGTTAACACCAAGTTGTAGACTACGTAATAGTGAGTTAACACCAAGTTGTAGACTACGTAATAGTGAGTTAACACCAAGCTGTAGACTACGTAATAGTGAGTTAACACTGTTGTAGACTACGTAATAGTGAGTTAACACTGTTGTAGACTACGTAATAGTGAGTTAATACCAAGTTGTAGACTACGTAATAGTGAGTTAACACCTAGTTGTAGACTACATAATAGTGAGTTAACACCAAGTTGTAGACTACGTAATAGTGAGTTAACACTAAGTTGTAGACTACGTAATAATGAGTTAACACCAAGTTGTAGACTACGTAATAGTGAGTTAACACCAAGTTGTAGACTACGTAATAGTGAGTTAACACCAAGTTGTAGACTACGTAATAGTGAGTTAACACTGTTGTAGACTACGTAATAGTGAGTTAACACTGTTGTAGACTACGTAATAGTGAGTTAACTCTGTTGTAGACTACGTAATAGTGAGTTAACACCAAGTTGTAGACTACGTAATAGTGAGTTAACACTGTTGTAGACTACGTAATAGTGAGTTAACACCAAGTTGTAGACTACGTAATAGTGAGTTAACACTGTTGTAGACTACGTAATATTGAGTTAACACCAAGTTGTAGACTACGTAATAGTGAGTTAACACCAAGTTGTAGACTACGTAATAGTGAGTTAACACCAAGTTGTAGACTACGTAATAGTGAGTTAACACCAAGTTGTTGACTACGTAATAGTGAGTTAACACTGTTGTAGACTACGTAATAGTGAGTTAACACCGAGTTGTAGACTACGTAATAGTGAGTTAACACCAAGTTGTAGACTACGTAATAGTGAGTTAACACTGTTGTAGACTACGTAATAGTGAGTTAACACCAAGTTGTAGATTACGTAATAGTGAGTTAACACTGTTGTAGACTACGTAATAGTGAGTTAACACCAAGTTGTAGACTACGTAATAGTGAGTTAACACTGTTGTAGACTACGTAATAGTGAGTTAACACCAAGTTGTAGACTACGTAATAGTGAGTTAACACCAAGTTGTAGACTACGTAATAGTGAGTTAACACCAAGTTGTAGACTACGTAATAGTGAGTTAACACTGTTGTAGACTATGTAATAGTGAGTTAACACCAAGTTGTAGACTATGTAATAGTGAGTTAACACTGTTGTAGACTACGTAATAGTGAGTTAACACCAAGTTGTAGACTACGTAATAGTGAGTTAACACCAAGTTGTAGACTACGTAATAGTGAGTTAACACTGTTGTAGACTACGTAATAGTGAGTTAACACCAAGTTGTAGACTACGTAATAGTGAGTTAACACCAAGTTGTAGACTACGTAATAGTGAGTTAACACCAAGTTGTAGACTACGTAATAGTGAGTTAACACTGTTGTAGACTACGTAATAGTGAGTTAACACCAAGTTGTAGACTACGTAATAGTGAGTTAACATCAAGTTGTAGACTACGTAATAGTGAGTTAACACCAAGTTGTAGACTACGTAATAGTGAGTTAACACTGTTGTAGACTACGTAATAGTGAGTTAACACTGTTGTAGACTACGTAATAGTGAGTTAACACTGTTGTAGACTACTTAATAGTGAGTTAACACTGTTGTAGACTACGTAATAGTGAGTTAACACTGTTGTAGACTACGTAATAGTGAGTTAACACCAAGTTGTAGACTACGTAATAGTGAGTTAACACCAAGTTGTAGACTACGTAATAGTTAGTTAACACCAAGTTGTAGACTACGTAATAGTGAGTTAACACTGTTGTAGACTACGTAATAGTGAGTTAACACTGTTGTAGACTACGTAATAGTGAGTTAACACTGTTGTAGACTACGTAATAGTGAGTTAACACTGTTGTAGACTACGTAATAGTGAGTTAACACCAAGTTGTAGACTACGTAATAGTGAGTTAACACTGTTGTAGACTACGTAATAGTGAGTTAACTCTGTTGTAGACTACGTAATAGTGAGTTAACACCAAGTTGTAGACTACGTAATAGTGAGTTAACACCGAGTTGTAGACTACGTAATAGTGAGTTAACACCGAGTTGTAGACTACGTAATAGTGAGTTAACACCAAGTTGTAGACTACGTAATAGTGAGTTAACACCAAGTTGTAGACTACGTAATAGTGAGTTAACACTGTTGTAGACTACGTAATAGTGAGTTAACACTGTTGTAGACTACGTAATAGTGAGTTAACACCTAGTTGTAGACTACGTAATAGTGAGTTAACACTGTTGTAGACTACGTAATAGTGAGTTAACACCAAGTTGTAGACTACGTAATAGTGAGTTAACACCAAGTTGTAGACTACGTAATAGTGAGTTAACACCGAGTTGTAGACTACGTAATAGTGAGTTAACACCAAGTTGTAGACTACGTAATAGTGAGTTAACACTGTTGTAGACTACGTAATAGTGAGTTAACACTGTTGTAGACTACGTAATAGTGAGTTAACACTGTTGTAGACTACGTAATAGTGAGTTAACACCAAGTTGTAGACTACGTAATAGTGAGTTAACACCAAGTTGTAGACTACGTAATAGTGAGTTAACACTGTTGTAGACTACGTAATAGTGAGTTAACACTGTTGTAGACTACGTAATAGTGAGTTAACACCAAGTTGTAGACTACGTAATAGTGAGTTAACACCAAGTTGTAGACTACGTAATAGTGAGTTAACACTGTTGTAGACTACGTAGTAGTGAGTTAACACCAAGTTGTAGACTACGTAATAGTGAGTTAACACTGTTGTAGACTACGTAATAGTGAGTTAACACCAAGTTGTAGACTACGTAATAGTGAGTTAACACCAAGTTGTAGACTACGTAATAGTGAGTTAACACCAAGTTGTAGACTACGTAATAGTGAGTTAATACCAAGTTGTAGACTACGTAATAGTGAGTTAACACCAAGTTGTAGACTACGTAATAGTGAGTTAACACCAAGTTGTAGACTACGTAATAGTGAGTTAACACTGTTGTAGACTACGTAATAGTGAGTTAACACTGTTGTAGACTACGTAATAGTGAGTTAACACCAAGTTGTAGACTACGTAATAGTGAGTTAACACCAAGTTGTAGACTACGTAATAGTGAGTTAACACCAAGTTGTAGACTACGTAATAGTGAGTTAACACTGTTGTAGACTACGTAATAGTGAGTTAATACCAAGTTGTAGACTACGTAATAGTGAGTTAACACCAAGTTGTAGACTACGTAATAGTGAGTTAACACCAAGTTGTAGACTACGTAATAGTGAGTTAACACTGTTGTAGACTACGTAATAGTGAGTTAATACCAAGTTGTAGACTACGTAATAGTGAGTTAATACCAAGTTGTAGACTACGTAATAGTGAGTTAACACCGAGTTGTAGACTACGTAATAGTGAGTTAACACCAAGTTGTAGACTACGTAATAGTGAGTTAACACCAAGTTGTAGACTACGTAATAGTGAGTTAACACTGTTGTAGACTACGTAATAGTGAGTTAACACTGTTGTAGACTACGTAATAGTGAGTTAACACTGTTGTAGACTACGTAATAGTGAGTTAACACTGTTGTAGACTACGTAATAGTGAGTTAACACTGTTGTAGACTACGTAATAGTGAGTTAACACCAAGTTGTAGACTACGTAATAGTGAGTTAACACCAAGTTGTAGACTACGTAATAGTGAGTTAACACTGTTGTAGACTACGTAATAGTGAGTTAACACTGTTGTAGACTACGTAATAGTGAGTTAACACTGTTGTAGACTACGTAATAGTGAGTTAACACTGTTGTAGACTACGTAATAGTGAGTTAACACCAAGTTGTAGACTACATAATAGTGAGTTAACACCAAGTTGTAGACTACGTAATAGTGAGTTAACACTGTTGTAGACTACGTAATAGTGAGTTAATACCAAGTTGTAGACTACGTAATAGTGAGTTAACACCTAGTTGTAGACTACATAATAGTGAGTTAACACCAAGTTGTAGACTACGTAATAATGAGTTAACACCGAGTTGTAGACTACGTAATAGTGAGTTAACACTGTTGTAGACTACGTAATAGTGAGTTAACACCAAGTTGTAGACTACGTAATAGTGAGTTAACACCAAGTTGTAGACTACGTAATAGTGAGTTAACACCAAGTTGTAGACTACGTAATAGTGAGTTAACACTGTTGTAGACTACGTAATAGTGAGTTAACACCAAGTTGTAGACTACGTAATAGTGAGTTAACACCAAGTTGTAGATTACGTAATAGTGAGTTAACACCAAGTTGTAGACTATGTAATAGTGAGTTAACACCAAGTTGTAGACTACGTAATAGTGAGTTAACACCAAGTTGTAGACTACGTAATAGTGAGTTAACACCAAGTTGTAGACTACGTAATAGTGAGTTAACACTGTTGTAGACTACGTAATAGTGAGTTAACACCAAGTTGTAGACTACGTAATAGTGAGTTAACACCAAGTTGTAGACTACGTAATAGTGAGTTAACACTGTTGTAGACTACGTAATAGTGAGTTAACACCAAGTTGTACACTACATAATAGTGAGTTAACACCAAGTTGTAGACTACGTAATAGTGAGTTAACACCAAGTTGTAGACTACGTAATAGTGAGTTAACACCAAGTTGTAGACTACGTAATAGTGAGTTAACACTGTTGTAGACTACGTAATAGTGAGTTAACACCAAGTTGTAGACTATGTAATAGTGAGTTAACACCAAGTTGTAGACTACGTAATAGTGAGTTAACACTGTTGTAGACTACGTAATAGTGAGTTAACACTGTTGTAGACTACGTAATAGTGAGTTAACACCAAGTTGTAGACTACGTAATAGTGAGTTAACACTGTTGTAGACTACGTAATAGTGAGTTAACACCAAGTTGTAGACTACGTAATAGTGAGTTAACACCAAGTTGTAGACTACGTAATAGTGAGTTAACACCAAGTTGTAGACTACGTAATAGTGAGTTAACACCAAGTTGTAGACTACGTAATAGTGAGTTAACACCAAGTTGTAGACTACGTAATAGTGAGTTAACACCAAGTTGTAGACTACGTAATAGTGAGTTAACACTGTTGTAGACTACGTAATAGTGAGTTAACACTGTTGTAGACTACGTAATAGTGAGTTAACACCAAGTTGTAGACTACGTAATAGTGAGTTAACACTGTTGTAGACTACGTAATAGTGAGTTAACACCAAGTTGTAGACTACGTAATAGTGAGTTAACACCAAGTTGTAGACTACGTAATAGTGAGTTAACACCAAGTTGTAGACTACGTAATAGTGAGTTAACACTGTTGTAGACTACGTAATAGTGAGTTAACACTGTTGTAGACTACGTAATAGTGAGTTAACACTGTTGTAGACTACGTAATAGTGAGTTAACACCAAGTTGTAGACTACGTAATAGTGAGTTAACACCAAGTTGTAGACTACGTAATAGTGAGTTAACACCGAGTTGTAGACTACGTAATAGTGAGTTAACACCGAGTTGTAGACTACGTAATAGTGAGTTAACACCAAGTTGTAGACTATGTAATAGCGAGTTAACACTGTTGTAGACTACGTAATTGTGAGTTAACACCAAGTTGTAGACTACGTAATAGTGAGTTAACACCAAGTTGTAGACTACGTAATAGTGAGTTAACACTGTTGTAGACTACGTAATAGTGAGTTAACACTGTTGTAGACTACGTAATAGTGAGTTAACACCAAGTTGTAGACTACGTAATAGTGAGTTAACACCAAGTTGTAGACTACGTAATAGTGAGTTAACACCAAGTTGTAGACTACGTAATAGTGAGTTAACACTGTTGTAGACTACGTAATAGTGAGTTAACACCGAGTTGTAGACTACATAATAGTGAGTTAACACCGAGTTGTAGACTACGTAATAGTGAGTTAACACCAAGTTGTAGACTACATAATAGTGAGTTAACACCAAGTTGTAGACTACGTAATAGTGAGTTAACACCAAGTTGTAGACTACGTAATAGTGAGTTAACACCGAGTTGTAGACTACGTAATAGTGAGTTAACACCAAGTTGTAGACTACGTAATAGTGAGTTAACACCAAGTTGTAGACTACGTAATAGTGAGTTAACACCAAGTTGTAGACTACGTAATAGTGAGTTAACACTGTTGTAGACTACGTAATAGTGAGTTAACACCAAGTTGTAGACTACGTAATAGTGAGTTAACACCAAGTTGTACACTACATAATAGTGAGTTAACACCAAGTTGTAGACTACGTAATAGTGAGTTAACACCAAGTTGTAGACTACGTAATAGTGAGTTAACACTGTTGTAGACTACGTAATAGTGAGTTAACACTGTTGTAGACTACGTAATAGTGAGTTAACACCAAGTTGTAGACTACGTAATAGTGAGTTAACACCAAGTTGTAGACTACGTAATAGTGAGTTAACACCAAGTTGTAGACTACGTAATAGTGAGTTAACACTGTTGTAGACTACGTAATAGTGAGTTAACACCAAGTTGTAGACTACGTAATAGTGAGTTAACACTGTTGTAGACTACGTAATAGTGAGTTAACACTGTTGTTGACTACGTAATAGTGAGTTAACACTGTTGTAGACTACGTAATAGTGATTAACACTGTTGTAGACTACGTAATAGTGAGTTAACACCAAGTTGTAGACTACGTAATAGTGAGTTAACACCAAGTTGTAGACTACGTAATAGTGAGTTAACACCAAGTTGTAGACTACGTAATAGTGAGTTAACACTGTTGTAGACTACGTAATAGTGAGTTAACACTGTTGTAGACTACGTAATAGTGAGTTAACACTGTTGTAGACTACGTAATAGTGAGTTAACACCAAGTTGTAGACTACGTAATAGTGAGTTAACACCAAGTTGTAGACTACGTAATAGTGAGTTAACACTGTTGTAGACTAGGTAATAGTGAGTTAACACCAAGTTGTAGACTACGTAATAGTGAGTTAACACTGTTGTAGACTACGTAATAGTGAGTTAACACTGTTGTAGACTACGTAATAGTGAGTTAACACCAAGTTGTAGACTACGTAATAGTGAGTTAACACCAAGTTGTAGACTACGTAATAGTGAGTTAACACCAAGTTGTAGACTACGTAATAGTGAGTTAACACTGTTGTAGACTACGTAATAGTGAGTTAACACCAAGTTGTAGACTACGTAATAGTGAGTTAACACCAAGTTGTAGACTACGTAATAGTGAGTTAACACTGTTGTAGACTACGTAATAGTGAGTTAACACCAAGTTGTAGACTACGTAATAGTGAGTTAACACCAAGTTGTAGACTACGTAATAGTGAGTTAACACTGTTGTAGACTACGTAATAGTGAGTTAACACTGTTGTAGACTACGTAATAGTGAGTTAACACCAAGTTGTAGACTACGTAATAGTGAGTTAACACTGTTGTAGACTACGTAATAGTGAGTTAACACCGAGTTGTAGACTACGTAATAGTGAGTTAACACCAAGTTGTAGACTACGTAATAGTGAGTTAACACCAAGTTGTAGACTACGTAATAGTGAGTTAACACCAAGTTGTAGACTACGTAATAGTGAGTTAACACCAAGTTGTAGACTACGTAATAGTGAGTTAACACTGTTGTAGACTACGTAATAGTGAGTTAACACCGAGTTGTAGACTACGTAATAGTGAGTTAACACCAAGTTGTAGACTACGTAATAGTGAGTTAACACCAAGTTGTAGACTACGTAATAGTGAGTTAACACCAAGTTGTAGACTACGTAATAGTGAGTTAACACTGTTGTAGACTACGTAATAGTGAGTTAACACTGTTGTAGACTACGTAATAGTGAGTTAACACCAAGTTGTAGACTACGTAATAGTGAGTTAACACTGTTGTAGACTACGTAATAGTGAGTTAACACCAAGTTGTAGACTACGTAATAGTGAGTTAACACTGTTGTAGACTACGTAATAGTGAGTTAACACTGTTGTAGACTACGTAATAGTGAGTTAACACTGTTGTAGACTACGTAATAGTGAGTTAACACCAAGTTGTACACTACATAATAGTGAGTTAACACCAAGTTGTAGACTACGTAATAGTGAGTTAACACCAAGTTGTAGACTACGTAATAGTGAGTTAACACCAAGTTGTAGACTACGTAATAGTGAGTTAACACTGTTGTAGACTACGTAATAGTGAGTTAACACTGTTGTAGACTACGTAATAGTGAGTTAACACTGTTGTAGACTACGTAATAGTGAGTTAACACCAAGTTGTAGACTACGTAATAGTGAGTTAACACTGTTGTAGACTACGTAATAGTGAGTTAACACCAAGTTGTAGACTACGTAATAGTGAGTTAACACTGTTGTAGACTACGTAATAGTGAGTTAACACTGTTGTAGACTACGTAATAGTGAGTTAACACTGTTGTAGACTACGTAATAGTGAGTTAACACCAAGTTGTAGACTACGTAATAGTGAGTTAACACCAAGTTGTAGACTACGTAATAGTGAGTTAACACCAAGTTGTAGACTACGTAATAGTGAGTTAACACTGTTGTAGACTACGTAATAGTGAGTTAACACTGTTGTAGACTACGTAATAGTGAGTTAACACTGTTGTAGACTACGTAATAGTGAGTTAACACTGTTGTAGACTACGTAATAGTGAGTTAACACCAAGTTGTAGACTACGTAATAGTGAGTTAACACTGTTGTAGACTACGTAATAGTGAGTTAACACCAAGTTGTAGACTACGTAATAGTGAGTTAACACTGTTGTAGACTACGTAATAGTGAGTTAACACCAAGTTGTAGACTACGTAATAGTGAGTTAACACTGTTGTAGACTACGTAATAGTGAGTTAACACCAAGTTGTAGACTACGTAATAGTGAGTTAACACTGTTGTAGACTACGTAATAGTGAGTTAACACCAAGTTGTAGACTACGTAATAGTGAGTTAACACTGTTGTAGACTACGTAATAGTGAGTTAACACCAAGTTGTAGACTACGTAATAGTGAGTTAACACCAAGTTGTAGACTACGTAATAGTGAGTTAACACTGTTGTAGACTACGTAATAGTGAGTTAACACCAAGTTGTAGACTACGTAATAGTGAGTTAACACCAAGTTGTAGACTACGTAATAGTGAGTTAACACCAAGTTGTAGACTACGTAATAGTGAGTTAACACCAAGTTGTAGACTACGTAATAGTGAGTTAACACCAAGTTGTAGACTACGTAATAGTGAGTTAACACTGTTGTAGACTACGTAATAGTGAGTTAACACCAAGTTGTAGACTACGTAATAGTGAGTTAACACTGTTGTAGACTACGTAATAGTGAGTTAACACTGTTGTAGACTACGTAATAGTGAGTTAACACCAAGTTGTAGACTACGTAATAGTGAGTTAACACCGAGTTGTAGACTACGTAATAGTGAGTTAATACTGTTGTAGACTACGTAATAGTGAGTTAACACTGTTGTAGACTACGTAATAGTGAGTTAACACTGTTGTAGACTACGTAATAGTGAGTTAACACCAAGTTGTAGACTAAGTAATAGTGAGTTAACACCAAGTTGTAGACTACGTAATAGTGAGTTAACACTGTTGTAGACTACGTAATAGTGAGTTAACACTGTTGTAGACTACGTAATAGTGAGTTAACACTGTTGTAGACTACGTAATAGTGAGTTAACACTGTTGTAGACTACGTAATAGTGAGTTAACACCAAGTTGTAGACTACGTAATAGTGAGTTAACACTGTTGTAGACTACGTAATAGTGAGTTAACACCAAGTTGTAGACTACGTAATAGTGAGTTAACACTGTTGTAGACTACGTAATAGTGAGTTAACACCAAGTTGTAGACTACGTAATAGTGAGTTAACACTGCTGTAGACTACGTAATAGTGAGTTAACACCAAGTTGTAGACTACGTAATAGTGAGTTAACACCGAGTTGTAGACAACGTAATAGTGAGATAACACCAAGTTGTAGACTACGTAATAGTGAGTTAACACTGTTGTAGACTACGTAATAGTGAGTTAACACTGTTGTAGACTACGTAATAGTGAGTTAACACCAAGTTGTAGACTACGTAATAGTGAGTTAACACTGTTGTAGACTACGTAATAGTGAGTTAACACCAAGTTGTAGACTACGTAATAGTGAGTTAACACCAAGTTGTAGACTACGTAATAGTGAGTTAACACCAAGTTGTAGACTACGTAATAGTGAGTTAACACCAAGTTGTAGACTACGTAATAGTGAGTTAACACCAAGTTGTAGACTACGTAATAGTGAGTTAACACCAAGTTGTAGACTACGTAATAGTGAGTTAACACCAAGTTGTAGACTACGTAATAGTGAGTTAACACTGTTGTAGACTACGTAATAGTGAGTTAACACCAAGTTGTAGACTACGTAATAGTGAGTTAACACCAAGTTGTAGACTACGTAATAGTGAGTTAACACCGAGTTGTAGACTACGTAATAGTGAGTTAACACTGTTGTAGACTACGTAATAGTGAGTTAACACCAAGTCGTAGACTACGTAATAGTGAGTTAACATCAAGTTGTAGACTACGTAATAGTGAGTTAACACCAAGTCGTAGACTACGTAATAGTGAGTTAACATCAAGTTGTAGACTACGTAATAGTGAGTTACCACCAAGTTGTAGACTACGTAATAGTGAGTTAACACTGTTGTAGACTACGTAATAGTGAGTTAACACCAAGTTGTAGACTACGTAATAGTGAGTTAACATCAAGTTGTAGACTACGTAATAGTGAGTTACCACCAAGTTGTAGACTACGTAATAGTGAGTTAACACCAAGTTGTAGACTACGTAATAGTGAGTTAACACTGTTGTAGACTACGTAATAGTGAGTTAACACCAAGTTGTAGACTACGTAATAGTGAGTTAACACTGTTGTAGACTACGTAATAGTGAGTTAACACCAAATTGTAGACTACGTAATAGTGAGTTAACACCGAGTTGTAGACTACGTAATAGTGAGTTAACACCAAGTTGTAGACTACGTAATAGTGAGTTAACACTGTTGTAGACTACGTAATAGTGAGTTAACACCAAGTTGTAGACTACGTAATAGTGAGTTAACACCAAGTTGTAGACTACGTAATAGTGAGTTAACACCAAGTTGTAGACTACGTAATAGTGAGTTAACACTGTTGTAGACTACGTAATAGTGAGTTAACACCAAGTTGTAGACTACGTAATAGTGAGTTAACACTGTTGTAGACTACGTAATAGTGAGTTAACACTGTTGTAGACTACGTAATAGTGAGTTAACACTGTTGTAGACTACGTAATAGTGAGTTAACACCAAGTTGTAGACTACGTAATAGTGAGTTAACACCAAGTTGTAGACTACGTAATAGTGAGTTAACACTGTTGTAGACTACGTAATAGTGAGTTAACACCGAGTTGTAGACTACGTAATACTGAGTTAACACTGTTGTAGACTACATAATAGTGAGTTAACACCAAGTTGTAGACTACGTAATAGTGAGTTAACACCAAGTTGTAGACTACGTAATAGTGAGTTAACACCAAATTGTAGACTACGTAATAGTGAGTTAACACTGTTGTAGACTACGTAATAGTGAGCTAACACCAAGTTGTAGACTAAGTAATAGTGAGTTAACACCAAGTTGTAGACTACGTAATAGTGAGTTAACATCAAGTTGTAGACTACGTAATAGTGAGTTAACACCAAGTTGTAGACTACGTAATAGTGAGTTAACACCAAGTTGTAGACTACGTAATAGTGAGTTAACACCAAGTTGTAGACTACGTAATAGTGAGTTAACACCAAGTTGTAGACTACGTAATAGTGAGTTAACACTGTTGTAGACTACGTAATAGTGAGTTAACACCAAGTTGTAGACTACGTAATAGTGAGTTAACACCAAGTTGTAGACTACGTAATAGTGAGTTAACACTGTTGTAGACTACGTAATAGTGAGTTAACACTGTTGTAGACTACGTAATAGTGAGTTAACACCAAGTTGTAGACTACGTAATAGTGAGTTAACACTGTTGTAGACTACGTAATAGTGAGTTAACACCGAGTTGTAGACTACGTAATAGTGAGTTAACACTGTTGTAGACTACGTAATAGTGAGTTAACACTGTTGTAGACTACGTAATAGTGAGTTAACACCAAGTTGTAGACTACGTAATAGTGAGTTAACACTGTTGTAGACTACGTAATAGTGAGTTAACACTAAAGTTGTAGACTACGTAATAGTGAGTTAACATTGTTGTAGACTACGTAATAGTGAGTTAACACTGTTGTAGACTACGTAATAGTGAGTTAACACTGTTGTAGACTACGTAATAGTGAGTTAACACCAAGTTGTAGACTACGTAATAGTGAGTTAACACCAAGTTGTAGACTACGTAATAGTGAGTTAACACTGTTGTAGACTACGTAATAGTGAGTTAACACTGTTGTAGACTACGTAATAGTGAGTTAACACCAAGTTGTAGACTACGTAATAGTGAGTTAACACTGTTGTAGACTACGTAATAGTGAGTTAACACCAAGTTGTAGACTACGTAATAGTGAGTTAACACCAAGTTGTAGACTACGTAATAGTGAGTTAACACTGTTGTAGACTACGTAATAGTGAGTTAACACTGTTGTAGACAACGTAATAGTGAGTTAACACTGTTGTAGACTACGTAATAGTGAGTTAACACTGTTGTAGACTACGTAATAGTGAGTTAACACCAAGTTGTAGACTACGTAATAGTGAGTTAACACTGTTGTAGACTACGTAATAGTGAGTTAACACCAAGTTGTAGACTACGTAATAGTGAGTTAACACTGTTGTAGACTACGTAATAGTGAGTTAACACTGTTGTAGACTACGTAATAGTGAGTTAACACTGTTGTAGACTACGTAATAGTGAGTTAACACCGAGTTGTAGACTACGTAATAGTGAGTTAACACCAAGTTGTAGACTACGTAATAGTGAGTTAACACCAAGTTGTAGACTACGTAATAGTGAGTTAACACTGTTGTAGACTACGTAATAGTGAGTTAACACTGTTGTAGACTACGTAATAGTGAGTTAACACCAAGTTGTAGACTACGTAATAGTGAGTTAACACTGTTGTAGACTACGTAATAGTGAGTTAACACTGTTGTAGACTACGTAATAGTGAGTTAACACTGTTGTAGACTACGTAATAGTGAGTTAACACCAAGTTGTAGACTACGTAATAGTGAGTTAACACCGAGTTGTAGACTACGTAATAGTGAGTTAACACCAAGTTGTAGACTACGTAATAGTGAGTTAACACTGTTGTAGACTACGTAATAGTGAGTTAACACCAAGTTGTAGACTACGTAATAGTGAGTTAACACTGTTGTAGACTACGTAATAGTGAGTTAACACCAAGTTGTAGACTACGTAATAGTGAGTTAACATTGTTGTAGACTACGTAATAGTGAGTTAACACCAAGTTGTAGACTACGTAATAGTGAGTTAACACCAAGTTGTAGACTACGTAATAGTGAGTTAACACTGCTGTAGACTACGTAATAGTGAGTTAACACCAAGTTGTAGACTACGTAATAGTGAGTTAACACTGTTGTAGACTACGTAATAGTGAGTTAACACTGTTGTAGACTACGTAATAGTGAGTTAACACTGTTGTAGACTATGTAATAGTGAGTTAACACCAAGTTGTAGACTACGTAATAGTGAGTTAACACCAAGTTGTAGACTACGTAATAGTGAGTTAACACTGTTGTAGACTACGTAATAGTGAGTTAACACCAAGTTGTAGACTACGTAATAGTGAGTTAACACCAAGTTGTAGACTACGTAATAGTGAGTTAACACCAAGTTGTAGACTACGTAATAGTGAGTTAACACCAAGTTGTAGACTACGTAATAGTGAGTTAACACCAAGTTGTAGACTACGTAATAGTGAGTTAACACCAAGTTGTAGACTACGTAATAGTGAGTTAACACTGTTGTAGACTACGTAATAGTGAGTTAACACCAAGTTGTAGACTACGTAATAGTGAGTTAACACTGTTGTAGACTACGTAATAGTGAGTTAACACCAAGTTGTAGACTACGTAATAGTGAGTTAACACCAAGTTGTAGACTACGTAATAGTGAGTTAACACCAAGTTGTAGACTACGTAATAGTGAGTTAACACTGTTGTAGACTACGTAATAGTGAGTTAACACTGTTGTAGACTACGTAATAGTGAGTTAACACCAAGTTGTAGACTACGTAATAGTGAGTTAACACTGTTGTAGACTACGTAATAGTGAGTTAACACTGTTGTAGACTACGTAATAGTGAGTTAACACCAAGTTGTAGACTACGTAATAGTGAGTTAACACTGTTGTAGACTACGTAATAGTGAGTTAACACCAAGTTGTAGACTACGTAATAGTGAGTTAACACTGTTGTAGACTACGTAATAGTGAGTTAACACTGTTGTAGACTACGTAATAGTGAGTTAACACTGTTGTAGACTACGTAATAGTGAGTTAACACCAAGTTGTAGACTACGTAATAGTGAGTTAACACCAAGTTGTAGACTACGTAATAGTGAGTTAACACCGAGTTGTAGACTACGTAATAGTGAGTTAACACCAAGTTGTAGACTACGTAATAGTGAGTTAACACTGTTGTAGACTACGTAATAGTGAGTTAACACTGTTGTAGACTACGTAATAGTGAGTTAACACCAAGTTGTAGACTACGTAATAGTGAGTTAACACCAAGTTGTAGACTACGTAATAGTGAGTTAACACCAAGTTGTAGACTACGTAATAGTGAGTTAACACCAAGTTGTAGACTACGTAATAGTGAGTTAACACTGTTGTAGACTACGTAATAGTGAGTTAACACCAAGTTGTAGACTACGTAATAGTGAGTTAACACCAAGTTGTAGACTACGTAATAGTGAGTTAACACTGTTGTAGACTACGTAATAGTGAGTTAACACCAAGTTGTAGACTACGTAATAGTGAGTTAACACTGTTGTAGACTACGTAATAGTGAGTTAACACCAAGTTGTAGACTACGTAATAGTGAGTTAACACCAAGTTGTAGACTACGTAATAGTGAGTTAACACTGTTGTAGACTACGTAATAGTGAGTTAACACCAAGTTGTAGACTACGTAATAGTGAGTTAACACTGTTGTAGACTACGTAATAGTGAGTTAACACTGTTGTAGACTACGTAATAGTGAGTTAACACTGTTGTAGACTACGTAATAGTGAGTTAACACTGTTGTAGACTACGTAATAGTGAGTTAACACTGTTGTAGACTACGTAATAGTGAGTTAACACTGAGTTGTAGACTACGTAATAGTGAGTTAACACTGTTGTAGACTACGTAATAGTGAGTTAACACCAAGTTGTAGACTACGTAATAGTGAGTTAACACTGTTGTAGACTACGTAATAGTGAGTTAACACCAAGTTGTAGACTACGTAATAGTGAGTTAACACCGAGTTGTAGACTACGTAATAGTGAGTTAACACCGAGTTGTAGACTACGTAATAGTGAGT
Organism: Osedax frankpressi; assembly: GCA_964035775.1. Classification (NCBI taxonomy): domain Eukaryota; kingdom Metazoa; phylum Annelida; class Polychaeta; order Sabellida; family Siboglinidae; genus Osedax; species Osedax frankpressi. The sequence goes on from OZ038316.1 coordinate 30,122,654, forward strand.
TAACACCAAGTTGTAGACTACGTAATAGTGAGTTAACACTGTTGTAGACTACGTAATAGTGAGTTAACACCAAGTTGTAGACTACGTAATAGTGAGTTAACACCAAGTTGTAGACTACGTAATAGTGAGTTAACACCGAGTTGTAGACTACGTAATAGTGAGTTAACACCAAGTTGTAGACTACGTAATAGTGAGTTAACACCAAGTTGTAGACTACGTAATAGTGAGTTAACACTGTTGTAGACTACGTAATAGTGAGTTAACACCAAGTTGTAGACTACGTAATAGTGAGTTAACACCAAGTTGTAGACTACGTAATAGTGAGTTAACACCAAGTTGTAGACTACGTAATAGTGAGTTAACACCAAGTTGTAGACTACGTAATAGTGAGTTAACACTGTTGTAGACTACGTAATAGTGAGTTAACACCAAGTTGTAGACTACGTAATAGTGAGTTAACACCAAGTTGTAGACTACGTAATAGTGAGTTAACACCAAGTTGTAGACTACGTAATAGTGAGTTAACACCAAGTTGTAGACTACGTAATAGTGAGTTAACACCAAGTTGTAGACTACGTAATATTGAGTTAACACCAAGTTGTAGACTAAGTAATAGTGAGTTAACACCGAGTTGTAGACTACGTAATAGTGAGTTAACACCAAGTTGTAGACTACGTAATAGTGAGTTAACACCAAGTTGTAGACTACGTAATAGTGAGTTAACACTGTTGTAGACTACGTAATAGTGAGTTAACACCAAGTTGTAGACTACGTAATAGTGAGTTAACACCAAGTTGTAGACTACGTAATAGTGAGTTAACACCAAGTTGTAGACTACGTAATAGTGAGTTAACACCAAGTTGTAGACTACGTAATAGTGAGTTAACACCAAGTTGTAGACTACGTAATATTGAGTTAACACCAAGTTGTAGACTAAGTAATAGTGAGTTAACACCGAGTTGTAGACTACGTAATAGTGAGTTAACACCAAGTTGTAGACTACGTAATAGTGAGTTAACACCAAGTTGTAGACTACGTAATAGTGAGTTAACACCAAGTTGTAGACTACGTAATAGTGAGTTAACACCAAGTTGTAGACTACGTAATAGTGAGTTAACACCAAGTTGTAGACTACGTAATAGTGAGTTAACACTGTTGTAGACTACGTAATAGTGAGTTAACACTGTTGTAGACTACGTAATAGTGAGTTAACACCAAGTTGTAGACTACGTAATAGTGAGTTAACACCAAGTTGTAGACTACGTAATAGTGAGTTAACACTGTTGTAGACTACGTAATAGTGAGTTAACACCAAGTTGTAGACTACGTAATAGTGAGTTAACACTGTTGTAGACTACGTAATAGTGAGTTAACACCAAGTTGTAGACTACGTAATAGTGAGTTAACACTGTTGTAGACTATGTAATAGTGAGTTAACACCAAGTTGTAGACTACGTAATAGTGAGTTAACACTGTTGTAGACTACGTAATAGTGAGTTAACACCGAGTTGTAGACTACGTAATAGTGAGTTAACACTGTTGTAGACTACGTAATAGTGAGTTAACACCAAGTTGTAGACTACGTAATAGTGAGTTAACACTGTTGTAGACTACGTAATAGTGAGTTAACACCAAGTTGTAGACTACGTAATAGTGAGTTAACACCAAGTTGTAGACTACGTAATAGTGAGTTAACACCAAGTTGTAGACTACGTAATAGTGAGTTAACACTGTTGTAGACTACGTAATAGTGAGTTAACACCAAGTTGTAGACTACGTAATAGTGAGTTAACACTGTTGTAGACTACGTAATAGTGAGTTAACACTGATGTAGACTACGTAATAGTGAGTTAACACTGTTGTAGACTACGTAATAGTGAGTTAACACTGTTGTAGACTACGTAATAGTGAGTTAACACTGTTGTAGACTACGTAATAGTGAGTTAACACTGTTGTAGACTACGTAATAGTGAGTTAACACCATGTTGTAGGCTACGTAATAGTGAGTTAACACCAAGTTGTAGACTACGTAATAGTGAGTTAACACTGTTGTAGACTACGTAATAGTGAGTTAACACTGTTGTAGACTACGTAATAGTGAGTTAACACCAAGTTGTAGACTACGTAATAGTGAGTTAACACCGAGTTGTAGACTACGTAATAGTGAGTTAACACCAAGTTGTAGACTACGTAATAGTGAGTTAACACCAAGTTGTAGACTACGTAATAGTGAGTTAACACTGTTGTAGACTACGTAATAGTGAGTTAACACTGTTGTAGACTACGTAATAGTGAGTTAACACTGTTGTAGACTACGTAATAGTGAGTTAACACCAAGTTGTAGACTAGGTAATAGTGAGTTAACACCAAGTTGTAGACTACGTAATAGTGAGTTAACACTGTTGTAGACTACGTAATAGTGAGTTAACACTGTTGTAGACTACGTAATAGTGAGTTAACACTGTTGTAGACTACGTAATAGTGAGTTAACACTGTTGTAGACTACGTAATAGTGAGTTAACACTGTTGTAGACTACGTAATAGTGAGTTAACACTGTTGTAGACTACGTAATAGTGAGTTAACACTGTTGTAGACTACGTAATAGTGAGTTAACACCAAGTTGTAGACTACGTAATAGTGAGTTAACACCAAGTTGTAGACTACGTAATAGTGAGTTAACACCAAGTTGTAGACTACGTAATAGTGAGTTAACACCAAGTTGTAGACTACGTAATAGTGAGTTAACACCAAGTTGTAGACTACGTAATAGTGAGTTAACACCAAGTTGTAGACTACGTAATAGTGAGTTAACACTAAGTTGTAGACTACGTAATAGTGAGTTAACAATGTTGTAGACTACGTAATAGTGAGTTAACACCAAGTTGTAGACTACGTAATAGTGAGTTAACACCAAGTTGTAGACTACGTAATAGTGAGTTAACACTGTTGTAGACTACGTAATAGTGAGTTAACACCAAGTTGTAGACTACGTAATAGTGAGTTAACACCAAGTTGTAGACTACGTAATAGTGAGTTAACACCAAGTTGTAGACTACGTAATAGTGAGTTAACACTGTTGTAGACTACGTAATAGTGAGTTAACACCAAGTTGTAGACTACGTAATAGTGAGTTAACACTGTTGTAGACTACGTAATAGTGAGTTAACACTGATGTAGACTACGTAATAGTGAGTTAACACTGTTGTAGACTACGTAATAGTGAGTTAACACTGTTGTAGACTACGTAATAGTGAGTTAACACTGTTGTAGACTACGTAATAGTGAGTTAACACTGTTGTAGACTACGTAATAGTGAGTTAACACCATGTTGTAGGCTACGTAATAGTGAGTTAACACCAAGTTGTAGACTACGTAATAGTGAGTTAACACTGTTGTAGACTACGTAATAGTGAGTTAACACTGTTGTAGACTACGTAATAGTGAGTTAACACCAAGTTGTAGACTACGTAATAGTGAGTTAACACCAAGTTGTAGACTACGTAATAGTGAGTTAACACCAAGTTGTAGACTACGTAATAGTGAGTTAACACCAAGTTGTAGACTACGTAATAGTGAGTTAACACCAAGTTGTAGACTACGTAATAGTGAGTTAACACCGAGTTGTAGACTACGTAATAGTGAGTTAACACTGTTGTAGACTACGTAATAGTGAGTTAACACTGTTGTAGACTACGTAATAGTGAGTTAACACTGTTGTAGACTACGTAATAGTGAGTTAACACTGTTGTAGACTACGTAATAGTGAGTTAACACCAAGTTGTAGACTACGTAATAGTGAGTTAACACCAAGTTGTAGACTACGTAATAGTGAGTTAACACCAAGTTGTAGACTACGTAATAGTGAGTTAACACCAAGTTGTAGACTACGTAATAGTGAGTTAACACCGAGTTGTAGACTACGTAATAGTGAGTTAACACTGTTGTAGACTACGTAATAGTGAGTTAACACCAAGTTGTAGACTACGTAATAGTGAGTTAACACCAAGTTGTAGACTACGTAATAGTGAGTTAACACCAAGTTGTAGACTACGTAATAGTGAGTTAACACCGAGTTGTAGACTACGTAATAGTGAGTTAACACTGTTGTAGACTACGTAATAGTGAGTTAACACCGAGTTGTAGACTACGTAATAGTGAGTTAACACCAAGTTGTAGACTACGTAATAGTGAGTTAACACCAAGTTGTAGACTACGTAATAGTGAGTTAACACTGTTGTAGACTACGTAATAGTGAGTTAACACCAAGTTGTAGACTACGTAATAGTGAGTTAACACTGTTGTAGACTACGTAATAGTGAGTTAACACCGAGTTGTAGACTACGTAATAGTGAGTTAACACCAAGTTGTAGACTACGTAATAGTGAGTTAACACTGTTGTAGACTACGTAATAGTGAGTTAACACCAAGTTGTAGACTACGTAATAGTGAGTTAACACTGTTGTAGACTACGTAATAGTGAGTTAACACTGTTGTAGACTACGTAATAGTGAGTTAACACCAAGTTGTAGACTACGTAATAGTGAGTTAACACCAAGGTGTAGACTACGTAATAGTGAGTTAACATCAAGTTGTAGACTACGTAATAGTGAGTTAACACCAAGTTGTAGACTACGTAATAGTGAGTTAACACTGTTGTAGACTACGTAATAGTGAGTTAACACTGTTGTAGACTACGTAATAGTGAGTTAACACTGTTGTAGACTACGTAATAGTGAGTTAACACTGTTGTAGACTACGTAATAGTGAGTTAACACCAAGTTGTAGACTACGTAATAGTGAGTTAACACCAAGTTGTAGACTATGTAATAGTGAGTTAACACCAAGTTGTAGACTACGTAATAGTGAGTTAACACCAAGTTGTAGACTACGTAATAGTGAGTTAACACTGTTGTAGACTACGTAATAGTGAGTTAACACTGTTGTAGACTACGTAATAGTGAGTTAACACTATTGTAGACTACGTAATAGTGAGTTAACACCAAGTTGTAGACTACGTAATAGTGAGTTAACACCAAGTTGTAGACTACGTAATAGTGAGTTAACACTGTTGTAGACTACGTAATAGTGAGTTAACACCAAGTTGTAGACTACGTAATAGTGAGTTAACACCAAGTTGTAGACTACGTAATAGTGAGTTAACACTGTTGTAGACTACGTAATAGTGAGTTAACTCCAAGTTGTAGACTACGTAATAGTGAGTTAACACCAAGTTGTAGACTACGTAATAGTGAGTTAACACTGTTGTAGACTACGTAATAGTGAGTTAACACTGTTGTAGACTACGTAATAGTGAGTTAACACCAAGTTGTAGACTACGTAATAGTGAGTTAACACTGTTGTAGACTACGTAATAGTGAGTTAACACCAAGTTGTAGACTACGTAATAGTGAGTTAACACTGTTGTAGACTACGTAATAGTGAGTTAACACTGTTGTAGACTACGTAATAGTGAGTTAACACCAAGTTGTAGACTACGTAATAGTGAGTTAACACCAAGTTGTAGACTACGTAATAGTGAGTTAACACTGTTGTAGACTACGTAATAGTGAGTTAACACCAAGTTGTAGACTACGTAATAGTGAGTTAACACTGTTGTAGACTACGTAATAGTGAGTTAACACCAAGTTGTAGACTACGTAATAGTGAGTTAACACCAAGTTGTAGACTACGTAATAGTGAGTTAACACCAAGTTGTAGACTACGTAATAGTGAGTTAACACTGTTGTAGACTACGTAATAGTGAGTTAACACTGTTGTAGACTACGTAATAGTGAGTTAACACTGTTATAGACTACGTAATAGTGAGTTAACACTAAGTTGTAGACTACGTAATAGTGAGTTAACACTGTTGTAGACTACGTAATAGTGAGTTAACACCAATTTGTAGACTACGTAATAGTGAGTTAACACCAAGTTGTAGACTACGTAATAGTGAGTTAACACTGTTGTAGACTACGTAATAGTGAGTTAACACTGTTGTAGACTACGTAATAGTGAGTTAACACTGTTGTAGACTACGTAATAGTGAGTTAACACTGTTGTAGACTACGTAATAGTGAGTTAACACTGTTATAGACTACGTAATAGTGAGTTAACACTAAGTTGTAGACTACGTAATAGTGAGTTAACAATGTTGTAGACTACGTAATAGTGAGTTAACACCAAGTTGTAGACTACGTAATAGTGAGTTAACACCAAGTTGTAGACTACGTAATAGTGAGTTAACACTGTTGTAGACTACGTAATAGTGAGTTAACACCAAGTTGTAGACTACGTAATAGTGAGTTAACACTGTTGTAGACTACGTAATAGTGAGTTAACACTGTTGTAGACTACTTATAGTGAGTTAACACCAAGTTGTAGACTACGTAATAGTGAGTTAACACTGTTGTAGACTACGTAATAGTGAGTTAACACCAAGTTGTAGACTACGTAATAGTGAGTTAACACCAAGTTGTAGACTACGTAATAGTGAGTTAACACTGTTGTAGACTACGTAATAGTGAGTTAACACTGTTGTAGACTACGTAATAGTGAGTTAACACTGTTGTAGACTACGTAATAGTGAGTTAACACCAAGTTGTAGACTACGTAATAGTGAGTTAACACTGTTGTAAACTACGTAATAGTGAGTTAACACCAAGTTGTAGACTACGTAATAGTGAGTTAACACTGTTGTAGACTACGTAATAGTGAGTTAACACTGTTGTAGACTACGTAATAGTGAGTTAACACCAAGTTGTAGACTACGTAATAGTGAGTTAACACCAAGTTGTAGACTACGTAATAGTGAGTTAACACCAAGTTGTAGACTACGTAATAGTGAGTTAACACTGTTGTAGACTACGTAATAGTGAGTTAACACCAAGTTGTAGACTACGTAATAGTGAGTTAACACTGTTGTAGACTACGTAATAGTGAGTTAACACCAAGTTGTAGACTACGTAATAGTGAGTTAACACCGAGTTGTAGACTACGTAATAGTGAGTTAACACTGTTGTAGACTACGTAATAGTGAGTTAACACCAAGTTGTAGACTACGTAATAGTGAGTTAACACTGTTGTAGACTACGTAATAGTGAGTTAACACTGTTGTAGACTACGTAATAGTGAGTTAACACTGTTGTAGACTACGTAATAGTGAGTTAACACCAAGTTGTAGACTATGTAATAGTGAGTTAACACTGTTGTAGACTACGTAATAGTGAGTTAACACCAAGTTGTAGACTACGTAATAGTGAGTTAACACCAAGTTGTAGACTACGTAATAGTGAGTTAACACCAAGTTGTAGACTACGTAATAGTGAGTTAACACTGTTGTAGACTACGTAATAGTGAGTTAACACTGTTGTAGACTACGTAATAGTGAGTTAACACCAAGTTGTAGACTACGTAATAGTGAGTTAACACTGTTGTAGACTACGTAATAGTGAGTTAACACCAAGTTGTAGACTACGTAATAGTGAGTTAACACTGTTGTAGACTACGTAATAGTGAGTTAACACTGTTGTAGACTACGTAATAGTGAGTTAACACTGTTGTAGACTACGTAATAGTGAGTTAACACTGTTGTAGACTACGTAATAGTGAGTTAACACTGTTATAGACTACGTAATAGTGAGTTAACACTAAGTTGTAGACTACGTAATAGTGAGTTAACAATGTTGTAGACTACGTAATAGTGAGTTAACACCAAGTTGTAGACTACGTAATAGTGAGTTAACACCAAGTTGTAGACTACGTAATAGTGAGTTAACACTATTGTAGACTACGTAATAGTGAGTTAACACCAAGTTGTAGACTACGTAATAGTGAGTTAACACTGTTGTAGACTACGTAATAGTGAGTTAACACTGTTGTAGACTACGTAATAGTGAGTTAACACCAAGTTGTAGACTACGTAATAGTGAGTTAACACTGTTGTAGACTATGTAATAGTGAGTTAACACTGTTGTAGACTACGTAATAGTGAGTTAACACTGTTGTAGACTACGTAATAGTGAGTTAACACTGTTGTAGACTACGTAATAGTGAGTTAACACTGTTGTAGACTACGTAATAGTGAGTTAACACCAAGTTGTAGACTACGTAATAGTGAGTTAACACTGTTGTAGACTACGTAATAGTGAGTTAACACCAAGTTGTAGACTACGTAATAGTGAGTTAACACTGTTGTAGACTACGTAATAGTGAGTTAACACTGTTGTAGACTACGTAATAGTGAGTTAACACCAAGTTGTAGACTACGTAATAGTGAGTTAACACCAAGTTGTAGACTACGTAATAGTGAGTTAACACTGTTGTAGACTACGTAATAGTGAGTTAACACTGTTGTAGACTACGTAATAGTGAGTTAACACCAAGTTGTAGACTACGTAATAGTGAGTTAACACCAAGTTGTAGACTACGTAATAGTGAGTTAACACTGTTGTAGACTACGTAATAGTGAGTTAACACCAAGTTGTAGACTACGTAATAGTGAGTTAACACTGTTGTAGACTACGTAATTGTGAGTTAACACTGTTGTAGACTACGTAATAGTGAGTTAACATCAAGTTGTAGACTACGTAATAGTGAGTTAACAATGTTGTAGACTACGTAATAGTGAGTTAACACCAAGTTGTAGACTACGTAATAGTGAGTTAACACTGTTGTAGACTACGTAATAGTGAGTTAACACTGTTGTAGACTAAGTAATAGTGAGTTAACACTGTTGTAGACTACGTAATAGTGAGTTAACACCAAGTTGTTGACTACGTAATAGTGAGTTAACACTGTTGTAGACTACGTAATAGTGAGTTAACACCAAGTTGTAGACTACGTAATAGTGAGTTAACACTGTTGTAGACTACGTAATAGTGAGTTAACACTGTTGTAGACTACGTAATAGTGAGTTAACACCAAGTTGTAGACTACGTAATAGTGAGTTAACACTGTTGTAGACTACGTAATAGTGAGTTAACACTGTTGTAGACTACGTAATAGTGAGTTAACACCAAGTTGTAGACTACGTAATAGTGAGTTAACACCAAGTTGTAGACTACGTAATAGTGAGTTAACACTGTTGTAGACTACGTAATAGTGAGTTAACACCAAGTTGTAGACTACGTAATAGTGAGTTAACACTGTTGTAGACTACGTAATAGTGAGTTAACACTGTTGTAGACTACGTAATAGTGAGTTAACACCAAGTTGTAGACTACGTAATAGTGAGTTAACACTGTTGTAGACTACGTAATAGTGAGTTAACACCAAGTTGTAGACTACGTAATAGTGAGTTAACACTGTTGTAGACTACGTAATAGTGAGTTAACACCAAGTTGTAGACTAGGTAATAGTGAGTTAACACCAAGTTGTAGACTACGTAATAGTGAGTTAACACTGTTGTAGACTACGTAATAGTGAGTTAACACTGTTGTAGACTACGTAATAGTGAGTTAACACCAAGTTGTAGACTACGTAATAGTGAGTTAACACTGTTGTAGACTACGTAATAGTGAGTTAACACTGTTGTAGACTACGTAATAGTGAGTTAACACTGTTGTAGACTACGTAATAGTGAGTTAACACCAAGTTGTAGACTACGTAATAGTGAGTTAACACTGTTGTAGACTACGTAATAGTGAGTTAACACTGTTGTAGACTACGTAATAGTGAGTTAACACTGTTGTAGACTACGTAATAGTGAGTTAACACTGTTGTAGACTACGTAATAGTGAGTTAACACCAAGTTGTAGACTACGTAATAGTGAGTTAACACCAAGTTGTAGACTACGTAATAGTGAGTTAACACCGAGTTGTAGACTACGTAATAGTGAGTTAACACCAAGTTGTAGACTACGTAATAGTGAGTTAACACCAAGTTGTAGACTACGTAATAGTGAGTTAACACCAAGTTGTAGACTACGTAATAGTGAGTTAACACCGAGTTGTAGACTACGTAATAGTGAGTTAACACCAAGTTGTAGACTACGTAATAGTGAGTTAACACCAAGTTGTAGACTACGTAATAGTGAGTTAACACCAAGTTGTAGACTACGTAATAGTGAGTTAACACTGTTGTAGACTACGTAATAGTGAGTTAACACTGTTGTAGACTACGTAATAGTGAGTTAACACTGTTGTAGACTACGTAATAGTGAGTTAACACCAAGTTGTAGACTACGTAATAGTGAGTTAACACCAAGTTGTAGACTACGTAATAGTGAGTTAACACTGTTGTAGACTACGTAATAGTGAGTTAACACTGTTGTAGACTACGTAATAGTGAGTTAACACTGTTGTAGACTACGTAATAGTGAGTTAACACTGTTGTAGACTACGTAATAGTGAGTTAACACTGTTGTAGACTACGTAATAGTGAGTTAACACCAAGTTGTAGACTACGTAATAGTGAGTTAACACTGTTGTAGACTACGTAATAGTGAGTTAACACCAAGTTGTAGACTACGTAATAGTGAGTTAACACTGTTGTAGACTACGTAATAGTGAGTTAACACCAAGTTGTAGACTACGTAATAGTGAGTTAACACCAAGTTGTAGACTACGTAATAGTGAGTTATCACCAAGTTGTAGACTACGTAATAGTGAGTTAACACCAAGTTGTAGACTACGTAATAGTGAGTTAACACTGTTGTAGACTACGTAATAGTGAGTTAACACCAAGTTGTAGACTACGTAATAGTGAGTTAACACCAAGTTGTAGACTATGTAATAGTGAGTTAACACCAAGTTGTAGACTATGTAATAGTGAGTTAACACTGTTGTAGACTACGTAATAGTGAGTTAACACCAAGTTGTAGACTACGTAATAGTGAGTTAACACCGAGTTGTAGACTACGTAATAGTGAGTTAACACCAAGTTGTAGACTACGTAATAGTGAGTTAACACCAAGTTGTAGACTACGTAATAGTGAGTTAACACTGTTGTAGACTACGTAATAGTGAGTTAACATTAAGTTGTAGACTACGTAATAGTGAGTTAACACTGTTGTAGACTACGTAATAGTGAGTTAACACTGTTGTAGACTACGTAATAGTGAGTTAACACTGTTGTAGACTACGTAATAGTGAGTTAACACCAAGTTGTAGACTACGTAATAGTGAGTTAACACCAAGTTGTAGACTACGTAATAGTGAGTTAACACCAAGTTGTAGACTACGTAATAGTGAGTTAACACTGTTGTAGACTACGTAATAGTGAGTTAACACCAAGTTGTAGACTACGTAATAGTGAGTTAACACCAAGTTGTAGACTACGTAATAGTGAGTTAACACCAAGTTGTAGACTACGTAATAGTGAGTTAACACTGTTGTAGACTACGTAATAGTGAGTTAACACCAAGTTGTAGACTACGTAATAGTGAGTTAACACCAAGTTGTAGACTACGTAATAGTGAGTTAACACCAAGTTGTAGACAACGTAATAGTGAGTTAACACTGTTGTAGACTACGTAATAGTGAGTTAACACTGTTGTAGACTACGTAATAGTGAGTTAACACCAAGTTGTAGACTATGTAATAGTGAGTTAACACTGTTGTAGACTACGTAATAGTGAGTTAACACTGTTGTAGACTACGTAATAGTGAGTTAACACCAAGTTGTAGACTACGTAATAGTGAGTTAACACCAAGTTGTAGACTACGTAATAGTGAGTTAACACTGTTGTAGACTACGTAATAGTGAGTTAACACCAAGTTGTAGACTACGTAATAGTGAGTTAACACTGTTGTAGACTACGTAATAGTGAGTTAACACCAAGTTGTAGACTACGTAATAGTGAGTTAACACCAAGTTGTAGACTACGTAATAGTGAGTTAACACCAAGTTGTAGACTACGTAATAGTGAGTTAACACTGTTGTAGACTACGTAATAGTGAGTTAACACTGTTGTAGACTACGTAATAGTGAGTTAACACTGTTGTAGACTACGTAATAGTGAGTTAACACCAAGTTGTAGACTACGTAATAGTGAGTTAACACTGTTGTAGACTACGTAATAGTGAGTTAACACTGTTGTAGACTACGTAATAGTGAGTTAACACCAAGTTGTAGACTACGTAATAGTGAGTTAACATCAAGTTGTAGACTACGTAATAGTGAGTTAACACTGTTGTAGACTACGTAATAGTGAGTTAACACCGAGTTGTAGACTACGTAATAGTGAGTTAACACCAAGTTGTAGACTACGTAATAGTGAGTTAACACTGTTGTAGACTACGTAATAGTGAGTTAACACCAAGTTGTAGACTACGTAATAGTGAGTTAACACCAAGTTGTAGACTACGTAATAGTGAGTTAACACCAAGTTGTAGACTACGTAATAGTGAGTTAACACTGTTGTAGACTACGTAATAGTGAGTTAACACTGTTGTAGACTACGTAATAGTGAGTTAACACCAAGTTGTAGACTACGTAATAGTGAGTTAACACTGTTGTAGACTACGTAATAGTGAGTTAACACTGTTGTAAACTACGTAATAGTGAGTTAACACCAAGTTGTAGACTACGTAATAGTGAGTTAACACCAAGTTGTAGACTACGTAATAGTGAGTTAACACTGTTGTAGACTACGTAATAGTGAGTTAACACTGTTGTAGACTACGTAATAGTGAGTTAACACCAAGTTGTAGACTACGTAATAGTGAGTTAACACCAAGTTGTAGACTACGTAATAGTGAGTTAACACTGTTGTAGACTACGTAATAGTGAGTTAACACTGTTGTAGACTACGTAATAGTGAGTTAACACTATTGTAGACTACGTAATAGTGAGTAACACCAAGTTGTAGACTACGTAATAGTGAGTTAACACCAAGTTGTAGACTACGTAATAGTGAGTTAACACCAAGTTGTAGACTACGTAATAGTGAGTTAACACTGTTGTAGACTACGTAATAGTGAGTTAACACCAAGTTGTAGACTACGTAATAGTGAGTTAACACCAAGTTGTAGACTACGTAATAGTGAGTTAACACCAAGTTGTAGACTACGTAATAGTGAGTTAACACCAAGTTGTAGACTACGTAATAGTGAGTTAACACCGAGTTGTAGACTACGTAATAGTGAGTTAACACCAAGTTGTAGACTACGTAATAGTGAGTTAACACCAAGTTGTAGACTACGTAATAGTGAGTTAACACCAAGTTGTAGACTACGTAATAGTGAGTTAACACTGTTGTAGACTACGTAATAGTGAGTTAACACCGAGTTGTAGACTACGTAATAGTGAGTTAACACCAAGTTGTAGACTACGTAATAGTGAGTTAACACTGTTGTAGACTACGTAATAGTGAGTTAACACCAAGTTGTAGACTACGTAATAGTGAGTTAACACTGTTATAGACTACGTAATAGTGAGTTAACACTGTTGTAGACTACGTAATAGTGAGTTAACACCAAGTTGTAGACTACGTAATAGTGAGTTAACACTGTTGTAGACTACGTAATAGTGAGTTAACACTGTTGTAGACTACGTAATAGTGAGTTAACACTGTTGTAGACTACGTAATAGTGAGTTAACACTGTTGTAGACTACGTAATAGTGAGTTAACACCAAGTTGTAGACTACGTAATAGTGAGTTAACACTGTTGTAGACTACGTAATAGTGAGTTAACACCAAGTTGTAGACTACGTAATAGTGAGTTAACACCAAGTTGTAGACTACGTAATAGTGAGTTAAAACTGTTGTAGACTACGTAATAGTGAGTTAACACCAAGTTGTAGACTACGTAATAGTGAGTTAACACTGTTGTAGACTACGTAATAGTGAGTTAACACTGTTGTAGACTACGTAATAGTGAGTTAACACCAAGTTGTAGACTACGTAATAGTGAGTTAACACCAAGTTGTAGACTACGTAATAGTGAGTTAACACTGTTGTAGACTACGTAATAGTGAGTTAACACCAAGTTGTAGACTACGTAATAGTGAGTTAACACTGTTGTAGACTACGTAATAGTGAGTTAACACTGTTGTAGACTACGTAATAGTGAGTTAACACCAAGTTGTAGACTACGTAATAGTGAGTTAACACCAAGTTGTAGACTACGTAATAGTGAGTTAACACCGAGTTGTAGACTACGTAATAGTGAGTTAACACTGTTGTAGACTACGTAATAGTGAGTAATATATGAAAAACAGTTTTCACACGCCCCTGTATCTTGACTAACATATAAACTGTACAAATGTCCTCTAGTTAGTATGAGGTTAGGGTATTAGCCAATATATCCAGGTACCTATATCTTCTATATATTAGTAACCTAGGGGTTGTTGACACCTGCAAGATAAGAGTATTTTTGTAATTATTATATTGTTTAATGATTATAAAAAAATAATTAAAATAATATAATTAAAATTTTAATATCACATTTCCTAACTTGTAACTAAATAATTCCATTATGATCAATTTCTCAACAATGAGTATTTGTTATTAGCTAAGATTGAAGTTAAACCTCTAAAATCAATCAACAAACAAAAACAGTAACACTAGTCTTATATTGATATATAAGTATTTGATTAAATTCAGAATTTAAAGTAGATACAAACTCTAGATAATAAATGAAGAGTTCTCTGAATAATTTAAAAATAAATTAATATTTTACTTAATTTCCTAAAACGGTTACATTATACGTGTACACTAATTCCATTATATTAAATTAAATATATATATATATATAGTTTATTAGTTAACATATAAATGTATTGTTGTAAATTGTATTGTTATTTCCTTGAATATTTTAATTTATATATTATTTATTTATTACATAATTCATTAATTATTTGTATTATAAGTATTGTAATTTTCAACAAATAATATAAAATATCCAAAAAATGTCCTTATCAATTTTAACTTTATATGATACGTTAGTTAATGATAAGTTTGAATCTTAGTATTTATTTATACAATCTATGGTCTGAATTATATAATAAGTTGTACACATGCCTTTAGTATAGATTTATACAATCTATGGTATGAATTATATAATAAGTTGTACTTTAGTATAGACTGTTAATACGGGTGGCTTTTATATTATGTTTATATACAATCATATAGGTGATATTTATAATAATATTTTATCTTCATTATTCATCTAAGATTTGTCCTTACATGTAAATAAGGTTTATTTTGAAGAACACAATTCTATGGGTAGGCCTTGTTTAGTCAAATAGCTCCAGGTAAACTTCCTTTGCACAGTAAGCTCGATCAGATATGTATTATGCAATGGTAATATCGGATATATTGGTGGAGTATATGAAAATCAAGTTTTGTATCAAGAGACTTAAATAATATAATTATATTTAAATATTATTGTGATACCCAATAAAATAGTAATATTCCTGTTTATATAGTTTTAAGTTGTCAGAAAGTATTTTGTGTAAGGATGTAAATGTAGAATACAGTTTTTATATAAAATGTAATCTTCGTTTTCGATAGTGATTCTGTAGTTTTTTGTGTGTAATTATTTATTAGTATCAGTAGCGAGACGAAGTATTTATGTCTAGATAGCATTAAGTGTCAATTAGTAATTTCGCAGTAATAACGATAGTAAAAGGTCATTGCATACGAAATTTAATATGTGGTGGTTAGTTGATTATTTTAGATGTTCGTTGAAGATGTTATGAATAGTTTGATACTTGATTAGTTTGATACTTGATTACTTTGCTACTTGATTAGTTTGATACTTGATTACTTTGCTACTTGATTAGTTTGCTACTTGATTACTTTGCTACTTGATTAGTTTGATACTTAATTACTTTGATACTTGATTAGTTTGATACTTAATTACTTTGATACTTGATTAGTTTGATACTTAATTACTTTGATATTATTTTATTGGCCTGGCATAATTTGTTTTGTTCGGAAAATTGTTTAGTAAATTGAACGTAAGCTTAAACTTTAATTTCTTTACGTTAAATTTGAGTAGTTCAATATTGTCAGTAGTAGTTGGTTGGAAGGATATCAGCTATCGTATAACGTAATACATCATTTTATTATGTATTGTTATTAAGTATTGGTGGGGTAGATTTGTAATATAGTTAATAGTCGTCACGTAAAAATTATAGTTAATAGTTAGTTAATAGTTAGTATGTATGCCTATTTTGTATAGATATGTAGTAGAACCTAAACAGTAATGTTGTTAGAACTACTCCGTTTAGATTAAGTGTACTGAGTGTATCGGAATATTTGTTATTTATTTTGATATTGCAAATATTGTTGGGAAGTTTTTGAATATTTTAGGATAATTCCTTTAATAATGAAGGAATTATTATCGGGGTAAAGTTATTCTTGAGTAATTTCTAATATTATATATATATTATAATATGAATATATATATATATATATTTATATATATATATATATATAAATATACATATATATATATTACATAACTATTACTTATATTAGTAGTACCGATACCATCCATTTTCTCATAGCTTCTTACAGACTGTATGATATAACATAATATCTACTAGGTTTCTAGTAGATGTTATGTTAGGTAGACATTCTAGTAGACATTCTAAATTTGTATTTGTTAATAATTTGTGTTATGAAGGTATTAACTATTGTAATAGACACAATGTAGACAATCAGACTATATAGTGTAATACAGTCTGTAAATTATATAGTGTATAATATCATAGATTCGATAATCCTATAATTATATAAACCCACTTCTTCCCATTAAAATAGCAACGTTACCAATGGCTACAAGTTATGTAAATAATAAATAAACTTACCATTTTTATATAGCCGATACTTACAATTATTTCACATTATTTTATAGTATTACTACTGTTGGTTTAGTCTAATTTATAATAAAATAGAAGTATAGTTATCTATAATATTGGATAATACATCATCAAGGTTTTGAATTTTAATAAAGCTAATTTTATTACAAAATATAACACATAAATTTAATTTTTTTTAAAGTCTTGATTAGTTCATGGTTTTTATTTATGTTATATATATTAATGCATTGTTATACTAAAGCTATACAATATTTTATTTTATTTCTGGGGTTTTATTTTAAGATTTGTTATATATATTATTATTAATATATTAATGTATTGTTATACTAAAGATATAGTACTATATATTTATTTGATTTTTTTTCTTATTGTATATTAGTTTGATACGCGTATGTAAAATAACATATTATTAATATAATTAAGATTGCAGTTTAATTAGTATATATAGTATTTTAACTAATCTATATATACATATATATATATATATATATATATATATATATATATATATATATATATATATATTAAGACAAGCCTAGTAAATAATTTTATATTTTAAAGTTTTAGTGAGGAACTATTGAATAAACTATATTTTCTATAATTATATATTATATAGCTAGGTCTCCTCATGTGATAACTTATAATTGTATTATTTATTCTTACTTTGTATGATTGGTATATTAAATATAATTGCATATACACGATGCTTATCAATTCTTCTGCGGAATTCTTAATTTGCCATTGTAGTTTCTGAGAAATCATATTTCAAACATGGACATAGTTATATAATATAGTACCTAATGATAAATATGGGAGTAGAACAAAATAGGCGGGTATTCTGTATTCGTTTTTACAGTACATTTACTTAATCGTAAACATCGAAATGCTGCAGATTATTTTCAGGGTTAACGCGGACGTATTCCTATATTTCAGATGTTGGAAGTCTACGAGATCGAGGAGCAAATACGCAACAAATCTCTTGTAAAGCGCATACGACCAGAACAATACTTCATCGACTTTGATTCGTTGAGAAGCGGTAATGTTACTGGTTAGTAATCCGTACTATTAGCGGTGTTAGTAAGGTGGTTAGCGGTGTTAGTAAGGTGGTTAGCGGTGTTAGTAAGGTGGTTAGCGGTGTTAGTAAGTTGGTTAGCGGTGTTAGTAAGGTGGTTAGCGGTGTTAGTAAGGTGGTCTGCGTTGTTTAGTAATCAATGGCGGCGTTACTGATTAGTGCCGGGAAATAGCGATATCGATATTAATAGATATGGTGTAGTAGTTAATGATGGGTAGTTAGTCGTTAGTGTTAGGTGTTAGTGATAGGTCGTTAGTCGTTAATTGCTCAGAGGTCAATGTTTAGTGGCGCGTGACTCACACCGTGAATTAGTGGTGTATTTTATGAAGTGGGTCATTTGTTAGGTTATTTAAAAGTAATATTACTTTATTACATAATACAAAAATTAAAATGTAATGTTGATTGACATTTATATAATTTGTTGTTATTTTCTTTTAAACTGGATATGTGATTATGCCTAATTTCATTAATACCGGATGGTATTATATAATCTCTTATCGGCGAAATCATTGCGAGTAATTTCCGATTTACAGAAACGCAATTCTTTCGAATCCTCTGTGAGAACCTGGATGTAAAATTGGCTCCTCTCGAAGAGAAACTATTGGCTGATAGATACCGAGTGGTAGGAGCGGTTTGTATTCACTCGCAATCAATATTAGATTTACTAGATATTATAATTATTAGTTATAGTTATTTCTGAAATATATTTTCATAAAAAAGTATTATTTTCAAATAATAATATTTCCAAATTCATAATTAAAAACTAATTCATATTACATAATACATATTACATAATACATATTACATAATACATATTACATAATACATATTACATATTATCTACTATTTTAGTTTTGTAGCTATTTATATAAATGTAATATATCTCTCATTTAATATAATCCAAACAATTAATATGATAATTTGTAAAAGATCATCTTTCTCTAGTTTAAAAATAATATTCCAGAATTTTCTATTGGTAATATTTGGTTATAAGCTGGTCACATTCTATACTTTCATAAACTATAACGATGTAGACTTAATTTTCAAAATCTAATTACATTATTTGAAGAGTATAATTATTTAAATAATTTATATATTTAATCTAATTTTAAAAAACTTTACCATAATTATAGAACGATTATAAGACAATTGAAACATATATAGTGTTGTATTTGTATATCAATATCGTTTTAAAATATCGCATCTAAACATATTTGAATTACGCATACCAGATTCTGAAATGAACTCTATCTATATCCCCCTCATGCAGTTTAACTATCCCAATCGTCTTTAATCAGTATCTCACCCAAACTATGACCCCAACCAATATATTAACTCTATACTATCGCAGCTTCCCAAAGGAGCCGCAAACATTTCGTACCGTAGGTTTTGTTATGCGATCGCCCATCCGGAGGCATTAGCGGGCCGTTGTGAAACCATGGCAACAGCTAAGGAACAGTTAGTAATACTACCTCGTGTATAACACCTTCAGATTGTTACACACCTCCGTCAACGTCCTTACACCACTCTCACCCGTAATTGCATCTCGTTATTCCGCACTACACCATTCGCCCCATACTCGACATCGCATAACTCGTACACCTCGCATAGTGTCCGGTATACGTACCTTATTAGATGGACTGTAATCATTTCCCTTTACTCCACCTTGTTGCTCGCATTCCAGCATTCCACCATCCTCCTCATCTACTAACGCCGGCATCGCACGCCGCTCTTATCTCTTGCCCCATCACAACACCGTCAAACTCACACACCACTATTAAATCCTCACACGCTTCTCTGTTACCCTGGCTCGTTCTTCCCGTTGCCAGTTCTTCCCCACACGCTCTACCCTTCTTCCCCATTTCCGCCAACAGTTTTGGTACCAGCCAAACCGTGAAGATACTGACCGCCGACGAAGAGGAGAAGATTGACCGCATTGTCTGCCTGCTCCACAAGGTCTATAAGTTCCGTGGCATCGACATTCGTACCGCCTGCAAGAACTTCGATTGGTCGCATAGAGGTCTTATTGAGAAGAGCCAGGTTACGTAATGTTAGGTAACTCGCTTTAATGGATACCATCTGGGCAATTTAACTTATTACTTTGATGCGAGAGCAAATGTAATTTTAAATTCATTTAAGTTTCTATTTTTTCTCTAATTCGATAAATTAATCACGTAAAGTTGTCGTACCAGATCTGCTTTCGTGGCTACACCTTAATCAATTTCTAGAGTTATAAACTAATTATCCACTATCATGAATTTATAATGTAACTGATTTGTATGAGCATTTTATTAAATCATGATATATATAACTGTTTCAATTTCTATTATAAGCAAAAGTTACAGAAAACCACACAGGTGATTTATTTTATGAGTCGAGTAAATTATTGAAATTTTAGACATCAGATGATTGTATTCTATCTATGCCGGAAATAAGTGCTTATTGATTCCTCAATACTTGTATAATTCAATAATACTATCCAGCAATTAACGAATGCTACGTGTTGTGTAAACTACAATTACCTAGAGTGTTTTTATATTTTCCAATCATTTTTAATAAATCAATAATCTCCCGATAAGTTATCTCTACGCAACACTTTGAAAGACTAGACGCATCCAATGCACCCGCTCTACAGCCCAGCCACGACGCATATCCATAACCATATCCCTTCTCTACAGTTCTACAGAAGTCTGCCCAAAGCAGCCGGAATAGATCACAACGATATGTACTTGTTGACGAAGAAGTATGAGTCATCGGAAGGTCTATTTAACTACATTAACCTTCATAACGATATCGAGGCTTACGGTTCCGCTGATCAAGATGCTCCCCAAGTCAATAGACCACTCACTAAACTAACTGAAGTTAGTGGGACCCTTCTTAACTGACCTATCTATCTCCCCTATTCGTCCTCTCATACTACCTCCCATCTCCCTCTTCTTTTCTCTCTCTGTGACTCTTTTCACCTCCTTATTCATATCTCCCTTCTCCAACTTTCTCTACCACTCGTTCCTCCTCCTCTCTCTTCCTCTCTACCTCATCCCTATTCCTCTCTTACTCTTCTCTCCCTTCTCCTTAATCTCTACTTCTTCTTCATCTCTCTCTCCTCCCTCTTTCCTACTTTCTTCCTTTTCCATATTTCTCTTTCCTTCCCACCTTCATATATTTCCCTCTCTTCCTGTTCATCTTTCTTCATCCCTTTTCCTCTTTCCCTCCGCCCCGTGTAATTATAAACTTCAATAATTACAGCATTTGAAAGAAGTTACCCTGCAGGAGATATTTGATAAAATTAAGGTTGCCGTTTACAAATTTGGCATCAGAACGTTTGAGTTCTTTAAAGGTTCTAATTTCTCTAATTTCTTGATATTTTCTTGTAGTTTTAATAAATGAAATATTCATCCGGTAATAACCTACGCCCCACTCGCTCCACATTATTCCAACCCTACACACTCTTACCCCTACTATGCAACCCACCCGACATCTCCGAGTTCCCACCCCTACTCCTTCGGAACCTCACCACCAAACCCCTGCAGACTACGACAAACTGCGCAAGGGCGAAGTGACCGCCAATCAGTTCGAGAGCGCCCTCTTCCTCGCCGTTGGTAAGGAGGCGTGTCTAAATAATGCCGAAGTGATCATGGTATCCAATTCGTATAGGACCGAGGGCGCCAAAGTACGATATCAGGAGTTCTGTTCGATGTGTGAACACGGTTAGATGTATATCAGGAATTCTCGTAGGCGACTTCTGCATTGTCCTCTAATTTAAGCAGATATTTCGCCTCACACTTGACCACTCGTAACACCGCTGACCTCTAATTTAACTCGAAATAAGATTTATCCGACTTAACCTCACATCCGAAGATAGATCATACAGCCGATTTTACCTAAAAAACTGACTCGACAACCTAATTATACCTGCAGTTTCGCTACTACCTCTCACTAAAATATGAGCTATATCTTATTGATATATTATTTACTACTTGCTCTAGCTAATATTAAATAGCTGGTATCAGGGCTTGTTTCTCATAAATGGTAATTCATTCGCCCATTATAGCCAATTGCAAGATTTTCAGTAAGATTTAAGATTTACAATGTACAATGTCCATAGAACATGTGATATTTATTAATATATAATGTAGAATAATATCTATTTTGATTATTATTTTGAAGAATTGTTGTGTCAAAAATTAATTTCAAATTTAATATGCCAATTCACGAACTAAATGTCAATTTAAAACCCTCCTAACATATTTAATGATTCCGTTTGCAGCTTTTAATGTTCCGGAACTAGAAAAAATGCCAACCAAGGAGTTATCAAGGCCACTGAGGGGTGAATTAGGCAGGGTTAGTTTTATTATGAATAACCTTGATTCTTTTATCCTGAATTGCCTGATCCAGGTTGACTTATAGGGATATCAAAATAACTTCACTTTCCTACGCATTTATAAAACTATTCCGCCATAGCTCTTCGTAACCGACCCCAACACCCATCTCAACTCCCTCCTAGACCACCGTAACACCCGACACACCCATTACCGCCCACAACCAGCCACCTCTCCCATTAGCCTTCCCATTCCCCACCCCGATACTCTCTTCCCCGCGCCGTTCCCCAAACTCGTCCCGTTTGCCCCGTCAGAGCCTCGCCTTCGTCGGCGACTACGAATCGCGGTGCGTCGACATCGTGAGCCGACTTCGCGATCAGGTGAGTCGGCGTCGAATCCTCGTCTACCCGTACTTCAAGGACTTCGACCGGGCGTCCGCCTACTCTCGCGTGGTCACCAAACTGCAGTTCCGACGAGTTCTGCACTTCCTCGACTTGAACCTCGGCGACGACGATTTCGCGTTGATCGCCGCCAAGTTCCGGGAACCCCGCAGCGGGGATATCGACTACCCGGCGTTCGTGCAGACTATCGACCGGGGTTGGTGCGGTGTGCGGTGTGCGGGGTGCGGGGTGCGGGGTGCGGGGTGCGGTGGAGCGATGGCTATGGACCCGTAGAACGGAGGGGCGAATTACGAAGACGGACAAAGACGTGTGCGCGTAACGGTCGCGAATTGGGATAGAGTGGCGTACTAGAGTAGCGGGGTCAGGGTCAAAGGGTCAAAGGGCGCATGGAGTGTACGCCGTACACTGTACGGGTAGCATGAGTTGGTCAGCGCGTGTAATAGCGAGGTATAATAGATAGCACGCGATGGATTGTGTATTTGGTGGAGCATAACTGGATAGAGTAATGTCGTGTAGCAAAGAGTGTAGAGTGGCGAGGTAGATTATTAACGTAGAGAAAAGTGTGTGGGCAGTAGAAATATGGAGTAAAGATTTGCGGAATATGAACTGATTAAGCTTCCCTACCTCAGACTTCACCAACTACGGTATCGACGAGGCTGAAGACCCAGAGCCCGATTGCAAAGAACCCCCAACCGAGGAAACTCTGCTCAAGGACGAGCCCCCAAACGATGGAACTACTTCTGCGGAATCACTAATGGCACGAATCCGACACCACGTTCTCACAAAACGTCTTAGGGTATGTTAAACTCACTCACTCACTCACTCACTCACTCACTCACTCACTCACTCACTCTCTCACTCATTCACTCATTAACTCATTAACTCACTCACTCACTCACTAAATCACTCACTCACTCACTCACTCACTCACTCACTCACTCACTCACTCACTCACTCACTCACTCACTCACTCACTCACTCACTCACTCTCTCACTCTCTCACTCATTCATTCGCTCACTCACTCATTAACTAACTCACTCACTCACTCACTCTCTCACTCTCTCACTCATTCATTCGCTCACTCACTCATTAACTAACTAACTCACTCACTCACTCACTCGCTCACTCATTTGCTCACTCACACATTAACTCACTCGCTCACTAAATCACTCACTCACTCACTCACTTACATACTCACTAAATCACTCACTCACTCACTCACTCACTCACTCACTCACTCACTCACTCACTCACTCACTCACTCTCTCAATCACTCAATCACTCACTCACTCACTCATTCACTCACTCACTCACTCACTCATTCACTCACTCACTCATTCACATAGTCACTCACTCACTCACTCATTCACTCACTCACTCACTAACTTCTCACTTATGCTATCACTCACTCACTCACTCACTCATTCACTCACTCACTCATTCACTCACTGACTCATTCACTGACTCATTCACTGACTCATTCACATAGTCACTCACTCACTCACTCACTCACTCTCTCAATCACTCAATCACTCACTCACTCACTCACTCACTCACTCACTCACTCACTCACTCACTCACTCACTCACTCACTCTCTCTCTCTCTCTCTCTCTCTCTCTCTCTCTCTCTCTCTCTCTCTCTCTCTCTCTCTCTCTCTCTCTCTCTCTCTCTCTCTCTCTCACTCACTCTGATTTAACCTTCGACAAGCATATTTCATTAATAACTAAGCAATGTAACTATAAAATATTAAAATAAAACAAATTAAACAACTTCTCAACCAGACATCACTAAAAATACTCACATCTTCCTACATTCTATCTAAACTTGACTACTGCAACTCACTTATAATTAATATACCTAAAACACAAGAAAAACGACTTAACAAAATTATTAACCAGACTTGCAGACTTATTTTCAAACTCCCTAAACGAACACACATCACATTATACAGAAAAAAACTTAAATTTCTAACCTTTAAACACAGATCCATATACAAAATTCTAACAATAATACATACAGCACTGAAAACTGACATCCCAAAATATATGAGCGACTCAATTAAATTAAAACTGATAAATAATCTAAGGTCATCCAATAAAAAACTGCTTAAACAAGACATAACAAACTATTTTTCCACAATTTTGGAATAAACTACCCATAACTGTTACCAATGAAATTAATACAAATACATTTAAAAGCAAACTTCACAAATACTTACTTGATCTAGACTGATATAGCCTGACACACCCTTATAATATTCCTATGCTACTGAATTATCAAATTGATTTACACTGTACTTTTATCTAATACTATATATATTACTCAACTACAAATACTCCATTACTTTATTTCTACAGCTTATATTATTTTCCCACTTTTACTACGTACTTCTTACCAACCTCACTATCACATATTTTCTCTACACACTATTATCCCCTATACATTTCTCCCATATACACAAAGTACATTGCATACCTCCCTCACATGCATTTCCCTCTCACGCAACTTCCTTACACATAATACCTAAATTATTTCGATTATTTATTTATTTTGAAAAACGTATTATTTACCTTATTAATTTTGTTATATTTCGTTAATAATACTTACACTCACCTTCTAACAATGTACAAATTGTAATTTCGTGAATAAACATATACACACACACACTTACTCACTCACTCATTCACTCACTCACTCATTCACTTGATCACCCATTCACCCACACACACACTGACCCATTCAATCACTCACTCACTCACTCACTCACTCACTCTCTCACTCACTCACTCACTCACTCACTCACTCACTCTCTCACTCACTCTCTCACTCACTCACAATTCTTAACTCCGCCCCCATCAGGTCACCGAGTTTTTCAGTGATTTCGATAAGTTGCGAAGTGGTCTCATCACCGGAAGTCAATTTCGCCGTTGTCTTAGTGACCTGGGTCTGTCGAAACTCGGCGAGCACGACCTCAATGACCTCCACTTCCGCTTGTTGTTCGAATGTTACGGTGATCCCGTTGCTAATACAGTCAACTGGGTGCGTTTCTGCAACGAACTCGATATCGGTATGTAGACCACTCACTTCACACACTTTTACCTCTTATAACCAAACCCCTAACCACATCCCTAACCACACTCCTAACCACACTCCTAAGCAAACCCTTAACCTCACCCTTAACCACATCCCTAACCAAACCCCTAACCGCATCCCTAACCTCACCCTTAACCACATCCCTAACCACACTCCTAACCGCAAACCTAATCAAACCCTTAACTACACCCCTAACCACACCTCTAACCACACTTATAACCACACTCCTAATCGCACACCTAAGCAAACCCTTAACCTCACCCTTAACCACATCCCTAACATCATCCCTAACCACACCCCTAACCACACCCTTAAACACACCCCTAACCACACTCCTAATCGCATCCCTAACCACACCCTTAACCACATCCCTAACCACACCTCTAACCACACTCCTAACCGTAAACCTAAGCAGACCCTTAACCTCGCCCTTAACCACATCCCTAACCACACTTATAACCGCATACCTAACCGCACACCTAATCGCACCCTAACCACACCCCTAACCACACTCCTAACCGCACCCCTAACCGCACACCTAACCACACCCCTAACCGCACCCCTAACCACACCCCTAACCGCACCCTTAACCGCACCCCTAACCGCAAACCTAACCAAACCCCTAACCACAGCTCTAACTACACCCCTAACCACACCCCTCAGTGTTCACCACGCCAGGACTAGAGAAGATGCCTACTTATAACGTACCACCGTCCAACCTCCACGAGTGCTCCAAGCCGGGGACCACTCAATGGCAGTTCGCTAGCGAACAACACTTACAATTGTACGACAAGACAATGGGAAAATGGCGCAGTAGGGTCGCGGAGAGGAGAGTTCTCGTTAAACCTCTCATGCAAGACTTTGATATGTTAGCCACGCCTATACCCCCTGCCACGCCTACACCTCCTGCCACGCCTATACCCCTGCCACGCCTACAGCTCCTGTCACGCCTATACCCCCTGCCACGCCTACATCCCCTGCCACGCCTACACCTCCTGCCACGCCTACACCTCCTGCCACGCCTACACCTTCTGCCACGCCTACACCTCCTGCCACGCCTACACCTCCTGCCACGCCTATATCCCCTTCCTCTACGTCCCTCTCCGAGCTCCTCTAATCCCCATCGGCCCAGGCGTAGCCCCCTCCAAACCCCCTATCCGTCTACTCACGCCCTACCACCAACTACTCGCCAGGAACAACAACGGTCACATCACGGTACAGAACTTCAAACAGTGTTTGCGAATGCTGGACTTGAGTACCGACGGTATTTCGATGACGGCGGTGGTGGCGCGTTTCCAAGACGACCTCGGCCTCGACTACTTCCGGTTCCTGGAGGCACTCGAGCCGACCGCAAAGTCTACATCGGCTTATCTAGAGAGAGTGAAGACACTTCGAAAACAAAACAATCTTCCCAAGGTCACCCGGAGCTTTGTTCCCAGATTCCCAAGAAAGCAATTCATTGGATATCATTTCTGATATACAATAATATACAAATAGATTTTATTGAAAGATGTAAAATATATTTCAATTGTAAGCACTTCAAATAATAATCACATCACTCTGTTTGCTTGGTATTTTAGTGAGTCTCTAGTTCTCCTTTGTTAAAGCACTTTGTAACCGTAGACTACCATCCCCAGATGCCAGAATTCTACCCAGAATCCGACCTAACAAGCATCCTCAAGAAAATCAAACTATTGGTGAGAATTTATAAGAAATCAATTCCAATGCTTTCAAAATTAATTGTAAAATATCACTTTTTGAGGGAATTTGTATTACTACGAATTATATCCTACCTCAATCTAGGAACTAACTTATCTTTCCTCACTCTAGGAACTAACTTATCTTTCCTCAATCTAGGAACTAACTTATCTTTCCTCAATCTAGGATCTAACTTATTGGGATAGAAATGAAAGCCCTTTAAAATCTATTAATTAAGGATTTATTACACTTATGCCCCATACTAAATCTCACCACGACCCGTAACCCGGCCTCAGGTGGTAAAGCAGCGTATACGCATACTGGAGTGGATGAAAGACTACGACAAGATGAATGTAGGCCGTATAAGTAGGCAAAACTTCAGAAGAGCTATGGACCTCTGCAAACTCTCTCTCTGCGAATCTGAATTGGCGATACTGGAGGACCAGTGAGTATGCAAAGCGAATCCCCGTTAAGAATGGCATCGGCTCCTCTCACCCCCCCCCACCTCCGCCTCCTCGCGCCCCCACCACCCCCTCTCTAGGAACTAACTTATCTTACCTCAATCTAGGAACTAACTTATCTTACCCCCTAAATTCGGCCCCACCACTAAACTCGCCCCCCCACTAAACGCGCCCCCACCCTAAACGCGCCCTCACCCCCTCTCGCGGCCCCACCACTAAACTCGGCCCCCACTACTAAATCCGCTCCCACCACTAAACGCACCCCCACCACTAATCGCGCCCCCCACCACTAAACTCGCCCCCACCACTAAACTCGCCCCACCACTAATCCCGCCCCCACCACTAAACACGCCCCTAAACTCGCCCCCACCACTAACCCCGCCCCCCTCTTCACAGCTACCTCGGTGTCAACGGCGAGGTTCGCTACCGGAGTTTCAACGTCGACATCGAATCCGCGTTCACCGAATACGATTTGGAGCGAAAACCCTGCGCCGAGGTCCAACGTTTCGAGGACAACGACGGCGCCGACGCTCCAAACGAACTCAACGAAGTCGGGGCTCGAGAATCCGACCGCGCCATGGTCGAACTCGCCGAGAAGGTTGCCGACCTCGAAACAACCACCAACCCTAGACAACCAACCCTAGACCTAGACCTAGATCTCAGCCGATACGTAGAGAGATAGACGTAGTATCGTTTACGCTAGGCTCGGCATAATTCCCAGTTTGATTGACAGGTCCGCGGCAGTCGCATGCAACTGTTCCCGTTATTCGAGGACTTCGATCGCATCAACAACGGAACCGTGACTTTGCTACAGTTTCGCCGCGTCCTGCAGAGCTTGGAGTTGGCCAATATCGTGAAGACGGAGTTGCAGTGGAATTGTCTATACGCTCGCTTCAAACAGAGAGTCGGAGGAAAAGTTTGTTCTATAAATAGATCCAAATATTTCAAATCTAGCCGAACGTATATTTATTTCTATTTCGAAAGATTTTATTCAATATATTTTGTTAGTAATATTCCAATGTAATTATAACAATAGTTCAATTTTTGTAATTATTAGATTCAACGCCTGAGATGATAATCTTTACTGAATTATTATTTATTATTATATTTGATCTATATTTAAATGTATCCTAATTATGTCGTAGTTTATAGATTATATTTTTATTTTAACTAGTTAATTTAATTTTGCGTAATTCAAATTTTAATTTGAACCAATTTCAAAAAGTTAAACCATTTTCTAATATCTTTGAACTTGATTAAGAAGTAAATAACATTTAAGGAAATAATTTCAATGATTTCAAAGATTATAATAATTATTAACAGATTGTGAAATTAAAATATACAATTTATTTGAATTGTAACATTTCTTATAATACACGCTATTGCAGGATATGGTGAATTACATGAAATTCTGCGATGAAATCTACAACATTGGCAATTTCGAGTGGAGAAAACCATAGAAAAGGTGGGCCCCGTATCTAAAGGTCGCCTATACCCCCTATTCGGGTCACCTGGTGGCTCAGTTTGGCAATATTTGACGCGATTGACTTCTTTAGAAAAGTTTGATTCACCGACACCACACCAAACAGAATTGACAGCTGCTGTTTTGTCAACTGCGAAATGATTCAGTAGTATTATCATGGTATTCTGTGTTATTATCATTCTATCATTCATTATATGTACTATAACTGATTCAGTAGTATTATCATGGTATTCTGTGTTATTATCATGTTATTATCGAAACACTCCTACACTACTATGCTCCTACGGCTCTAGCTAAAGTTACCTTGTGTTTGTAAGTGTCTACGAGCGTAGAGATGTTTTTTGTAAATTTCAAGCACAACGGTTGGTTATTATTTCTCAAGAATGAGATCATCTTGTCGATTTCGCTTTCTCTGAGTATCATCTGTTTTATTTTAATGAAATATTATTTTGAATACATTAAACATATAAATTGAGTTTTGTACATTTTGCGTAGAATGAGATTTGAAAATATAATATAAGAGAGATAATGAAGTTTATTAATAACAATAAATCAAATACAATTAAATTATTATGAAATTTCACATTATAATAATTGTTATCGATTTGAATATCAATCTAAATAAATTTAATCTTAATAAGTTTACCGAGATCAGGATTACAGCGTTTGGAACAAACTTTACTTTTGAAAAGATTAGCAAACAAGATATTTATCTGCGGACTGTCGGTACGCATGTCAAATAATTTTGAATAAAATATCCGCCGTTGATCGTCGACAAACGCTTCTTGCAACACCGTCGCCATTAAAGTCACTTGGCGATAAGCTGCGAAAAGAGAGAATGTGTGTATAGCAAGAGCTTGTGTGTAGCAAGAGTGTGTGTAGCAAGAGCTTGTGTGTGTAGCAAGAGTGTGTGTAGCAAGAGCTTGTGTGTGTAGCAAGAGTGTGTGTAGCAAGAGTCTGTGTAGCAAGAGTGTGTGTAGCAAGAGTGTATGTAGCAAGAGTGTGTGTAGTAAGAGATTGTGTATAGCAAGAGCTTGTGTGTGTAGCAAGAGTGCGTGTGTAGACAGAGCTTGTGTATAGCAAGAGTGTGTATAGCAAGAGTGTGTGTAGTAAGAGTGTATGTAGCAAAAGCTTGTGTGTATTACATTCGATAAGACGGAATTTTTGTGAATTCAAACTTTAAAAAACACTATTAGATGTAATAATCTCTTTGTTATGTGAATATTGGTTGTACTTGTATTTGAGAAATACTTGAGAAGATTGGAGTATTTAGTAACTTACGTTTATACTCAATTACAATGATATTATTGTTATAAATTCTTTATAAAAGTGCAATTATCAATAGGAATACAATTAAGTTCATTTCTGATTGGTGACTTCATTTATTCTATTAATAGAAAGTTTTCATTGACTTCGAATAAATGTGAAATCACATTTACAGAAATATCTGGTAATATTTTTAAATGAATTGAAAAAATTCCATTTAAGTTACTGACAATAGGTTATTAATAAAAACACTTAGAAATCATATCCTTCTACATTCGGAGAGAGTTTGGCCTTAGCACCGAGATAGTTCAAACCGAGGTCAGGCGAATTGCAGAGTTCAATAAAAGCATTAGTCATCGGCTGCGAGAACACTTTGGAGAAACTGACAACCAGCGCTGTGGTCTTCCTGGGCGTGGTTAGTGACTCACTGTTTACCTGTGTGGGGGTGGGGGGTGGGGTATGCAATGGGGGCGGTGGTGGTGGTGGGGTGTGCAATGGCGGTGGTGGGGGTGGGGTGCAATGGGGGCGGTGGCAGTGGGGTGTGCAATGGGGGAGGTGGGGGCGGTGGGGTGTGCAATGGGGGCGGTGGGGGTGGTGGGGTGTGCAGTGGCGGTGGTGGGGGTGGGGTGCAATGGGGGCGGTGGCAGTGGGGTGTGCAATGGGGGAGGTGGGGGCGGTGGGGTGTGCAATGGGGGCGGTGGGGGTGGTGGGGTGTGCAATGGGGGAGGTGGGGGTGGTGGGGTGTGCAGTGGCGGTGGTGGGGGTGGGGTGCAATGGGGGCGGTGGCAGTGGGGTGTGCAATGGGGGAGGTGGGGGCGGTGGCGGTGGGGTGTGCAATGGGGGCGGTGGGGGTGGTGGGGTGTGCAATGGGGGCGGTGGGGGCGGTTGGGTGTGCAATGGGGGCGGGGGTAAAGCAATGGTGCGGTTGCCTACATATTAGCATTGAGCCTCAACCTATCTATGTAGTGAGAGGTGTGTGGTGTGTGGTGTGGTGTGTGGAGCGGTGTGGAGTGGTGTATGAGAGCGGGGTTATAAAGCAGCGATGCAATCTCCCTACAGGGATACGGGGTACTAGCGTTGAACCATTACTTATCTGTTTATGTATGCGATATGTGGTGTGTGTGTATGTATGTGTGTGTGTTTGTGTGTGTGTGTGTGTGTGTGTGTGTGAGTTAATAAAGGAGAATAAATGTGCTGTAGAACCATGTTAATATGTGGTAAGGAATTAATGGTAAAATAAAATTGAATTAAATTAACCAGAGTGTAAGTTAGTGAGTGTGAGTTAGTTAATGTGAGTTAGTTAATATGAGTTAATGTGTGTGAGTTAGTTAATGTGATTTAATGAGCGTGAGTGAATAAGTGTGTGTGTGAGTTAATGAGTGTGAGTGTGAGTTAGTTAATGTGATTTAATGAGTGTGAGTTAGTTAATGTGAGTTAATGAGTGTGAGTGAATAAGTGTGAGTATGAGTTAGTTAATGTGAGTTAATGAGTGTGAGTGTGAGTTAATGAATGTGAGTTAGTTAATGTGAGTTAATGAGTATGAGTGTGAGTTAGTTAATGTGAGTTAATGGGTGTGAGTGTGAGTTAATGAGTGTGAGTGTGAGTTAGTTAATGTGAGTTAATAAGTGTGAGTGTGAGTTAGTTAATGTGAGTTAATGAGTGTGAATTAATGAGTGAGTTAGTTAATGTGAGTTAATGAGTGTGAATTAATGAGCGTGAGTTAGTTAATGTGAGTTAATGGGTGTGAGTTAATGAGTGTGAGTTTATGAGTGTGAGTTTGAGTTAGTTAATGAGTGTGAGTTTGTGAGTGTAAGTTAATGAGTGTGAGTGTGAGTTAGTTAATGTGAGTTAATGAGTGTTAGTTAGTTAATGTGAGTTAGTGAGTTTGTGAGTGTGAGTTTATGAGTGTGAGTTTGAGTTAGTTAATGAGTGTGAGTTTGTGAGTGTAAGTTAATGAGTGTGAGTTAGTTAATGTGAGTTAATGAGTGTTAGTTAGTTAATGCGAGTTTGTGAGTGTGAGTTTATGAGTGTGAGTTTGAGTTAGTTAATGAGTGTGAGTTTGTGAGTGTAAGTTAATGAGTGTGAGTGTGAGTTAGTTAATGAGTGTGAGTTTGTGAGTGTAAGTTAATGAGTGTGAGTGTGAGTTAGTTAATGTGAGTTAGTGAGTTTGTGAGTTTATGAGTGTGAGTTTGAGTTAGTTATGAGTGTGAGTGTGAGTTAGTTAATGAGTGTGAGTTTGTGAGTGTAAGTTAATGAGTGTGAGTGTGAGTTAGTTAATGTGAGTTAATGAGTGTCAGTTAGTTAATGTGAGTTAGTGAGTTGGTGTGTGTGTGTGAGTTTATGAGTGTGAGTTTGAGTTAGTTAATGAGTGTAAGTTAATGAGTGTGAGTTAGTTAATGTGAGATAATCAGTGTGAGTGTGAGTTAGTTAATGTGAAATAATCAGTGTGAGTGTGAGTTAGTTAATGTGAGTTAGTTATAAAGTTGATATTCTAAACATTCACTAAGAAAAAACAACAATATCTAACAATATCTATATGATAATAGTAATAAATGATTTCATTAATTCTATAAACTTTTGTATATATCTTTTACCAAATGCAATCAAATATAAAGAATATATAATATAATATTCAATATAATATACAATCTAATATGCAATATAATACATAATACACAATACACAATATAACATAAATATTTATAAATAATTATAAAATAAAAAATGTAATTTACAACAGAATAGCTTATTGTATATTTCAACAGGAAATTATGATACTATTATTATTTAATTATGATACTATTAATATTTAATGTAGGACAATAGGGAATAGATTAAATATGTTGTCAAAGTTTAGTAAATAGGTTGATTACAGCTGATAATTTAATCATCAAAACATAATGGAACTTAAAAGTGTGATTTAGATTTCTTTATAATCTGTATCCGTGTCTATCTGTAATGCATCCATTCAATTATATTTCAATAGAAGAACAGAAAATAATTAAAAATTCACTCATAAATTTAGAAATTTAATAGTTAAATATAAAATTTCAAAAAAGTATTTATTTGTTGGTGAATAATCAGAAACTTAAAAAAACAATAGTTGTTTATATTACAAAAGTAAAGGAATCTATTTAAAAAAGTACTGTTGGTATTTTACAAACGCTAGTTTTAATTAGGCTTAGATGGAGAAATGATGTATACATTTCAGAATAGAGAGACACGGGGTTTGGGTGCCACACTTTAGGGTGTAAAGGGGGCGGTGATTAGAACTGTAAGAATGACGAGTAGCTAGGCCCCGCATAGCGTCGAGTAGGGGCAAGATACGAGACGCGGAAGGGGATGTCTCTTAAAACCGTTGGTATGACGATGAAGCGAGTAACCAGGGCAGCATTATGCTGCGTAAGGGGCGGAGTCAACGAAGTTAGGTAAAGTAGAGCGAAATCGACTTCGCACCCGGACAACAATGGAGATATGACCTCCAAAACTTCGTCGAGCTGTATAAATAAAGGAGGTCAAAAGGAGTCAACATCAGATGGGAAGGTCGTAATATGTTAAAGACGATTTGAAGTTGGATAGTGAGGGATGAGGTCAAAGTCGTGGATTAAATATAGGAAAGAATTGCCATAAATGATAAGAGGTAAATCATCAGGAATATTGACAAGATAAAGATCAGATTTGATAAATATGAATATTATTTGAGGTAGTAAATTTTAAAATAAGAAATATTAAATTAATGCCAAACATTTCACTATTATTGACCAAACAAATATATGTAAAAATGAATCCTAACCCTAACTCTAACCCAAACCCAAACCCAAACCCTAACCCTAGCATTGTCGTAGAACAAATCATTACATTCGCTGTCGCAGAATTGACCTCTCCAACATGAGAGAATATGGTCTCTCATAGCCTTAAATGAGTGGTAAAGTGTTATTCTAGAGTTATGTAGAACCACGAAATACGTTATGAAGAGCTATGTAGAGTTATGTAGAGTTATGTAGAGTTATGTAGAACCACGAGTATTGAAAGGGATATTGATGGGGGTATTGAAGGTAAATTAATAGGAGTATATAATGGGATATTGATGGAGTTATCAATGGGGATATTGATGGAATTATGTAATGGATTATTGATGTGGATACTGATGGGGATATTAGTGGAGTTATTGATGGGGATATTAATAGGGTTATTGATGGGGATATTGATTGTGATATTGATTGGGATATTGATTGAGATATTAATGAGGATATTAATGAGGATATTAATCTGGGTATTGATGGGGGTATTGATGGGAGTATTGATGGGAGTATTGATGGGGGTATTGATAGGGGTATTGGTGGGGGTATTGATGTGGGTATTGATGGGGCTATTGATAGGGTCAGTGATTAGGGATAGTAATAGGGGTATTGCTGGGGATATTGATGGGGGTATTAATTGGGTTATTGATGGGGCTATTGATGGAAGTATTCAAGAGGTTATTGTAGGGGGTATTGATGGGGATATTAATGGGGCTATCTATGGGGTATTGATGGAAATATTTAATGGATTATTGATGGGGATATTTGTGGGATTATTGATGGGGATATTGATTGGGATATTGATTGGGATATTGATTGGGATATTGATTGGGATATTAATTGAGATATTAATGAGGATATTAATTAATCTGGGTATTTATGGGGGTATCGATGGGGGTATTAATTAGGGGTATTGATAGGGGTATAGATGGGAATATTCATTAAAGGAGGAATGCGATCTAAAGCGGTATAGTACGACTACTGTAACAGGTACGCATCTAAATATAATGCTGTAGGCATTCACATAACCTCAACATCGCAATCGGGCAAAGGGGTCGACCGGCGGTGGTTCGCGGAGTCACTCAAGCGTGACGCCGACGAGTCACTCGAGCGTGACGTCGACGAGTCATCGGATAACATAACGACATCATCGCGGGGCTCGGCTGCGGGAACAGTAAGAAACAATTGAATTACGAATGACTGGCGGCACTGCAGCTTACTTAATGAAATGCATCGTCTTAGACAATGGATTGAAGCGTCTTAGACAATGGATCGAAGCGTATTAGACAATGGATCTTATACGTATTCAAACTATACATGCATACAATATAATAGCTATATAATTGTATACTAAATAGTTAGTTTTTGAAAACAATATATAATTTATAATTTAACTTCTGAACATATATGTATAAATATTCGCGATAAACTGCGATGATGAATCAATAAAGTAAAAAGTAAGGCGATACGATAACTACGTAAACACCAGATAATGTAATCGCTTCGGAACCGAACCTATTACCGGCGACGGAGGTGTAGAAGTCGTCGCTGACAATGAAGCTAAAACTGTATCCGTTGGTCTTTCGAGTCGGTCTATGAGAGAGAGGTAACGGGCGGACCGTCTAGGCTTGTAATTATACTCTACGGAGAGGATTACAAAGTAAATAGAGAGTAGGGATTAATTAGAGGGTACTTAGAGGGTAATTAGAGGGTAATTAGAGAGTAAATAGAGAGTAGATAGAGAGCAATTAGAGGGTAATTAGAGTGTACTAGAGAGTAATTAAATAGTATATTGAAAGTAAATAGAGAGTAAATAGGAAGTAAAAAGAAAGTAAATTTACAAAGAGTAAATAAAGAGTACATAGAACTTAAAAAGAGAGTAAATAAAGAATAAGGAGATGGCTTATATACGTCAAATATAATTTTTATAATATTTTTAGCTTTATTTATATTTTAAGAATATTAATTTTAAATTTCAGATCAAAAAAAGCAATATAAATGACATAAATTACGTATTTTATATAGGTAATGTTAAAATAAAAATATTATATAAATATTATTAAATTCAGTTTTGCATATTAAAATAATATATCCTTTAAATATCTATATTTCAATATTTTACAATAAGATACAATGCAATAAGATAATATTAGTATTGTGATATCTACAGAGAATAAAACGTTTCAAATACAATGGTCAACTTTCCTCTGTATTTCTTGAATTTTAAAATTTATTTACCGACAATTTTTGAATTTATTATTAGGATATGACCAAATACTAAACACTCATTACATACGAATGATATGCTGACCAATACATATTCATAACAATGTAATGTTAGTCAAATTATTATATGTCAATATAGTAGATATATAAATATATTGAATATAAAATGGAATTTTAATAAAATTATTATAAATGTTGAGGATATTTGTATTGTAAGTACATCATTAACCAGTAACTTTACTTATTACAGAAACAGAATCAGCCACTGAACCATTAGCAGTCTATGAACCTCTTCATGAATATGTACCTTCATTATATATTCAAATAAAGCCTATCATAAACCTTGTTATTTATACTGTGTGCATAATTTAAATATAAATAATAAAAGTGTGTAATCTTAATATTTATTTGTGTTCACCTATGCTCATTATTATAAATGTAAAATTGTGTTCAAAAGAGTGATCCAATCATTTTTGTATTGACAACACAAAATAGCTTGTTTTTCGAATATATGTAATTAACTTCATATATATTTAATAAACGGTTGAATTTATGCACACAAATTGTAACTATTATTTAGTAAAATTAGGAACATAATACGTAGCAATTAAATTACGTTAAATTATCTTTATTGAAAAAATACTACGTTTAAATATGCGTTTAAATGTTTACTATAAGTAGGTCAAAAAGTGTTGGCAATATCCTAAAAATTGAATCACTAGTTACATTTTATGTAGAGCTACATAGTTCTGTATAAATCACTATCACTTTACCACGTAAATATTGATGATGTAACACCTCCTTGCATAGAGGGTAAATAGAAAGTAAAGAGATAGTAAATATATAGTAAATAGATACTCTCTATATACTTTCTATGTGCTCTCTATGTCTGTTTACATAAGCAACAACTGAGTTTCACAATATCTAATACTTTTGATACTAACTTTGTGGCAGGGCTCTCTGGAACAAATAGCGATATTTGTCTCTCACATTATCAAAGATTTTCTGTATCAATCGTAATGGTATGTCGTTGATGAGAACGTGAAAGGACATGAGTAGACATTCCACATTATCGATATTCTCTATACGGTGTTCGCTATAATGTATTTGATTATTCAGTAATATAACTATTAAAATAATTATTATTAAATAATAAACCTGTGTTAAAATAATATTTATATCCTGTACTTCTAATTAATAATTGTATTCTGTTTAAATAAACTGCTATGTTAAATATTGAATTAAAGTGAAACTAGTATAATATATAAGTACACATATACCATAATTTTAATTATCAAAGCTCAGAATATTAGAATTTACAATGTTATTTATACAAACAATTCTAGTGTGTTTTTCAAATATTTAGGCGATTTTTGGAATAACCAATCTATTAGTATACTCCAATCAATATAATCGTGTGATTGAGAATTCTTAATTTTATTGTAGTAAAAAATGGAATGGCGAATTCTTTTAGATTTGAAATGTGAAATAAATGTTTTCTTTTTCAAAAATATTTCAATATATCCCTTCCATATTGATGGTAGTTGTTGAAGTGATTCATTAAAGTCCATACATTTGTTAATATATATTTTGTATATATTCTATTTCTTAATACATATGAAATAATATAAATACAAATTTCAATTTGTAATTATCTTTTTAAATTTGTATAATTCAAATAATAAATTATCAATGATAATAAAAACTTCCATAACTCGCAGTACATTCGTAGATATGAAATTATTAATAGTTATTATACACAAGAACACGAACGATGAATAACTTAATATATAATTTTTTGTTTTAAATATATAGAAATTATTCCCTGTTTATAAATCTCTAATAATATTGCGTTTCGAAATAAATCAGTATACCAGTAAATGCATCAAATATTGTTTTACCTCTAGATTATATAAAAC
The DNA here is from genome assembly GCA_964035775.1 of Osedax frankpressi. NCBI lineage: Eukaryota > Metazoa > Annelida > Polychaeta > Sabellida > Siboglinidae > Osedax > Osedax frankpressi. The sequence continues at coordinate 30,161,169 of OZ038316.1, forward strand.
ATATATAAAAAAATTGATATCATTAATTTACTTAACGGTTAAAAGAATACAAATACTTGTCATGTACAAATACTTGTAATGTTAGATTTTGTTTAATTTAGTTAAATGTTACTAGTTAAAATGAATCAACCTAAATAAAAAATCGAAATCATATTATATTAGAATTATAACTATAATTTATGGTTTTTAGTGATTTGAACTGTATTGTATATATTTGTTAGAATCATGTTATCTGATACCAAGAACTTTGGTGAACTTAATATAAAGCTACTATTAATTCATTCTTTATTTGGTCCATCTCTATAATATAACCACATATAACGTAAGTTAGATAACTTCGAATATTATATAGATTACCTTTATTTTAAGATTCATTTTAATATATGTATTCTTTATACATTGCATGCATATATTAAATAATATCAATATAAATTGATCAATGTGCATTATTTCTATTAATAACTATTTATTAGGTATCCAAAAAGTGATTTATACAAAGGACATTTTAGATGAGAGTAGATTCAATTTAATATATGCATTCTCTATAAATTGCATGCATATATTGAATAATATCAATATAAATTGATCAATTTGCATTATTTCTATTAATAACTATTTATATTTATTAGGTATCCAAAAAGTGATTTCTACAAAGCACATTTTAGACGAAAGTAAATCTTTATTAGTACCACAAATGTAAAATAGTATTGTTAAAGTGCACTCACGAGGGTTCATGATGGAGGTTCATTGACAAACAGCAGACATCTTCAAATTCTCTAGATTGCATAAGACATGAACGGAATACGATTAGTCTCGCACGATATTAACTCGTATTGAAACTGCTTTAGAATTAGGTGGGCATAAAGAAGTATTACCAACTTCCAAGTCATCCGATTAATTACTTTGAAAACATCGCGAATCTCTCAGTTACTGTACGGCTGACTTACTGTACAAACGGCGTGTCGTTGGACTCAGGATATACTCTTACGCCGAGGACACCAGTCAGGACAGTACGCCCGTCAATACAATGGGGAGTAAACCAGGACTAATAACATCGCAAAACCACTTAAAAAAAGTTGGCCCCACGTCGAATTTATTCCCGAATCCGTATGCGACGAAAATCTCGCGAAAGTTCGGAGTTCACCTGGAATTCGCAAACCGCGCGCCAATGAGAAACAACCAAGTATAGATATATAATTTATTGTAGTCAAGCTAGTTAGGTGCATTCGGCCGGCGGGTAGACGGGCCCCCCGTACCATCCGCCCGGAGCTCGTGTTCATAATCGTAACAATAGAGAAATAGTCGTTGAGCGCAAGATACCGACTTCGCGAAGGGTACTTAGGTGGCCGAAGTAGCAGCGGGGGGGAGGGGGGAGCCGAGGGGGGGGGGGCCGAGGTGGGGAGCAGTTTGGTGTAATGAGAAGATATGAGATTTGGTGTAACCCGGGGCAGTGGTTGCTGTAATGAGAAGGGCACGGATAGTGAGAGTTGGTGCGCTGTTCAAGGGGGGTAAGAGTCGAGGTGATAGAACATCAATCCGATCCGCGTATTACATAATTAAAGAAATTGGCCATTAGATCATTCAATTTTAAAACAGATCTATTCGACGAACTAGATGTTCATCTAACCCGTACTTTGACCCGCTTGCGGGCAGATCGCTGCAGTAGCGACATCTGTTGATTTAAACTCTTACTTGCATAAGTTAATCGCAAAAAAAACATTATATCAATCATAACAGTAATGCACGATAAAAATCTCACAATAATAATAATAGATAATATGATAACAATAATATAGATAACAATAATATAGATAATTTGAATAATAATAATTGCTATTTTCGTACCAGACCAGATCATCTGAACTCATAGACTCCGTAGTTGGTGTCGGGAACGGAGTTCAAGCTCAGAGATTGGAACCTGAGGAAGAAATTGCAAGATCTAAAATTTAATTGATATATACGTGCTAATTATATAATGTACCCCACTTAATAACTCTACTCAATAGTGTACCCCACTTAATAACTCTACTCAATAGTGTACCCCATTTAATAACTCTACTCAATAGTGTACCCCACTTAATAACTCTACTCAATAGTGTACCCCATTTAATAACTCTACTCAATAGTGTACCCCACTCAATAACTCTATTCAACAGTGTACCCCACTTAATAACTCTACTCAATAGTGTACCCCACTCAATAACTCTACTCAATAGTGTATAACATCCGCTGTGGGCTGAGCAAAGTAGTGAACAGATTTATGAGTATAGTAATGAGTAGAGTAGAGTAGATTATGAGTAGTGTAGTGAGTAAAAAATTGATTAGTTGATCTAGTAGAAAGTAGAGAGGGTATTGAGTAGAGTAATGTAGTGAGTAGCATATTGAATAGAATAGTGAGTAGAGTAGTGAGTAGAGTATAGTAGAGTAGTGAGTAGAGTAGTGAGTAGAGTAGTGATTAGAGTAGTGAGTAGACTAGTGAATAGAGTAAAGTAGTGAGTAGAGTAGTGAGTAGAGTAGTGACTAGAGTAGAGTAGAGTAAAGTAGTGAGTAGAGTAGTGAGTAAAGTAGTGAGTAGAGTAGTGAGTAGAGTAGTGAATAGAATAGTGAGTAGAGTAGTGAGTAGAGTAGTGAATAGAGTAGTGAGTAGAGTAGTGAGTAGAGTAGTGAGTAGAGTAGTGAGTAGAGTAGTGAGTAGAGTAGTGAGTAGAGTAGTGAGTAGAGTAGTGAGTAGAGTAGAGTAAAGTAATGAGTAGAGTAGTGAGTAGAGTAGTGAGTAGAGTAGTGAGTAAATAGTGTGACAACTATACATATAGACTTCACTAAAATGACATTTTTAGCACTAGCGGGGACGCATTACATAACTAAGTGAAACGGGGGCCTACAAACATTTCGGAGCTGCGGTGATAGTAGTAGCCGGTGATGGAGCCGGTGGACTTTTGAAAACAAATGTAATAGAAGCCAGCGAATGAGGCCCCGGTAATATTGCGAATTGTGTGGTCAGGTACAAGGAAGTGCTCCTGCGTAGGTGTGGTTAGAGTCTATGGGGCAGGGTTAGAAGATGTTAGAGGGTGTAAAGGGCATGGTTAAAGGGTGTAAAGGGCGTGGTTAAAGGGTGTAAAGGTCGTGGTCAGAGGGTGTCCATACTTATTTGTAAATTGAATAAAATAATAAAATGTATTATTTTATTCATTTGATTTCATTTAAAATTATATTAATATATAATTATATTAATATATAATTATATTAATATATAATTATATTAATATATAATTATATTAATATATAATTATATTAATATATATTAATTTCAAAATAAATGCAATTAAACTATTTTTTAGAAGAATTTCTTAAATTAAATATCCGTAAAAAATTTCAAATTTTAGGGCAAATTCAGAGCTCGTAAAATAAATCATTTTATTATTTTATTGACTATTGTATAACAAATTTAATTTAATTCATCCTAAATAAGATATGGTTTATTTAATAGACACTTTTTATACATCCTACATGTAAATTCTGCAAAAGATTCGTCACTAAGTTAATTTTTATAAATATGAACTAAAAATGTCCAGTCAGTCAGCAATGGGTGTGGGGGTCGTAGAGAATCAGATGTTGAAACTGCGGGAATCATTGGTTTAACCTTCCAGCGCATGAAGATGAAATCGGAGTCTTTGAGCTTGTCGTAATCGAAGCGGTCGGAGTTGAAGTGGGAAAGAAAGTCGCACTTATTAGTGGAAAACTTGGCCTGCGCGGGAAGATAGGGGTTGTCATGGCAACCGGCGAGGGAGGAGCAGTCGCACTACATACACTCGTGCATACTCACGTCGACATACCATTCTAAACGCCAATGCCTGAAAATTATACTACCACAGTTGTATAATAATAATTCTTAACAAAAATATTACATACAAATGAAAAAATGCAAGAGAATTGACGTAAAAAATCAATAAGTAAACTTTCAATATTTCAATAAAAAACCCAATGTTTTCTGTCCACGTCTTCATCGGCATCCCATTTACGCGTCAGAAAAGGTTTGTCGAATCCGATAATTTCGCCGTCGAAAAACGTCGTCATAGTGTCGAGTTCTTCGGTCAAACCGACGATCTTTAGATAGCCGCAAATGTATGAATTCACTTCATCGACAAACTGGTGAAAGCGTGGAGGTATGTATAGGTATGTATAGGTATGTATAGGTATGTATAGGTATGTATAGGTATGTATAGGTATGTATAGGTATGCATAGGTATGTATAGGTATGTATAGGTATGTATAGGTATGTATAGGTATGTATAGGTATGTATAGGTATGTATAGGTATGTATAGGTATGTATAGGTATGTATAGGTATGTATAGGTATGTATAGGTATGTATAGGTATGCATAGGTATGTATATGTATGTATAGGTATGTATAGGTATGTATTAGGTATAGGTATGTATAGGTATGTATAGGTATGTATAGGTATGTATTAGGTATGTATAGGTATGTATAGGTATGTATAGGTATGTATAGGTATGTATAGGTATGTATTAGGTATGTATAGGTATGTATAGGTATGTATAGGTATGTATAGGTATGTATAGGTATGTATGGGTATGTATAGGTATGTATTAGGTATGTATAGGTATGTATTAGGTATGTATAGGTATGTATAGGTATGTATAGGTATGTATAGGTATGTATAGGTATGTATAGGTATGTATAGGTATGTATAGGTATGTATAGGTATGTATAGGTATGTATAGGTATGTATAGGTATGCATAGGTATGTATAGGTATGTATAGGTATGTATAGGTATGTATTAGGTATAGGTATGTATAGGTATGTATAGGTATGTATAGGTATGTATTAGGTATGTATAGGTATGTATAGGTATGTATAGGTATGTATAGGTATGTATAGGTATGTATAGGTATGTATTAGGTATGTATAGGTATGTATAGGTATGTATAGGTATGTATAGGTATGTATAGGTATGTATAGGTATGTATGGGTATGTATAGGTATGTATTAGGTATGTATAGGTATGTATTAGGTATGTATAGGTATGTATAGGTATGTATAGGTATGTATAGGTATGTATAGGTATGTATAGGTATGTATAGGTATGTATAGGTATGTATAGGTATGTATAGGTATGTATAGGTATGTATAGGTATGTATAGGTATGTATAGGTATGTATATGTATGTATAGGTATGTATAGGTATGTATAGGTATGTATAGGTATGTATAGGTATGTATAGGTATGTATTATGTATGTACTAGGTATGTATTAGGTATGTATAGGTATGTATAGGTATGTATAGGTATGTATAGGTATGTATAGGTATGTATAGGTATGTATTAGGTATGTATAGGTATGTATAGGTATGTATAGGTATGTATAGGTATGTATAGGTATGTATTAGGTATGTATAGGTATGTATTAGGTATGTATTAGGTATGTATAGGTATGTATAGGTATGTATAGGTATGTATAGGTATGTATAGGTATGTATAGGTATGCATAGGTATGTATAGGTATGTATAGGTATGTATAGGTATGTACTAGGTATGTATTAGGTATGTATAGGTATGTATAGGTATGTATAGGTATGTATAGGTATGTATAGGTATGTATTAGGTATGTATAGGTATGTATTAGGTATGTATTAGGTATGTATAGGTATGTATAGGTATGTATTAGGTATGTATAGGTATGTATAGGTATGTATTAGGTATGTATAGGTATGTATAGGTATGTATTAGGTATGTATTAGGTATGTATTAGGTATGTATAGGTATGTATAGGTATGTATAGGTATGTATTAGGTATGTATAGGTATGTATTAGGTATGTATAGTATTAACAATTGCATATCATTATTATTAACAACCATAGAAAATGTTCACATTGATAATTATTAAGTACGAGCCGATAAAATCATCTTTACATAATTTTATATTCTTAATTATTTATTGAATTATTAATTTAATAATAAATGTACCCGGGTAGGAAAAGTTTTTCACGAAAGCAAATCAAACAAGGTGTCTACACAAATCTATACAAAGCGGAAATGGCATCTAGCAAAACATATCAATTAAACATGTAATTTGCGGTTGGAATAACGACATGTTTTTACAGTTTAACAATGTTTGAGGAGGTTTGGAAGATATTAATTATATGATTAACTCGTGGTCCTTAATTGATTTATATAATGCATATATACTAAATACAAATAACTACACAGTGTTCTATACTTAACTTTATATGGCATACTAATGTTGAATACAATTATTAATACAAAATTAATATTTATACTAGTAAATTAATATTTGAGAGATTATTCACAAAAATGTAATAGAAATTTATCAATTTCAAAATTTTATAAATATTTAAGGGGATCCGCGAATTTGCAAAAATAAAATTATAATGATTTTTATATAAAATAATGATTTTTTTATAACATCTGTTAAAATTCAAATTAGAAAACTTAGTAAAAAAGGTTAAAAAGGTGTCTTATATGAGCTTATTATTTATCAATCTCAAGAAATTTATCAGATTTTCCATTATAAAATGGAAATATAAATCATATACATTTAAATAATAGTAATAATTCATTTATCAAATTTAATCTGGTTTTTTAAATTAAATAATTTCGTTTTTATTTAAAACTACTAATGTCATAGAAAAAAATTTAAAACAATAACTTACAGAATTGAATAGAAAGGTTATACTATTTATATATTAATTCATATTAATAAAAATAACAATTATATTATTTAGTATATTTTAAAGTTATATAATAAATTACAATTTTAAGTTATTATTTATTATTATTTAAACAAATTTCTTAGTTTTCATAAACTATTTATTATTATACATATTATTAGTAATATAACTCTCTTCATCTAATACTCTCTTCATCCTCATCCACTACACTTGTTGAGACTGATAACTCAGACTAAATCTTAGAATGATCTTTAATGATTATCAATTCTATAATATATAAACTATGCAATTGTATATATAAATTATTATAGACTGGAGACGACCTACAAAAAGCTGTAGATAAAATGTATAAAGCATAGCTAAGAATAGGAAGGAATTATTAATGTCGATGTGTAATTTCATGGGATATGGCTGACACACATTTTCATTAGTTTCTTTGTCATAGACGCAGAGATTGAGGTGTCAACTGATTTAGTCGTGGACTTTGTAGTTTTAATTTTATAATTATTAATGTTATTATTATCATCAAATTATCATTATTATCACATTTATATATTATTATTACATTACACGTGTACAACATAATAAACTATTTAATTATATTTACTCATTATTTCATTTTAAATCTTTAAAAAATCTAATATAATTTGAAAAATTATTATATATAATCAACGAAGGCAGTTTTCTCATTATTCTTAAATTTGGTACAACATTTGCTAAAACTTTGTTGTTTATCGACAGATTCTTTTGATTTCGCAGATTATTTATTATATATAGATAGAAGTAATAATAGGACAGTTTATAACAATATTATTTTATATTGCCATTACTTCATTATGAAATTCGATTACTTGTGTTATGACTTTTGTTCAATGATTTGATCAGCAAATATTAACATTTTATTGTCTTTTCATTCATAATATATGTTATGTAATTATTTTCATTTCACCCGAATACATTAATTATTCATAAACTAGTAATTTACTGAATTAGAGGTTATTTAAAAAAAGCAATTCTTTCTGGGAGATAAAAGAATATTATTCTAAAGTTTAGTTATATTATCAACACATCTTCTATTTATTAATTCATCATCAATTCTTATGGATCCTTATATCTGTACAATCGGAGAAACTACCCAACAAACAGTGATGTAAGTTTTGTAAAATAATTTGATGTGCTAGCAAAAATAAAAAATAATATAAAAGAAATTATGCAATGCAAACAATTAAATTACCAGGATGATTTGATGTATACATTGGTCATTATATAACTAGATAATCAGGATATAATTCCATATGTAACTTATTGTGTACGTGGCATTTGCAATACCATGCGTAACCAAGTAAACCTACCAGGTCAATTTAGTTTTTTTGTTATATAATAAAAGTAAAAATATAATTTCTTTGTATTAAAAATATACTGTATATTTTGATTTAAAATAATTATATAGAATTGTATAACAATACAACAATAACAATGGTCTGGTTTCTTGGGCTGAGATTAAAGCCATACATATGGATGCCTATAAACATAATTTAACTAATTAATGTTGGCTAAATTTCTATAATGTTAAATATGCCTTATAATAAATATTAACACCTCAAATTATACTCAGCTAGTAAAATGATACAAAGTGAAAACCTTTTGTTCACAAAATAAAAACAATGATTTAAAAACTCAGAATAACTAAATATAATATAATGATAACAATAAAAACTATATATATATAACTCAGAAAGGTGTTATTGAAATTACATGAAATGATCATATATGTTAAACTGAGTTGGTGAGACTATATACAAAAACAGGAAACAAGGTAAATAAGGTAAACAGGAAACATGGTAAATAAGGTAAACAGGAAACAAGGTAAATAAGGTAAACAGGAAACATGGTTACACAAACGGTGGAATATTGCCTAGAAAAGACTAGTTTTACTATCTAGTAGATGCAGAGAGATATATTCAATCTTATCTTTTCCTGGAGCTGTATTTGTTCTCCTTTCGAGTTTATCGATGATTATTGATTTTAAGTAGCCGCAATCAACGGCAGAGTTATTTACAGAATTCGAAAGTTCTTTCAAAGCATTTAAACAATCGTTCTAGTTTAGGTTAGACACTATTATGGTAACCGTGGTAACCATCTGCATCGTTGTTACTGTCTTTGTTCGACTTGATTCATTCCTCTTTTGTTCTACTCGTATTCCTACCCGGGTCATAGACCTTAGTCTTGGGTTTAATTACAATATCATGTGATTGGATTCTAATCAGTAGTCTCTCTCTCTCTCTCTCTCTCTCTCTCTCTAAACACATATTCAATAACTACTCTGCTTTTCTGAGTAGTGTTTGTTGCTTATAGAGCGAGCTAAGGACGTTTGAAATGCAGTCTAAGACTGTAGATTAGTTCAGGAATAAATGAAGTATCTAATTGCGATTTGGTTGGAGGCGTGGATGGGGTTTGCAATGGGGAAGGTGTGGATGGGGGTTTGCAATGGGGAATGTGCTGATGTGGTTTGCAATGGGGAAGGTGCTGATGGGGTTTGCAATGGGGAAGGTGCTGATGGGGTTTGCAATGGGGAAGGTGCTGATGGGGTTTGCAATGGGGAAGGTGTGGATGGTGTTTGCAATGGGGAAGGTGCTGATGGGGTTTGCAATGAGGAAGGTGCTGATGGGGTTTGCAATGGGGAAGGTGCTGATGGGGTTTGCAATGGGGAAGGTGTGGATGGTGTTTGCAATGGGGAAGGTGCTGATGGGGTTTGCAATGAGGAAGGTGTGGATGGGGTTTGCAATGGGGAAGGTGCTGATGGGGTTTGCAATGGGGAAGGTGCTGATGGGGTTTGCAATGGGGAAGGTGCTGATGGGGTTTGCAATGGGGAAGGTGTGGATGGGGTTTGCAATGGGGAAGGTGCTGATGGGGTTTGCAATGGGGAAGGTGCTGATGGGGTTTGCAATGGGGAAGTTGCTGATGGGGTTTGCAATGGGGAAGGTGCTGACGGTGTTTGCAATGGGGAAGGTGCTGATGGGGTTTGCAATGGGGAAGGTGCTGATGGTGTTTGCAATGGGGAAGGCGTGGATGGGGTTTGCAATGGGGAAGGTGTGGATGGGGTTTGCAATGGGGAAGGTGCTGATGGGGTTTGCAATAGGGAAGGTGTGGATGGGGTTTGCAATGGGGAAGGTGCTGATGGGGAAGGTGTGGATGGGGTTTGCAATGGGGAAGGTGCTGATGGGGTTTGCAATGGGGAAGGTGCTGATGGGGTTTGCAATGGGGAAGGCGTGGATGGGGTTTGCAATGGGGAAGGTGCTGATGGGGTTTGCAATGGGGAAGGTGCTGACGGTGTTTGCAATGGGGAAGGTGCTGATGGGGTTTGCAATAGGGAAGGTGCTGATGGGGTTTGCAATGGGGAAGGTGCTGATGGGGTTTGCAATGGGGAAGGTGCTGATGGTGTTTGCAATGGGGAAGGCGTGGATGGGGTTTGCAATGGGGAAGGTGCTGATGGGGTTTGCAATGGGGAAGGTGTGGATGGGGTTTGCAATGGGGAAGGTGCTGATGGGGTTTGCAATAGGGAAGGTGTGGATGGGGTTTGCAATGGGGAAGGTGCTGATGGGGAAGGTGTGGATGGGGTTTGCAATGGGGAAGGTGCTGATGGGGTTTGCAATGGGGAAGGTGCTGATGGGGTTTGCAATGGGGAAGGCGTGGATGGGGTTTGCAATGGGGAAGGTGCTGATGGGGTTTGCAATGGGGAAGGTGTGGATGGGGTTTGCAATGGGGAAGGTGTGGATGGGGTTTGCAATGGGGAAGGTGCTGATGGGGTTTGCAATGGGGAAGGTGTGGATGGGGTTTGCAATGGGGAAGGTGCTGATGGGGTTTGCAATGGGGAAGGTGTGGATGGGGTTTGCAATGGGGAAGGTGCTGATGGGGAAGGTGTGGATGGGGTTTGCAATGGGGAAGGTGCTGATGGGGTTTGCAATGGGGAAGGTGCTGATGGGGTTTGCAATGGGGAAGGTGTGGATGGGGTTTGCAATGGGGAAGGTGCTGATGGGGTTTGCAATAGGGAAGGTGTGGATGGGGTTTGCAATGGGGAAGGTGCTGATGGGGAAGGTGTGGATGGGGTTTGCAATGGGGAAGGTGCTGATGGGGTTTGCAATAGGGAAGGTGTGGATGGGGTTTGCAATGGGGAAGGTGCTGATGGGGTTTACAATGGGGAAGGTGCTGATGGGGTTTGCAATGGGGAAGGTGCTGATGGGGTTTGCAATGGGGAATGTGCTGATGGGGTTTGCAATGGGGAAGGTGCTGATGGGGTTTGCAATGGGGAAGGTGTGGATGGTGTTTGCAATGGGGAAGGTGCTGATGGGGTTTGCAATGGGGAAGGTGTGGATGGGGTTTGCAATGGGGAAGGTGCTGATGGGGTTTGCAATAGGGAAGGTGTGGATGGGGTTTGCAATGGGGAAGGTGCTGATGGGGAAGGTGTGGATGGGGTTTGCAATGGGGAAGGTGCTGATGGGGTTTGCAATAGGGAAGGTGTGGATGGGGTTTGCAATGGGGAAGGTGCTGATGGGGTTTACAATGGGGAAGGTGCTGATGGGGTTTGCAATGGGGAAGGTGTTGATGGGGTTTGCAATGGGGAAGGTGCTGATGGGGTTTGCAATGGGGAAGGTGCTGATGGGGTTTGCAATGGGGAAGGTGTGGATGGGGTTTGCAATGGGGAAGGTGTGGATGGGGTTTGCAATGGGGAAGGTGCTGATGGGGTTTGCAATGGGGAAGGTGCTGATGGGGTTTGCAATGGGGAAGGTGTGGATGGGATTTGCAATGGGGAAGGTGCTGATGGGGTTTGCAATGGGGAAGGTGTGGATGGAGTTTGCAATGGGGAAGGTGCTGATGGGGTTTGCAATGGGGAAGGTGTGGATGGGGTTTGCAATGGGGAAGGTGCTGATGGGGTTTGCAATAGGGAAGGTGTGGATGGGGTTTGCAATGGGGAAGGTGCTGATGGGGAAGGTGTGGATGGGGTTTGCAATGGGGAAGGTGCTGATGGGGTTTGCAATGGGGAAGGTGTGGATGGGGGTTTGCAATGGGGAAGGTGCTGATGGGGTTTGCAATGGGGAAGGTGCTGATGGGGTTTGCAATGGGGAAGGTGTGGATGGGATTTGCAATGGGGAAGGTGCTGATGGGGTTTGCAATGGGGAAGGTGTGGATGGGGTTTGCAATGGGGAAGGTGCTGATGGGGTTTGCAATAGGGAAGGTGTGGATGGGGTTTGCAATGGGGAAGGTGCTGATGGGGAAGGTGTGGATGGGGTTGGCAATGGGGAAGGTGCTGATGGGGTTTGCAATAGGGAAGGTGCTGATGGGGTTTACAATGGGGAAGGTGCTGATGGGGTTTGCAATAGGGAAGGTGCTGATGGGGTTTACAATGGGGAAGGTGCTGATGGGGTTTGCAATGGGGAAGGTGCTGATGGGGTTTGCAATGGGGAAGGTGTTGATGGTGTTTGCAATAGGGAAGGTGTGGATGGGGTTTGCAATGGGGAAGGTGTGGATGGGGTTTGTAATGGGGAAGGTGCTGATGGGGTTTGCAATGGGGAAGGTGCAGATAGGGTTTGCAATGGGGAAGGTGCTGATGGGGTTTGCAATGGGGAAGGTGTTGATGGGGTTTGCAATGAGGAAGGTGCTGATGGGGTTTGCAATGGGGAAGATGCTGATGGGGTTTGCAATGGGGAAGGTGTGGATGGGGTTTGCAATAGGGAAGATGCTGATGGGGTTTGCAATGGGGAAGGTGCTAATGGGGTTTGCAATGGGGAAGGTGCTGATGGGGTTTGCAATGGGGAAGTCATTACGTTAACCGATATTGAAGTATTCGGACTAAAAGGTGATTCTGATTGTCATGAAGTTATTTGAGGAGATTGTATCGGTCAAGGAATGCGTCGATATCGGGTTGAAGTTTAAGAAGGACGGGTAAGCCTTCCTCCGTTTAGCTACACCCGTAACTAAACGGCAAATTGATCATTTCCATTCGGCGAGATGTTTTCATGCGATGTTCGCAGAAGATATTGGATTAAAAACCAACATCGTGTCCGAATGCAGGCGGTTACTAGCAAACGTCACTCCTCGTTGTAGCTTGGCCTAGGTGGAACAGGGTGAAGTCGAGGCCGAACAGCCACACTTCACAAACTAGTTGTGTTCAACGCGATTTATACGAAATGCGTACAATGTGAACACCCATTGTGAACGTAAATAAAAACAGTGATTTATAATACGGTAAAACTAAATACAATGTAATTATAACAATAAAAACTATATATGTGTATATATATATATATATATATATATATATATATATATATATATATATATATACATATACATAGTTTTACATAATTCTATAAAGTTATATTCAGAAAGTACACTTAAAATATAGGGTCTGTTATTGGAGTATATTAATGACACATGTCTCCCCATATAGTCTTGGACCTAACTGACACTGGACCACATTGTCCTTAGAATAAACTGACCACTTGCCCTAGCAAATCAATATTGTACATTTATCTAGGACACTTATTCTCACCAACCTTACGAGGAAACATACTTACCTCGTGGGTTAAGTACACGTGAGGTTTGGGAAGTGTACTCGAGTCTACGATGTAATTAGTTTTGGAATGCTGGAGTGCTTACTGGAGTATATGTTGGAGTATATGTTGGAGTATATGTTGGAGTATATGTTGGAGTGCATGCTGGAGTATATGTTGGAGTGTGTGTTGGAATGTGTGTTGGAGTGTATGTTGGAGTATATGTTGGAGTGCATGTTGGAGTGTGTGTTGGAATGTGTGTTGGAATGTGTGTTGGAGTGTATGTTGGAGTATATGTTGGAGTATATGCTGGAGTGTGTGTTGGAATGTGTGTTGGAATGTGTGTTGGAATGTGTGTTGGAGTGTATGTTGGAGTGTATGCTGGAGTGCATGCTGGAGTATATTTGGAGTGTACGCTAGAGTGCATGCTGGAATATGTGTTTGAGTGTATGTTGGAGTGTGTGTTGGAGTGTATGCGGGAATGTATATTGGAGTGTGTGTTGGAGTGCATGTTGGAGTATATGCTGGAGTGCATGTTGGAGTATATGCTGGAGTGCATGTTGGAGTATATGCTGGAGTGTGTGTTGGAATGTGTGTTGGAATGTGTGTTGGAGTGTATGTTGGAGTGTATGCTGGAGTATATTTGGAGTGTACGCTAGAGTGCATGCTGGAATATGTGTTTGAGTGTATGTTGGAGTGTATGCTGGAATGTATATTGGAGTGTATGCTGGAGTGTGTGTTGGAGTGTATGCTGGAGTGTATGTTGGATCGGGTGATGGAGTTATTGCTTGAATATGTACTGGAGTGAAGGCTGGAGTGTGAGTTGGAGTGTATGCTGGAATGTATATTGGAGTGTATGCTGGAGTGTGTGTTGGAGTGTGTGTTGGAGTGTGTGTTTGAGTGTATGCTGGAATGTATATTGGAGTGTATGCTGGAGTGTGTGTTAGAGTGTATGCTGGAGTGCGTGCTGGAGTGTATGTTGGATCAGGTGATGGAGTTATTGCTTGAATGTGTACTGGAGTGAAGGCTGGAGTGAGTGTTGGAATGTATATTGGAGTGTATGCTGGAGTGCGTGCTGGAGTGTATGTTGGAGTGCGTGCTGGAGTGTATGTTGGATCGGGTGATGGAGTTATTGCTTGAATGTGTACTGGAGTGAAGGCTGGAGTGAGTGTTGGAATGTGTGTTGGAGTGTATGCTGGAGTGCGTGCTGGAGTGTATGTTGGAGTGCGTGCTGGAGTGTATGTTGGATCGGGTGATGGAGTTATTGCTTGAATGTGTACTGGAGTGAAGGCTGGAGTGAGTGTTGGAATGTGTGTTGGAGTGTATGCTGGAGTGCGTGCTGGAGTGTATGTTGGAGTGCGTGCTGGAGTGTATGTTGGATCGGGTGATGGAGTTATTGCTTGAATGTGTACTGGAGTGAAGGCTGGAGTGAGTGTTGGAGTGAATACAGAAATGATTGCTGGAGTATTTGCAGGAGTGAGTATTGGAGTGTTAACTGGAGTGAGTGCCTTGGATTGTGCTGAAGTATGTACTGGAGTCCAGGTTCCTCTAATAGTTCCATTGTTATTGAGTATAAAACAAAGCTGATATGGTACGAAATCTCATTGAAATTGAATACAAAAAAATCTCTCGCAATTCCCCTGCACAAACTCACAATTTACCAACACAATGTGTGCTTTGTAATATATTGATATTTATCATACTATACTATAGCTATTGTTATCGTAAAATGTGATATATATCCAATACATGGGATACAATATTATATCATATAATATTGATCTATAATCATTAAATTATAAATATTAATAAATATCATTATATAATATAATTATATAATAGAGAATGAGATATTTTATAAATATAAAATCTTCATAAGAGAGATGTCCTGCAAAGATGTGATACAATAAAAGTAATTGAATAAAATAAGATGTAATTATAGAAAATAATACAAATTCACATGAAGATATACACATAGGTATGTGTGAGTAGTTGTGTAAGTAGTTGTGAGTTTGTAGCTGTGTGTGAGTAGTTGTGTGAGTAGTTGTGTGTGAGTAGTTGTGTGTGAGTAGTTGTGTGTGAGTAGTTGTGTAAGTAGTTGTGAGTGAGTAGCTGTGTAAGTAGTTGTGTGTGAGTAGTTGTGTGTGAGTAGTTGTGTAGGTAGTTGTGAGTGAGTAGCTGTGAGTGAGTAGTTATGTGTGAGTAGTTGTGTGTGAATAGTTGTGCAAGTAGTTGCGTGTGAGTAGTTGTGTGTGAATAGTTGTGTAAGTAGTTGTGTGTGAGTAGTTGTGAGTGAGTAGTTGTGTGTGAGTAGTTGTGTGTGAGTAGTTGTATGTGAGTAGTTGTGTGAGTAGCTGTGTGTGAGTAGCTGTGTGTGAGTAGTTGTGTGTGAGTAGCTGTGTGAGTAGTTGTGAGTGAGTAGGTATGTGTGAGTAGTTGTGTGTGAGTAGTTGTGTGAGTAGGTATTTGTGAGTAGTTGTGTGAGTAGGTATTTGTGAGTAGCTGTGTGTGAGTAGTTGTGTGTGAGTAGCTGTGTGAGTAGTTGTGAGTGAGTAGGTATGTGTGAGTAGGTATTTGTGAGTAGTTGTGTGAGTAGGTATTTGTGAATAGCTGTGTGTGAGTAGTTGTGTGTGAGTAGCTGTGTGAGTAGTTGTGAGTGAGTAGGTATGCGTGAGTAGTTGTGTGAGTAGGTATGCGTGAGTAGTTGTGTGAGTAGGTATTTGTGAGTAGTTGTGTGAGTAGGTATTTGTGAGTAGGTATTTGTGAATTACAGCTTCTAATCTAGTCTCATCAATAGAAATCAATATTTGTAGGAATTTCACATATAGTGTAAATTAGGCAATCATACAAATAAACAATGGCTACTATGGAAAATGGGTTAGTTTACTTGACTACGGATTAGTTTACACCGATTGTAGAATTGCAACGAATTTTACACGAGAATCAGGCGCTTCAATAGAATTATTTAGTAAGTGAATATTCCTATAGGAAAAATCACAAGAAAAAAGTGATTTAATAACAATAATAATTTTGGGTTTTCTTACATAATAAATTAATTTGAACTATTGTTTATAAAAATCTTGTTTAACTATTATTATATATTTGTTACATTTAATAATTAATATGAAAAGTTCTAACATTTGAAAACTTTAAAAATAATTACTCAATTGTATTTAAATTTAAATAAAAACTCTCAATTATTTATATTTGCTGAGTCAACAATATTTAACTTTATTGGATTAATTTGTAGCAATACATTTTTTTTAGAAAATTGTTTACATTTAAAAATATTACTAAAAGGAAAAATTGGTTACACATGTTATATAATGTATTCTATTCAACATTTTTACTTTTGATTGTTATTTTGATTTCAGTTTCACAACATCTGCATTTGACCATCGAGTAAGGGATTTATAAGCTGGGAAAGTTTTTATATGGGAAGAATTTTATGATCTTTTCAGAAATCTTTTCAGCTGTATGAACATAAATGATGAACATAGCATTTCTATTAGCTTTTGTAGAATTATTATGTTATATAATGAAATGTTAGCGAGAGGATTGTGCATTGTTTAAGAACGTTGGCGATATGCAGCATGGAAAAGTAATTTATGCTGTAAATGAATCTAGTAGAGTTTTGAACATCGAGTTTGCTTTGTTGTTTAGGTTTGTGTTTAGTTGTTAAGCTTCGTGGTACAACATCACAGTAATCTATTTCATCGAGATAAAAGAATACAAACAATAACAGATTCCAGAATGTTCCTTCAGACTAGTTGCAGGCTTTAAGAACGTCGTGGTTACTCGATTTTAAAGTTTGTGTAAAGAAAAATCGGGAAAATGATAGAAGTTTGCATCGAGATGTCTGACGGATTCGGAATAGCTCATGGCGCTGTACCAGAACATGGTTGGCGAAGGAAGATTATACGGACAATAAGGACGATTGCGCAGGAAGGCAAGCGTTGGTATGAAGTTAGCAGTGAAGGAGTTTAATGAGAGTAATTGTAGAGTATGAATATCAGAGAATAGCCATTCAGGATAGAAATTTAGGTTACGTATATTTTATATAAAGTGGAATGTTATCAAACGTCATAAGTATGGAATGTAGAAACTATTGGATAATTATAAAATGGTACGATTAATTTTAAAAAGAAGTGATTCAAAGCAAATCATTACATTACTCCATATATTAAAATGCAAGGCTGAGATAGCTAATTGTCAATTATGATATATGGTTAGAGATATGGTTATAGATATGGTTATAGATATGGTTATAGATATAGTTAGAGATATAGTTAGAGATATAGTTAGAGATATAGTTAGAGATATAGTTAGATATATGGTTATAGATATGGAATGAATCAAGCCAAAGGAAAACTACATCATAGACTCCTATTCTGGTGAGTTAGTTAAAGAAAAGGGTGTGGTTGAGTGTGTCGAAGGTAAATAAGAGGTAGATAAGATAGATGAGAGATAAATAAGATAGATAATAGGTAGATAATATAGATGAGAAGTAGATAAGGTAGATATGAGGTAGATACGATAGATGAGAGGTAGATAAGGTAGATGAGGTAGATAATATAGATGAGAGGTAGATAAGATAGATAAGAGGTAGATATGAGATAGATAAGAGGTAGATATGAGGTAGATATGAGGTAGATAAGATAGATAAGAGGTAGATAAGAGGAGATGAGAGGTGTTCTGAAGATTCTTGGTGTTGAAGAGAAGTTGGATCAAAGGCAACCTTAAGAAAAGGACGCTGTTTTCTGAAAATTAAGTGCAAGATTTGCGATAAGATTCGATTCGATGAGATTTTGAGGGAGCCATGAATAGGTTCAAAGCATTACTACGCAAAAGTAGTTCAGTGAATTCCAATTCCGTATAAAGACGTAGGCAACAATAACTAGAAAGATATTCAAATCGCGGTAAAGGAGATTCTCACCATTTTTAATAATTAATATTGTTTCGAATTCGACTCAAATAGTTTTTAACAAATTTGATATAATTCAAGAAAATGTATTCATTATGTTCAAATTATTCTGTTATATATTAATAATACGAAATACTCCCATTGATGATAATATGAACAATATCCTAATAAAACAATTATGGTAACTGTATAGCCTGGTTCTTATTCTAGGTTGAGTAATATATTGTAATATTGAATTACTATTGTTAGTTATGTTTGTTTTAGTTTTGGTTAAATAAAAAAGTAAGGATGAATTAAACTATGTTAATTGATCGAGGACTAAATTAATATATTACTATATATACTATATCTATACTATACTATACTATATATACTATAATATATATACTATATCAACAATGATAAATGAATGTTATTTTTTGCTAAAATATGGTTTAACCAGAAAACATATTTTCTTTTATGATATTGATCTTGAATCATTAAATAAAGAATTATAATATAATATACTTTTACCATAAACATTGAGATGATTAGAGTTTCACTAGGTTTTAATAATTTGTTATTGAATAACAAAAAAACCAAATGATTTTGATAATAATATGATTATCTATTACAGTTTCAACTCTATTTTAAATAACGATTTCCTATAGATTATTATAGTCAGACTTTAGTCATAGAATTTATTCATAGACTTTAGTCATAGACTTTATATTATTTAACTTAAACAGCGGTTTAATATATTATTTATGTATCGCATGAAGCTGATAGTAATCAAGTACAAATATTAGCATCTCCTATCTATTACTGAATTGAATTACTTGATTTGTATGCATGCTTTTTTTATAATCACTATATAATCGCTGTTTTTAAATATTAATATTCTGATATATTACTGATTTTTTTAATAATAAAATACAAATATTAATAAATAATATAAAAATATAATTATTGTATTCAATCATGCAAAATTATAATTATGAATAAATGATTCATAATTATAATTTATATTACGGATTTTTTTTTTGAAAAAACATTTGATCTATATTTGAATATTCTACCAGGTAAATAACATAATATTATTATCATGTGATACAAGCAACCAATAAAAGTGTTTCTAACATAAATGTCGAATTCCCTAGGTTAAATTATTCTTATACATTCTTGCAGTTATTTTGAAAAATTGATTTCTAATAATACAAATATTATAGTTGATTGTTTCATACCTTATTTACATATATTTATTTAAGTTATCTTATTAAATTATATTAGTTGTTTGTTAGTGTATCGAATAGTTATTACATATTATATCTAGATATTTATTTTTTTAGATATTTTTCAATTTATTATTACAATGGGACAAAAGAATAAATACTCATTACTTACGAGTGAATTGCCGACGATGATATGTTAACGTATATATATATTTTATATAAATAATACTTGAATTTCATAAAATTTTGATATTTTCTATTATAGGTGTGTCCTGAAGTAATGAGTCATGTCCATGAACAAGTATCAATCACTGACTTCGTCTCCGAACTAGTATAAGTCTATGAACTTCCCGCTGAACCTATCCATCTGCATATATTCAATAACAAATAAACCTATTATAAAACTTGTTACTTTTACTTATATTACTATCTAAAAAATACTAAATAAAAATATTCGCATACATATTTACTATAAGTAGTTCGAAAAATGTTGGCAACATACCAAAAATGTAATCACTAAGAAAAAGTTATATAATGTAAATGACGACTGTGACATCTATTTAAATGTCATTTCAAGCAATTATTATTTTTAATAACATATTTTTAGTTTTTTTATTGATATGAACTAAATTATTGTTATATATGCGAATTTACCACAACAAATAATGTATAAAAAATGACTCGGTCTAACATCATACTTCATACACTATGGTATAACATTATATTGTATTATATAATACATATCAATGATATTAAAAATCAATCATAAAAATTAAACAATTTATTAATTTATGGGAGTGGTTGGTTTTTACAATTGTTTAGCCGGACAGATTTCATACGTGATCCTGATTGTTATGCATTTTATAATATCAACATATAACTATAAAAATTAAAACAAAGTAAACTTTGATTAACCTGAAAAGTAACTTCTACGTCATACGAATTGCCTTTACTTTTCTGGTTACCATAGAATTTAGATCCACTATATAATAAAGTAGGTGCGATTCCAGGTTGTATGGAGTTCGCCAGCGGTAAGGGATCTAATTGAGATTTAACAGGCATAATTAATATAAAATTAGATTAATTCATATCAAACAATATATGAAATAATAAACGATCACGTGATTTATTATTCAATTTAGGGCGTAACTAAATTATTTCCCAATAATTTTATTATCTTTTATTTATGAAAATAGATTCAATATTTTTATTTTAAAATGTTTGTAAATCGCATATCGAATATTATTATAAATGCAAATAATATACAATTTAATAAATTAACATTTTCAAAAATACAGATAAGAAAATATTGTACAAAAAGTTTGTATATATATGCAATATAAAATATATAACGATAATAAAACTTAGAATTATTTTAAATGTTTAAAGTCAAATTTAGAGTTCAAAATATTTGTATCTATATATTTTAATGTTATCATATTATATATGACACATATTTATGAAATATATTATTTAATTCGATACTATTTATAATAAGGTCAATACTATTTATTAGTTATACAGTGTTAGGTTTAGATTTGGTTTTGGGTTTGTTTTTGGGTTAGGTTAGGTGTGGGATTTTTGAATAAATTATATATATTTGATGTTGGAATGTATTCGTATACCTTAATTATAATTTTAGCTTTGCATATGGGTTTGGTTGTGTGAGTTTTTTTAAGAATTAAAATAAATTTGATGCCAAGCTTCTATAATTATAGTATTTTCATTTAGGTTTTTTTTGGATTTAGGTTTGGATTTGATTATAGATTTGGGTATGGGTTTGACTGATTGTGCTGCTAAACATTAACACTAATAATCAAATCATGGCTACCCAACTACACTATTAACTAAATATATAATCGTTAATGTGTTACCTTTTCTATATATTAGATGATGCAAGGTTTCTGACTGAGTAGAGCATGGTTCCGAGTGGTTTTTTAAAAAATAAATTAATTAAATTTGATTCTAGGCTATGTTCATAACGAGCACATCATATAATACATTTTATTGATGTCATACATATGTTATATTATATAGGTTTCCGATTTGGTTCGCGTAAATTTTGTTATTAAATACATTATATACATCCTCAGATTTGTAATATATATAAATTTATATACTGAAATTAATAGTTTAATTATTGAATGCATTCGCTTACGCTTGTTAGTTATACAATAATGATTATAATATAGATATCAATATATAGGCTAAACATCAATTCGACATCAACCTTGTGTTTAAGAATTAGTTCAAAGGTAACATATTTAATTGAAATGTTTAAGTTTTAATTTATACCAGATGGTAAATTGCACTACTTAAATATATAAATTGATAACTATTATTCTTTAGATGATAAGGGAAGCATTGTATCGTTTTCGTAACTCCTTTACTCACATCTGATGTGTTAAGATTTTTAAATTTATCGTATATCGTGATCGTAGAATTGAGATTTAAGAAATACATAGAATTGAGATTTAATAAATACATAGAATTGGGGTTTTAATAAATAATTGCCATGTGGTTAAAAAAAGTTAATAAGGCAATTTATTAAATACTTGAGAAGATAATGAAGGAAATTAAGATTATCAGATGATTTTGAATAGTTATTTTAATTCAATGATCATCAATTATTTGTATGCATTTAGTCGATCTGGCATTTCTAACTGTTATTTAATTTTACAGATATAAAGAAATTCTATAAACTTGCGGCCATATCCCAATGCCAGGGTTTGTGGGTAATATGCGATGTAACATTATAGTGTATGTTGTTGCAATAAACTATGATGTAATCATTAAATAACAGCGTTGTAATTATTAATATTGGTTGCTGAGGACAACAGCAAAAATAGAGAAGAGTAAAGTTCTATTTATTAATAACTACATATGTTTAACAATAGTTCGTTTAAAAAAGCTTACCCTTAAGAAATTACTCATTAATTTGATTTTTCTATTTCAATTAATTTTAAAAACTGGAAGGGATATTGCCCCGTATACTGCCCCCGTGCCGCTAACCATTTTTCATCTTCCTACCATGTCCGTAGATGGTTTCGAAGTGACGCTTGATTCGCGGAAATTGAAAACGCCGACTGGGAAGGTGTTGAACATTCCAACGGAACCGCTCGCTCTCATGGTAGCCAACGAGTGGAATTCGCAAGGTGAACACATCCTCAGGCACAACATGCACCTGGTCAGTTGACCAATACAGCGTTACCATATGCACCTGGTCAGTTGACCAATACAGGGTTACCGTATGCACCTGGTCAGTTGTCCAATACAGGGTTACCATATGCACCTGGTCAGTTGACCAATACAGTATTACCAAATGCACCTGGTCAGTTGACCAATACATGGTTACAGTATGCACCTGGTCAGTTGACCAATACAGTGTTACCATATGCACCTGGTCAGTTGACCAATACAGGGTTACCATATTCACCTGGTCAGTTGACCAATACAGCGTTACCATATGCACCTGGTCAGTTGACCAATACAGTATTACCATATTCACCTGGTCAGTTGACCAATACAGCGTTACCATATGCACCTGGTCAGTTGACCAATACAGTATTACCGTATGCACCTGGTCAGTTGACCAATACAGGGTTACCGTATGCACCTGGTCAGTTGTCCAATACAGGGTTACCATATGCACCTGGTCAGTTGACCAATACAGTATTACCAAATGCACCTGGTCAGTTGACCAATACATGGTTACAGTATGCACCTGGTCAGTTGACCAATACAGTGTTACCATATGCACCTGGTCAGTTGACCAATACAGGGTTACCATATTCACCTGGTCAGTTGACCAATACAGCGTTACCATATGCACCTGGTCAGTTGACCAATACAGTATTACCATATTCACCTGGTCAGTTGACCAATACAGCGTTACCATATGCACCTGGTCAGTTGACCAATACAGTATTACCGTATGCACCTGGTCAGTTGTCCAATACAGGGTTACCATATGCACCTGGTCAGTTGACCAATACAGTATTACCAAATGCACCTGGTCAGTTGACCAATACATGGTTACAGTATGCACCTGGTCAGTTGACCAATACAGTGTTACCATATGCACCTGGTCAGTTGACCAATACAGGGTTACCATATTCACCTGGTCAGTTGACCAATACAGCGTTACCATATGCACCTGGTCAGTTGACCAATACAGTATTACCATATTCACCTGGTCAGTTGACCAATACAGCGTTACCATATGCGCCTGGTCAGTTGACCAATACAGTATTACCGTATGCACCTGGTCAGTTGACCAATACAGGGTTACCATATTCACCTGGTCAGTTGACCAATACAGCGTTACCATATGCACCTGGTCAGTTGACCAATACAGCATTACCGTATGCACCTGGTCAGTTGACCTAGTCTAGTAGGTCGCCAATAGAGAGGAATGCAGTCGTCCCTAGGGTACTCTAGGGGCGGTGCATTCCCTTTCAGTTGTAAGCTACCGAATGCTGAAGACATCAAGAGATGAGCACTCGATGTCAATATTCCAAACAATCCGTTAGTTAGTCTGGAATGTTGATATTGTAGATGTTGGAGTTTCTTGCAACACATAACTGACAGGAAATTCACTTTGCAACTTATCCCCGTACAACATTTAAACTATTGCCGTAAATTGTATAGCAAAGCGCGGGTTTCATCGATATTGCACTCGTGAGACTTCAACCCTCCTTTTCCGACACCTCCGCGCTCATGTTTCCGTAAGCCACACCCCTTTTACGCAGACCTCGCTTTGCAACACCGTACAAGACAACCCTACTCATCGTTCAAAAGATGTTGTAATCCAGGGCATCATGGAATATTTAGCTACAGATACTGTTTGGTTTGTAATGCAATTTATTGTAGGTGTAGTGTGTAGTGTGGAGTAGTGTAGTGTAGTGTGGAGTAGTGTAGTGTGTAGTGTGTAGTGTGGAGTAGTGTAGTGTGTAGTGTGTAGTGTGGAGTAGTGTAGTGTGTAGTGTGGAGTAGTGTAGTGTAGTGTGTAGTGTGTAGTGTAGTGTGTAGTGTGTAGTGTGGAGTAGTGTAGTGTAGTGTGTAGTGTAGTGTGTAGTGTAGTGTGTAGTGTAGTGTGTAGTGTAGTGTGTAGTGTAGTGTAGTGTATTGTGTAGTGCAGTGTGTAGTGTAGTGTGTAGTGTAGTGTGTAGTGTGTAGTGTGTAGTGTGTAGTGTGTAGTGTGGAGTAGTGTAGTATAGTGTGTAGTGTAGTGTGTAATAGTGTAATGAGTGTGTAGTGTGGAGTAGTGTAGTGTAGTGTGTAGTAGTATAGTGTAGTGTGTAGTGTAGTGTAGTGTGGAGTATAGTTTAGTGTAGTGTGTAGTGAAGTATATACATTATATATTAATAAAATCAGTTGTTATATAATTGAGAAGTGAATTGGTCTATAAAGCTGTAACCCTACATTTCCTGTTATAATTATATCCGTAAACAGTTCATTTGTACAGTAATTATATTATTTGGTTGGTGTTTGTTTAGATTTGGTCTGAGATGTATTGTAAAAGTTGTCCCTGGTTAGAAAATGTTTGAATTTATTATTTTACCGAATGTCGATAGTTTATACTTGGGATTAATGAATTAGAGTAATTTAGACAGTAATAGTTAGTATTAATGAAAGGACGTAATTTCATAGTTTTAATAGTAACCATTGTTAACTGTTATGTATATAGCGGCCTTACTTGGAAGGCGGGGGTAGCGGGTGGCGGGGGGGGGGGGGGTTAAGAAGGTTCGACTACCGTTGGACCTGTAATGTCGGTAATTAAGCGAAGAGAGATATTTATTAATTGACGAGTCGTGTTGTCTGGTTTGGAAGGCATGGGCCGTGGATCTGATTAATGCATTTGATTGACATATGGATATGTGATTGTAACCACGCCAACCTCTGTAACCTATTTAGCGACACAATGAGATTCGAATAGTAGTTTATTAAGTTATATAATATATAATTTGTAATAATTGTTTACTCGGCTATTTCGGTGCGTTTTGGTGACAGGTCCCATAATGTCGACGTAATTAATTGAAATCCTGTAAGTACATTTAGAAATACACAAAAAATAACTAAATAACCTCCGAATGAGATGTTTACAAGTATTGTGGTTTAGTGAAGGCGGTGATTTGATATATTATATATTATATATATTATATATTATATATATCTTACTAATGATATTAATTATAATTATACATAATAAAATCTATCGATAAAAAAATGTACCCCCATATCTTGAATAAATAATATTCTAATAATACTGTCGATCTATAGATTATGTAGCATTATAATGACGCATGTATAATTTACCATAAAATATATACATATACGATATGTATTATGATTTAAATTCAGATAGATATATATAATAATAAAATCTTTGTCTGGGCGATTTCGATGAAACTCGAGTGTACCCTATAATCTCGGTGGCATTCGAGGTTTGCTTTGTCAGGAGAACAAAAGAAATTAATAACATTTAAGTAATTGATAATTTATTACAGCTCGTAACGGCAGATAAATAGACCAATGTTTAAACACGTGTTTGTAATCATTTTACTATCGATTACTCAATATAACAATGCGATGATGTTCACGTAGCTATCACTCCGAACTTCCCACCGAACTGAAGCAAAAACAGAAAGAACAATGGGATCCTTTGTTGGAGTGGGTCCGAAAACGGTTTTATTACGTATTTTCCGCAATTAGCTATTCGTCTAGATAATTAAAAGTATTGTTCATCCAATATTTAGTTTCTTTAAGGATATAAATGTTTAATAGGCCACAAGTGCACTAAATGTTATGTAAAGGAAATACAATTTAAGTGCATTGTACATTTATATACTTTTTATATGTGTCACGCTCGATTGATTTTGCATTTAATAATATATGAATAATAATGCATAGATAAATGTACATTCCTATTTAAATGGCACAGTTAAATCAATTTTACTGATTTTTTTAGAAACATTATTTAAAAAAAAGAAAACTTTATAAACAATGAATTCAGACTTATTCAACATTAATTACAAAATTTCGCATGATATTATATTACAATTTACATAGAGATTTCAAATATCCCATAAATCACTTTTAATATATTTAGAATCATAGAAAAATTATGAAACTTGACAGATTTTGTTAACATATTTTATTAATATTTTCCTAGAAATTATTTACAAAAATATAAATTTAAAGAAAATTCTTGATATTTATAAATAAATATTGGTATTTTAATTATAAATTTAGTTATAAATATTCATAGATGATATAAAAATATAAAATATCTATAAAAGTATGTTCAAAGAGATGAATAGTTCAAAGAAGGTAGTATTCTCTTAAATTTCTTGAAAAAAATCATCTTTGGTAATATTGATTATATTTATTCTAATGAAAATAAAAATGATTAAAAAGTGTATAAAAATAAAAATATAACATTTTTTAATATTTAAATTTTTTTTATAATATTGTCTTTTCTTTATATTGATAAAAAATATTGTAATTTTGTTTCTACTTATTATATAATAGACTTATATAATACATGTATCCATATCACTAATTATATATCACACTTATTGTATATCCCTAGATTGCAATACACTGTACATTGTACAATGTACACTGTAGAATGTACACTGTAGAATGTACACTATACAATGTACATTGTATACTGTACATTATGGTGGATCACTTTGATACATTTTTCAATATTATTTATTGGCTCATCTACTATATATAGTAAAGATATGAGTTATAATGAATATATATAAATTTTAATTTTTTTAAAAATTATGGCTGAGCGCCATCCCATTCAAATTTAACATGGGAGAGATACAATATTTAACATGCAAAATATAGGAGCAATATTAAAATTGAATGGTAATTCCAGGAAAATTAAATTTTAATAATTTTTTGTATATTTTTGAAATTTTTTGTTCTTAAAATATTGTAACATTTATAAGCAATATTACATTAGTTATATTTGTTTAATGATTAAAAAAATATTACAAATTTAAATTTAATTTGGTGTTTTTCATGAAAAAAATTCAAATTTGAAATAATCCAAATATTTAATTTAGAAATAATTATTTTTTAAATATATAATTACTATGCGATAAAATAAACTATATGTAATGCTATATACACCGTTGAGATAAAAAAAAGTAAAACTTATTAAATTATATTCAGATATGTAATACCATAATGAAAATTTGTACGAAATATGATTTATTTTTTAATAGTTATAACTATGTAATATTAGAAAATAGTAAATATAAGTTAATTAGAACATCTTATAGTAGTAGTATTGATAATTTATTAATATTAGAATATTAAAAATTATTCCTGGAAATTCTAGAATTTAAAAAATAATTAATATTAATATTAAACCTAGAAATAATACTAAATCAGTAGTTAATGAGTAATTATTATTTAAGATGTATATATAAATATATATTACACTTTTTACAATAATAATTGACATCTAATATATTGTAGGTAAAATTATTTAAAGTTGCAAAATTAAAAATTATATTTGTTGCTTTGAAATAACTTAATCTATAAGGATAATTTAATTGACAATATTAAATGGAAATATATATAAATTGGAAGCTGCCGATTACTCATCATTATTGGTGTAAATAAAGTATAAAATGGAGATTTATTGCGTAATTTCATTGTGAAAAATAATTTTTTTTAAAAATATAGTATAAACAAAGAATCATAAAATGGCGGAAATAATAGGAAAAACAAAAAAAAAATTTTAATTAATAAAAAAAAAATTATTTATTTTTAATGGGAAATTTTTCTTCAAAATCTCTATAATTTTTAATAAGTCGATAAATTCAGACTTCTGGCGCTACCTTAATATTGCGAATATTTTTTTTTAAATTATATGATTAATTTTGATATGCCTTATAGTTTATATGCTGAGTGAGCCAGTTAATTCTGAAAAAAGTGATCCACACTACTACAATGTACATGGCTAGATAACAGACAATATTTAATTACTAGATTTCTGTAAGTTTATCCAGGCATTTTCACGTTTCATTGAAGCAGTTTGATTTTGCTCGGTTGAGTTTACGTTCCGCGTTATTAAGTACAGTCACGACTGTTAACTCACCGTCGACCTCGACCTAGATACAATGCTGATATTGAGGTCACGACCGGTCTGTCGGTTCCCACAATCTCACCCGAAACCCACGACATCTTCGTGTCCCACTTGAAGTCCTACAACAACTGGGCTCTGACAGGTTCATCTAAACTCCTCCTCCTCCTCTCGTGTAACTGGCTACTTAGCGAAGTAGCGATTTACTAGGCCAAAGTTCTGTAAATGTAAATGTAGTATATTTTCGTGTTTATATTGTATCTGAATTAAGTTACGCTAGACCTAGAGCTAGACCTAGACCTAGACCTAGAGCTAGACCTAGCACTAGAGCTAGACCTAGACCTAGAGCTATACCTAGAGCTATACCTAGAACTAGAGCTAGACCTAGAGCTAGACCTAGAACTAGAGCTAGACCTAGACCTAGAGCTAGACCTAGAACTAGAGCTAGACCTAGACCTATAGCTAGACCTAGACCTAGAACTAGACCTAGAGCTATACCTAGAACTAGAGCTAGACCTAGAGCTAGACCTAGAACTAGAGCTAGACCTAGACCTAGAGCTAGACCTAGCACTAGAGCTAGACCTAGACCTAGAGCTATACCTAGAACTAGAGCTAGACCTAGAGCTAGACCTAGAACTAGAGCTAGACCTAGAACTAGACCTAGATTATTTCACATGCATGGACTTTATTTATATCACTGGCATGACTAAAACCAATTATTTATTTACAAATTGATTTAATAGAATCAAAGTAACAATTATTATTCAAAACTTATTCCTGTGTTCTATAAATTATATATTTATATATTTAAATTACTAAATTTAATAAATATATTTTGTAAATATGTTATATAACTTTTGTTGAGCCCTAGCCCGCTGATGCTTCGATGTACATCGCTACTCAGATTGACCTTAGATTGAACTTAGATTGAACTTAGATTGACCTTAGATTGACCTTAGATTGACCTTATATTGACCTTAAATTGACATCCGTCATCGTCGCTTCTAATTAATCATTCGATTTTCCTATCCCTTCGGAATGTATTTCCTTCACTCTGCGAATGGTTCTCGAGGAACACGTCTCGGAGATCTAATAACGCGTACCCGCTGTAGGATATCAAAACCTCGTGGAGTGTCTGAAGTCGATGATCCTGGCGTCGGCTCTCGTAGATCGACACTACACCGTCGAACAGGCCGTTGACTCTTCGAAACTCGAGCAATTATTCCAGGTTAGAATATCGCAAACGGACGCCAGCCTACGTGTATAAGGTGTATAAGTTACTTATACAACGCGTATAAGGTGTATAAGTTACTTATACAACGTGTATAAGGTGTATAAGTTACTTATACAACGTGGATAAGGTGTATAAGTTACTTATACAACGTGTATAAGGTGTATAAGTTACTTATACAACGTGTATAAGGTGTATAAGTTACTTATACAACGCGTATAAGGTGTATAAGTTACTTATACAATGCGTATAAGGTGTATAAGTTACTTATACAACGTGTATAAGGTGTATAAGTTACTTATACAACGTGTATAAGGTGTATAAGTTACTTATACAACGTGTATAAGGTGTATAAGTTACTTATACAACGTGGATAAGGTGTATAAGTTACTTATACAACGCGTATAAGGTGTATAAGTTACTTATACAACGTGTATAAGGTGTATAAGTTACTTATACAACGCGTATAAGGTGTATAAGTTACTTATACAATGCGTATAAGGTGTATAAGTTACTTATACAACGTGTATAAGGTGTATAAGTTACTTATACAACGCGTATAAGGTGTATAAGTTACTTATACAACGTGTATAAGGTGTATAAGTTACTTATACAATGCGTATAAGATGTATAAGTTACCTATACAACGCGTATAAGGTGTATAAGTTACTTATACAATGCGTATAAGGTGTATAAGTTACTTATACAACGCGTATAAGGTGTATAAGTTACTTATACAACGTGTATAAGATGTATAAGTTACTTATACAACATGTATAAGTTACTTATACAACGCGTATAAGGTGTATAAGTTACTTATACAACGTGTATAAGGTGTATAAGTTACTTATACAACGCGTATAAGGTGTATAAGTTACTTATACAACGTGTATAAGGTGTATAAGTTACTTATACAACGTGTATAAGGTGTATAAGTTACTTATACAACGCGTATAAGGTGTATAAGTTACTTATACAATGCGTATAAGGTGTATAAGTTACTTATACAACGCGTATAAGGTGTATAAGTTACTTATACAACGTGTATAAGATGTATAAGTTACTTATACAACATGTATAAGTTACTTATACAACGCGTATAAGGTGTAGAAGTTACTTATACAACGCGTATAAGGTGTATAAGTTACTTATACAACGTGTATAAGGTGTAGAAGTTACTTATACAACGCGTATAAGGTGTATAAGTTACTTATACAACGCGTATAAGGTGTAGAAGTTACTTATACAACGCGTATAAGGTGTATAAGTTACTTATACAACGTGTATAAGGTGTATAAGTTACTTATACAACGCGTATAAGGTGTAGAAGTTACTTATACAACGCGTATAAGGTGTATAAGTTACTTATACAACGTGTATAAGGTGTATAAGTTACTTATACAACGCGTATAAGGTGTATAAGTTACTTATACAAAGTGTATAAGTTAGAACGACATAAGCACATTACCATATCGACAGTCATTATCGCTCGCATTTAGTTGCGCTGTCTATTCTGCTATTGCACCCTTTACCGACCAAACGTCGAAAATCGTCTATGCGTCGAAACGCCCAAACGTCGAATACATTTTAATTAAAACAAGTAATATTAAACTAATTAAAACAAGTAATGTTAAACTAATTAAAACAAGTAATATTAAACTAATTAAAACAAGTAATATTAAACTAATTAAAACTCTATTTACTTTCAAATTTGATAATCAATTCAATATTTTTAATTATTTAAATTATTTAATTTATATATTGATTTAGAAATGATATTTAAAAAATTAATATTATAATAAACAAAAGAGATAATATACATGCGATTTAAACAATATATATAGCATGTAATGCTAAATTTATGGCTACCATAATTTTTAACGTTGGCGAGGCAAGAGAATTAGTCCCACAAAATAGTGATTTGCAATCATAAGAAGAAATCAATAATGTTTGTATAACATATAATATGTATAGTAATCTAAATGATAGTAAGTTTAATATATAAAGCATCTATACATTAAGTTTTAACATATTTTAATACAATTATTTAAATAAAATGTTCTTTGTTTAAATTATATAAGTATATATGTGATCTATTTGATCTTATATTTTTTGTTTATCATAAACTTTATTTATTATTTACAATAACTAAAATCTTATTATAAATACGTGTGTTTCTTATAAATATAACTATAACTGAGGATACATTTTTGTAAATTTTTTATTTCAAAACAAATTTAATTCCTTGGTATAAATAATATAGTAAATGTTATATTTATAGTGAAAGGAAGTATTTGAATTAGATGATGATATAAGTTCTTCAACTATTGATTCCAAGAGTGATGGTGGTATATCTGAAGAATAACACCTACTCGAGGAGCATATAATATGAGATGTAGTTGAAGGACCAATTTTACAATTGATATATGTGTTAATAATTAACATTTTATTTTAATTTATTTAATTAATTAAATTCATAAGCAATTGATATCTTATTTGATTATAAATATAAATATACTTACATTTAATTTCATCATTTTCTTATAACACGATATATTTCATTCTATCTTTGAAATTAAATTTCAATTTTACCAATACTTTACCAATGACATTACATATCTAGCCTATTGGATATATTGATACCAGCGATGATGGGGATGAAACTCATATTACAAGAGCGAGAGGAATAAGAAGTGGAGTTGAGTTGGTAGAGTGGCAGTGCATGTATATATATCTGCATTTGTGTTAGTCAATGATTTGTCATGATATTAATCTAATTAAGTGTATTATAAGTATAACACTTATATGCATATATAATTATATTTTTTCATATTTACAAATACTATAAACATATTAACGATTACAAAAACAAAATATTATTGATTTTTAAAATTGAAACAATCCTCCTTCATCCTCCCTAAAGACCACATTGTTTAGTGGCAAGCCTGGTGTCAACGTAGTAAACTAAATAAGAGAAACCGAAATGGCAACACAATTTGAATATCTTTTAAATTTGATTTATATGAAATTATCGTGTTTTTCACAACAAATAAATACTTTATCAATATCATCATTATTTTTGTTTACTATAATGAAATAAAAGCATTACTGTCTGATTAATAGAGAATAATATAAATGTAATTTTATTAACTTTAAAAAATAACAAATTTAATTATTAATTACTAAAAGTCGCATCATTTGATTTCTTGAGATATTACAGATTTGAATGGAATAAATAATAGGTTTATCTTATCTATATTAAATCATCACTAGTCTGAAGTTTGGGGTAACGTGGAATGGCATCACGATGTGGATACCATGGAGATGAGAGCCAGAATATCAGCTGCTCTCCTGCTTGTCCACACAACCGCAGAAACTACCACCACATCAACAATCAACAAATAAACAAATAAACACGTGCATATATAAATATGTTTTATTTACTCATTAAAAAGGTGTTCTATTATAAAACATTACTCTAGTAAAAACAAAGTGTGAATGGCGTGCCATTTAACTGCTACTGGAAGACGACGACGAGGAAGAGGTAGAGTATCGACGACGTCTGATTGGGGAACGGCGCGGAGATCTGCGTCCGTGTGACCTCGATCTCGGTGGTGGTGACCTTCGAACTCTGGAGGTTCTCCGCGGGGGAGGGGAACGTCTCCTACGAATAAGTAATACGAATTAATGTATGCAGTTAGAATCTCCTCTGTGTACTTTGGCAATAAATAATGGATCACTCAAAAAAACTATTTATACCCTGCATACACAAATTATTGAAAATCATCAATTTTTATATTACACAAACAAAGGTAAACTAACGCTACATTAACAAAAGTAAAAACTAAACAAATGAAGCGATATTTAATAATCTACGGCAAAGGAGACTTAATGGACGAGGCACAACCTTCTTTGATTGGCTACTTGTCTCCTATAGCGGACGGGACTTCTGGGCCTAATAGGGGCTCTAGCAGCAAATACAGCTGCGCATGTCACCTCCCTACCATCCAACTGACCTAGTATGAAAGTTTATATGTCAAACACTGGCAATAAATGTATTTCTTGATTATCCATCATACCTGTGAATAGGTAAGACTCATTATTGCGTCTAAGCATGAGCTATGAAGTGCATAGTGCTGTTTAACGTGGCAACGACTGCTGTAAAAACCTCCATCCATGTGTTTAATCGCCGACAATACGCTCTCTGGTTCTTCATACTCGATGTAGGCAAATCCACGATTAATTTCAGGGTGAATGCGTTCATTAGGAAGCTCCACTCGGTTCACAGTTCCGAAAATACCGAAAATCTCAGTTAAATGGGAAACTTGAACATTACGGGTGAGCTTTCCAACGTGAATCTGAAAAAGAAATCAATGAATAGTCTAACAGAGTATAATTTAATAAGAAATTATACAAAAAATAGAAGTTTATAAATTTTAATGAAGTTACCTTAAGAGGTTTTGGAGAAGTGCCTCTCTTAGTTGGCGAATTGGATTCAGAACGAGAGGACTTTCTGCGAATGGGGGAACGGGATCGCCTGGCAACAGGCGATGTCCTCGGCGATCTTCTATGAGGAGACCTCGAGCGTTTATTGACCGGAGTACGAGAGCGCTTTTTCTGCGGGGCTCCGTGTCTATGGTCAGACGACGAAGTGGTAATGGCAGCAGCGGCAGCAGCCTTACGCTTATTGTTTCGGGCGATGGAGCGTGACCGCGAACGAGAACCCACCGACGAAGAAGACGAAGACGAAGAGGATGAGGAACGGCTACCGCTGGACCTCGAAGAACCACTCGAACTGCGACTACTACCCGATGAACTGCCGCTTGAGCTGCCAGTGATGCAAAACAAATTAATATAATGAATAGAAAATGATTTTTTTATTCATAAATCTAGTTGTAATTTATTAAACAAGACTTACCATATAAATATATAAAATATAACATAATATTATTAATCATTCGGATTAACAAGATAGAAAATAAAAAGTAGTACAAAAATTCCATAAATGAATCTAGCTTCAATATTACAATATAATAAATAAAATAATATGAACTCTCCAATAATAATCTTATATAATATTAGTCTGCAATATAGTTAAAGTCATTAATAATTAAATTGCAAACCTGCTACTGGAAGTTACAGCTCTTTTTCTGGTTCTATCCTTGCTTCTACTTCGTGCTGTCCTGAAGACATGGAAAATCAATACAATTATATGTCATTTAAAATACTGAAGTGGAACTTTTGCTTAATTAATGCTTACATTACAATTATCATAATTACACCTTCTTTGAATAAATCAATTAAATACTACTATAAAATAAATGAATAGTCCTGATGGATAATTATGGATACATCAATTCATAATCTACATAGTACAAATAAACAAAGTAGGAGTACTTGAACGAAGGACGTTTAACAACTATTTTCAAAATAATAACAATAATTAAACTTATATTAATAAGAGGATATGTTATTAATTTAGTACGTCAATGAGTATGGAATTGGTAAAAAAAATCAATTATTAATGTATCTATTCGCGGATATACAAGCTAAAATAACACGTCAATCTATCGCATAAAAATATAATAAAACTTAATTTTTAATTATATTACTTGCAGAAATATTATAATAATATTGCAAGTAAATAATATAATCTCAAAATGATTTAAATTAATTAATAACTAATTCAATTTTGATGACTGCATATTATTTAAATTTAATTGAACTATAAATCTAAGAATAATATACAATAAAAATTCCTAACTAAATCATATTAGATTGAAATTTATTATATAATAATTATCATATTACAATAATGAAATATTTTTTAATATAATAGAATTAAAAAATATATTAAATATCAAGTAAAACATAAAGATTTCGTGGATTACTTACATAATATTTTTTAATTTATATTTTATTTCATTTAAAAATTAATCTTTGGAATGATATAAACAAACAAAAACAAGACGACCTATGACCTCGCCATTATCTCATTGGTTTAAATATATATGATAAATATAATATTTCGCGGTTCTATTAGAATTAGAAATACAATTATGACTCAAAAACCTATTATGTAAGTATGAAGCATTATTCATTTATACAGTTCTATATATTAATTTAATAATCACTCAATTACTAAATAACATGTTTCATTATTTTGATTTTAGAATATTTTCTATAATCATCTTGTAAATCATTTTTTTAAAAATAATTAATTTTTAATGAAGTATTATTTAATTAATTTAAATGTTAATATAAATTAACAATTGCCTATCTCTCGGGTATTGGGTTATCTATCTATCGAAAGTTACTATATAGTGATTAGGTCGAGTAATATTAATTCATCGAAGATTCGTAAATACAATTTGTAAACAATATATGTAATATATAGTCTGATTAAATAAAATAAATTAAATCGAAATATTATCAATATTTTACATTTATAATATAAACATATACACATATTTAAAGTTAAATAATAATTAAATAGTAATATTAATTCTATACTACAGAAAATACAAAATCTGATATATTTTTTCCGGTAAAAAATAATTCACTAGAAGTTCCGAGTTATAAAATATTGGAAGAAATCCTAATATTTTGGAGTCAATTAGCTTTCTTTACGACTTCGGAATATTTTTCGAGAATAATGAGAGAAAGCGTAGTATACGCAACTGAGCTCTTGCCATACAATAACTATACTATAATATATTCATATTTGTAAATCGATATGGTTATGGTAATCCTCCTGGTCATTATTTCTCGAATATTAAGACCACAGTCGGATGGAGATACGAGAGGTGATGAAAACGATCATCTATTCATTGTTGTCGCCGTGAACCTTTAGACAAAAAAATCGGCAAATCGTCCGCGATATTAATTCCTGGCGTAAGATACTAAAAAACGTAGTGCTACCAAACTTCAGACAATTGTATGCGAAGCTTCGCACGATTGGTATATTGAGGTCAACGCAACATTTTTCATATACATATTATAATATATATATATGCATGCGAAGCTCTCACGCGCAGGCCGTGTGTATGGGCCTGAGCTACGCAGCCAAGTACTAAGTAATATTATGCACTATCTTATCGGTTTATCACCTTGTCAATTATGATCATTTCATATTTAGCCGCTATTTCGATACACTATATCGAACGCCTATAAGCATGTAGAAATATTAATCTCATTAACATAGTGCTGTGTACAACTGTGTAACTTTGTTCCTGTGTTCAGCAGTTCATTGTTTCATTGATTTTAATAATAAATCACCGATATCGGTTAACGACGAAAGTACGGATAAATCATTACTTAGAAATAGAATTCTCTCTTAAATCAGAGGTAATGTATCCAACAAGCGTAATCAGTGGCAGAGCTATAAATAGACTCAATTTACTCGACTCAATGTACTTGACTCAATGTACTCGACTCAATGTACTCGACTCAATGTACTCGACTCAATGTACATATGGTATATATTGACAACCATTATACAATTTTAGATCTTTGCATCTTTTGCTTTATATTTATTTATCTATAGCTAAATATATTAGAGATTTGAATCTTAACAGCGTAGACTATTAAGTCTTTTCATTTCGTAACTAAATTAGCCATCATTAGAATATCATAATGTTAATAATTTTAGAAACTGACCACAAATTGGTCAGAGTTTATTATTGTATTCAATTCTCATTCAGATAGAATATTAGTGACATGCAATTCGATGCTTATGCAATCTTAGTGACCCCGAAAACAATGGTCTAAGAATTCAATTGAAGTTTTAACTATCTTTTATTATTAAAATATTTATCCTTAGGTCGTTTTTTACTCGGTCCCCCATGGCCGTGAAGAAATCGACTACTGCGAATTCAGGACTCGATAGGTCGCCATCGAAGGTCAAGAAAGAGACTTCGGCCGTTGATTCAGTCAGCAAATCCTCTCGCAGCAGCGATTCCGATCACCTGGATGAGAAACAAATAAAGTTATTTGTAGATTTGTTACCCATTCCTGCGTTACCTTTTTACTGTATCCATCTATTGGCCTTCCGATTTCTCACGAAAGACTTACGCTCACACCCAAACGATGCCGTCGATTAGCGAGTTTAAACGCCATTGAACGCCGTTTGCAGGCGTAAACGGAGGTCTACGTCTGAACACGCCGGTGCCGGAGACACGCCCGCTAGTCCGAAGTCTAAACGTAAAGCCCCTCACAAGAAAACCAGTTGGTATTTTGGCGTTTCCGCGGCTTTTATGTGCTGCTTGTTTTTAAGTCGTAATATTTAAGATCTAAAAATATTTGTATTTAAAATCTTTGATACAAAAATTAATATTTAAGTACGCAATTCATTTCAATTTAATCTTTTTAATTTACTAATATGTTAAATAATTCTTAGTTAGGCTTAAAACATCCGCTATAATATACAATTTCAGATATATTATGACGTTATCCTATTTCGATTACTCGATAAACTCATACTCTTGATTCTTTGATCAAACTTAGGAACACAACAAGTTCACTAGTTCGAGTTTACATCGTTTACTGATACGCCTCTACTTCGATTGAACAATTTCGCTTAATTTTAGTTGCCCGAAAGAAAAAGTCTGATGTCGACGTTGGAAAAAATTCCGTGATGAACTCATTCTTTGTGAAAAAGGAAAGCGAACCCGTTCAAGTCGATAGCGATAGCACCTCGTGTTCTGAATC
Organism: Osedax frankpressi; assembly: GCA_964035775.1. Classification (NCBI taxonomy): domain Eukaryota; kingdom Metazoa; phylum Annelida; class Polychaeta; order Sabellida; family Siboglinidae; genus Osedax; species Osedax frankpressi. Next base: position 30,199,620 of record OZ038316.1, read on the forward strand.
TCACCTCGATGTGGTACCAAAATGCAATGGAACACCAAAGAGCAATAAATCTCCAAAGATTAAAGAATCCCCGAAGATTGAAGAATCCCCAAAGATTGAAGAATCCCCAAAGATTGAAGAATCCCCAAAGATTGAAGAATCCCCAAAGAGTGAAGAATCCCCAAAGCGTAAAGAATCTCAAAAGATTAAAAACTCTACAAAGATTATTAATTCATCAAAGAATAAGGAATCTCTAAAGAGTAAAGATTCTACAAAGATCAAAAAAACATCAAAACCTAAGAATAACACTAAGGTATATATGATTGAATTTAATTTGTTCATAAATGTATTAATTGTAACATTGCTATTTTCTAATCTATAAATGAATAATATATAAATAGTTGAATTACCTTTATTATGCTTAATTGGTTCTAAAGGCGTCCAAAAAGAAGTATAGACGTCTGATCATCGCCAGTGACAGTAGTGATGGTGACCAGGCAATGGGGAATGGTGACGAGGTTGGTACTGCCGTAGAGATCGAAGAAAGTCGACGTGGGAGAGAAGGCAAGGCAGATGAGATAGAAGGCAAGGCAGATGAGATAGAAGCCAAGGCAGATGAGATAGAAGGCAAGGCAGATGAGATAGAAGGCAAGGCAGATGAGATAGAAGACAAAGCAGATGACACATCTGACGTTACTATTATTAATATCTTTCTTTTATCCTAATAAATCATTAATTTCATTGTACATTAAATCAGACCATAAGTAGCATAACAATTAATATTTAATTAATATATAATTTATTTTAATTAAATTCTGATTAAACATCAAAATTACCCGATAATTTATTATTAATTTAATCCTAAAGCATGTATAGATATTTTATCCATCAACCATTCGTATCAATTTATTAATCTTCAACTGTTGTTTAGGATGTTGAAATGCTGAGCAACGATGTTGGAGAGGTTATTTTTATGTTTATTTAAGTTTGAACATTTAAATAGTTATCATCATAGTTAAAATTCTCTTTATTGACATAATGTTATCAGTGATGGGTGAGTGTTTATTTTTCGTTTACGACAATAGAATTCGGCTGCCAGGAAGTTTCTTACGGACGATGAAATAACTAGTGACGAAGATAAAGAAAATTCGCCGATCAAGGCTAAGAAGTCCTCCCCCCTTAAAAAGACCTCCCCCCTTAAAAAGACCTCCCCCCTTAAAAAGACCTCCCCCCTTAAAAAGACCGTCGCTCCGACCCAAAAGAAGGCCACTCCGCCCAAAAAGGGCAAGAACGTTACCGCAACTAAGCGTGGCGAGGATTCCTCCCCTTCTAAAAAGGCCAAGATTGGTTCCTCCGTTGAAAAAGCCACAAAAGCAACGCCGGTCAAAGAAGATGTCAGCGAGGACACTGAGGTTCAATTATAACTGTACACTCGTTACGTCTTTTGCTCATCTATATCACTAATGTCGGCTGTTAGTTCAAAGTTCTTTTCACAGTTTACAATAATATCATTAAATTATAACTTATATGTTAACGTATATTGTTTCACCATCGAACTCATCCGATTACAAAGGAACGACAACCCGAAACTAAATCTGCGAAGGAAATCAAATCAAAAGAGTTTGTACTTTATTAATCGATTAATCGGCATTTATGTTTAGCTTCGTAAAATGTATTGATCTTTGTAGTATACTTAATAAATATATTAGTTTATGTATTATATGATAATTCGGTTAAGCTTAAATTACAAGTAATTCTGTTTTGATTCCGCATAAGTTTTACTTGTATTATATTCTAGGGGTGAATACCATCCAGAAAAAGAACGATATAATCCCATTGAAGATGCAATTTGGAAAGACAATGCTGAGTTTGTAATTTACCTAATTAGTAGTAATAGATTATATTCGTGGTTGATTTCCCTCCCATATTATCATCTCTACTGTTCCCTCCGCTTTAAGTAACTACGAGCCTCCCATGCCTAACCCCTCCCATGCCAAACCCCTCCACTCCCGCAGTATTCCCTACTATGCGCTGGCGAGAAGTTTCCAGGAGGTAGAGGACCACCCGTCTAGGTTACCATAACAATACCATAACAATACCACAACAATACCATAATAATAGCTATTTAATAGCGATCGTAATTACAATAACTTCATATTGTGAAATTTTTTAATGCGATAACAAAATTTCAAATATTTATAGAAACAGTCAAAAAAATTAAATGACCTTTTTTTCTGGAAGCACTATTTAGAATTTTATAAATTACATTTCAATTGTTGAGACAATAGAATTACTAGCAATATTGACAACATTACCATAAATATACCATCAATTGTGTCTATAGTTACAATTAAATGTGTATATAATATGGTGACAATAAAAAACTTTAATGAGTGTATCAATTATAATTATTAATGTTAATATATTTTATTACAAAGTTCTTATTGTTTATATATTTATATATAAACATGTAAATGTTCACTGTAAAGTGTGTAAGTTTACTCCCCTCGCATTAATTCGCCACGCATATGATGCATATGACGCATATGACATACCTCGCAGGTTGAAAATGATTGATATCGTTGCCAACTTCTACCGGTCGGTGCTGTTGACCACTCCGGACCAGCTCGTCGATTGCGTCTATTTGACCTTGAACTCTCTGGCGCCAGCCTACGAAGGCACCGAAATCGGCATCGGTGAAGGTGTTCTAGTCAAGTGTATAGCCCAATCTACAGGTGAGTCCACTTCATACTCTGAATTAGTGTATTGTTTTCATTGTTTTCATTGTTTTCATGAGATCATTTGTGGTGCTATCGACGAGTTGTTAGGATTCGTTATCAGAGATTCATTGTTTTATTTCCGATACCCATGAAAACAGATGATGTAAATAATGTTACATTATACATCATTGTTAACAATAAATAAATATATTAATTATTAAACTATATTTTAAATTTGAACTGTGTTCACTTTTAATACGTAAAACATAATAAAATTGCCTGGATAATACTAATTGCTTGTTATCTTATCTTACTCGTCACCCATTGTCATGTGCAAAATAGGTTACTGTGCAAAGTGGATTGTTTCACGTGGCACTGTCTGATTTCATTGTAAACAAAGTATTTAAGAATGCCAACTTACCAACATACAGTAACACAACTGCTAACCATTATATTCTACAATACATTTGTTAGCAATATTCAATAAATATGAAAGCATACAAAAGTGGGCAGGTCAATAGACTTTGTAAACTTGAAATTCAAATATTTAGATTAAAAAAAGTTAAAACTACATTCAAACTTCACCACGAACAATTATAATACGTTCATTGAGATTTAGTATTTTCTTCAATGATTCATTCTCTACATTACATCATATCAGCATTCCAGTAAATTATTATAAATTATAATGTGATGTAAAAGTAACAATATACTGTATACAATACAATGCCTGTAAATGTTTATATTTGTAAATTTGATATTTCGATGAAACATTAAAATTATAGATTGCAGATTTAGTTAAAATAATATTAAAGTATTTTATATTATATATTATCAAAACATACTTTATACTCGAGTATTCTGGATACTTTAACATTATAGATCTGATACGACAAACAATCAGATATTATTGATCGGATAAGTTATTTTTAAACCATTAAGTTTTTAAATTTTAATGTTGACATTTAGAACATCAGAGAATTTAATTTTATTTTATTCGGAGTAATGGATAATAATCATGATATATATTTATTAAGTAAGATTAAGTTTCCATAAATTTATAAATATTTTATAAACAATTATATACATTTATAAAGCAATATATTTTACATATATGTTTATTTTAAATTTATTTAACAATATAGAAAATACCCTATTTTCAATGCTATAACTGACTTTGCACATGACATCGTATAATTTAAAATAAATGTCAATCACGTCGTTTATTTTTCTTTATTTTTCTATACAATCGTATTCTTAAAACCTAATTTATCTATTATTAATAATAAATAATATTTAAATAAATTCGTTGCACTACTACTAGAGATATTATGTGAACTGTACAATAATGACATTTCAAGGGCGCAGCGTTGAAAAAGTGAAACAGGACGTCGGCGAGTTGGGAGATATCGGTTTAGTCGCAGAGGTTGGAACTTTATCTTCTACAAATATCTACTTTGGGTGTAAAACGCAGATTAAAAATCTTTTAATATTAACATTCTTACCTTTTCAATTTTGCATTGGATATCATGAGCGGGTTTGTTAATATACGGTAACCCCCCACTTTTATTATAAGCTATTATACCGAGGCATGCATTCGCCTTTTAATTAATACCCTTTAATGCCCTAGCTATAGAAGCAACATCACTTGAGAATATTGTTCAAGCTCCGTTGCCCCGCGACCCCAATAGTTTACAAATACCAACGCTGGTGGGCTCCAAACTCTTTAAAATCCCGTGACCCCAGCCCCACCCTGCAGAACAGTCGCAGCAATCAAAGAGTGATGTTCAAACCGAAGCCGCTGACCATTCGAGGTGTTCTGCTGAAACTGCGAGAGATTGCGAAGATGTCTGGACATTCTGTTGGTCATTCGAGTTTGAATACAGTAGTGATCTTATCTATTCACTCAGACCTCACACCCCAGTCTCACACCTCATTATCACACCTCAGTCTCACACCTCAGCCTCACACCTCAGTCTCACACCTCACACCTCAACCTCACACCTCACACCACAGCCTCACACCTCACACCTCACACCAGTCTCACACCTCAGTCTCACACCTCAGTCTCACACCTCAGTCTCACACCTCAGTCTCACACCTCAGTCTCACACCTCAGTCTCACACCTCAGTCTCACACCTCACACCTCAACCTCACACCTCACACCACAGCCTCACACCTCACACCTCACACCAGTCTCACACCTCAGTCTCACACCTCAGTCTCACACCTCACATCTCAGTCTCACACCTCACACCTCAGTCTCACACTCTATGCGTTTTCATCTTCGGTGCCATTATTTATATAAGTCCATTGTGTTTCTATGGTATGTACATTATATCTCTTTGTCTTCGTAAGTGTAGTATTGCCATTGTATTCTATGAAACTTTGTATCTAATGCAGTCATTCTAAACAATGATATTTTACATATTAGTTGAGAACAATCAATTTTCTATCCAGTGACTTACAATTTTATACTATCAAGGTATTGAATGAAAGACAAAAATCCTGGTTTTACAATTAATCGAATTTCATAATGAAGTAATGGCAATATAAAATAATATTGTTATAAACTGTCCTATTATTACTTCTATCTATACATAATAAACAATCTGCGAAATCAAAAGAATCTGTCGATAAACAACAAAGTTTTAGCAAATGTTGTACCAAATTTAAGAATAATGAGAAAACTGCCCTCGTTGATTATATATAATAATTTTTCAAATTATATTCGATTTTTTAAAGATTTAAAATGAAATAATATAAATACCTTTCTATTCAATTCTGTAAGTTATTGTTTTAAATGTTTTTCTTACTAATCTCGGTATTTTTAAATATCATAATTATAAAATTAAAAAAATTGAATTGAAAAAAGTTTTTTTGATAAGTGAATTTAAATTTTATGTGGTAAATATTGATCAAATGAAAACTAATGAATAAAAAGAAGTGATAATCATAAATATGACATTTGTAGTTTTTAATAAAAACGAAATTATTTAATTTAAAAAACCAGATTAAATTTGATAAATGAATTATTACTATTATTTAAATGTATATGATTTATATTTCCATTTTATAGTGGAAAATCTGATACATTTCTTGAGATTGATAAATAATAAGCTCATATAATACACTTTTTTAGTCATTTTTACTAAGTTTTGAAATTTTAACAGATGTTATAAAAACATTATTATTTTATATTATATGAAAATCTTAATAATTTTATTTTTACAGCCCTTAAAGTAAATATATCAAGGATGCACAGAAATTTGATTATTAAACACATTTCGGAAACATTTTATATTCTTTTGCAATATTTATATTTTGTGTAATTTTCATTCAAGATTCCATCGAATTTCATTATTTACCGGTAACATTACCGTTTGCCTTTATTACACAAGGTGATGACAAAGAAGTCCGACAAGATCAAAGCTATGTTCATCGCGTGCAGGGAATGCGAAAGCAAGTTTTTGATTCGTTCGCTGGCTGGAAAGCTGCGTATCGGAATGGCCGAACAGTCCGTTCTCCAGGCACTTGCGCAGGCTATTACTTGGCATGGTTTGTTTAATGTCACCTCTTTTTACCTTTCTTTCGAAACCTTCGTGCTCTTCGTATGCCTAATAATGTGTATCCTATCATCAGTGGTTGTTTTATCATTAAATATAACCCAAATAATGCGCCTGAAGTCAATTAATATGTACCGATAATATTTATTTTCTGTGAAGTGAATTTCAAATGTATTTAAAATGCTCTCAATAGATCTTCAGGGGAAAAAACTAGGGAAAGATGAACTTAAAAAGAAGATTGATCAAAATTCTCTGATAATAAAAACTACGTTTTGGTTATTATCCTAGTTACCTCTTACTCTCAGTTGTATACATTTAGTATATTTATTAATTAACTAAAATTAAATTCCTATTTATATCGTATCAATATCTATATTTGCTTTTAGAATCATCATTTTGATGGCAAACTGTTTAATCAAATATAGATTTTCATCAATACTCAAAATACATGAATATATGTAAATATATTTAAATAAGTAGTATGTTTTTAATACGTCATATGATCAAATGCTGTTAATCAAAAATGTTAAGCATTATTAGATGCTTCAGGAATAGAAACTAATCTTACAAAAAATCTTATAAACCCAAAATTCTATTCAAAAGCATAAAAAAACTATCAACGTTCAAATAAAAGATAAATTATTTATTATTTATATTATTTAAAAAAATATTATTTATTAATATATTATTAGATAAAGAAATCCATAGTTATCGAAATAAACAAAATGATAAAAGTCTGCAAATATTATATATAAAGTATTAAATTACAATTAAATAACCTAATTAAACACACAAAACATTAATAATACAATATAGAAAGATAATATTATTTTACATAAGTTTAATGAACCATTTAAAAAATATTAATCGAATTAGGTAATCTAATATCAAAATAATAAGTACATTTTTTGTATCTCATATGCATTATTATGAGAAATGTTGATTTTCAGTTTTATTTAATAGGCCGCATATATATTTCACATAATATTTCACATAACGATTTAAACAAATTTGTTTTGATGCTAACATTACAGTTTCCGAAATAATATTTTAAGCAATGCCTCATTTGTACAAGTCGAATATTTTACTATTTATATCTTCACGGTCAGTTCAAGTATCAATTAATACACGCGGGCATGGTATTTAAATTGACGAACTCGAATTAGTTGAATGCTATTTAACGGAACAACAATAGAATAACAATAGAACAATATTACACGCGATAACGTTAATATCATTTTCTTTAGAGAATATTCAATTAAAAGTTGTTGTAGGTCATTTGGAGATGGCGAAATTAGAGTTCAAGCTCAACGTATATTGTTTATAAGATCCCCCAAACCCACCATTTTATATACTCCACACGTATTTAGTTATTTCAAAGTATTCGTTGACTTATGTGAATGAAGACAACCTCTATTACAATTATCATGCCGTTAAATAATATTTACTAAATAACAATGATTAAACGAGTCAAATGCATCTAAAGTAACTTAATGAAGTCAATTACTGCAATGTATTAAATGTACAAATGTGTGAAGTATTTACATTTGTACATCTAATTCATTTTGTCAATATAAAATATAGTTCTTCAGTATCTATGAATGGTTTTAGTTTTTAAAATAAGACATTTTAAAAATTCAACTAATATTCTTGATATTTTTATATTAATAAAAATAAAATATATTTCTATTTGGTGAAATATAATTATTTAATATTTTTATATATATTTATTAATTATAAATTCTTTTTTACTGATTACTTCTTTACTTTATTAATTATATTAATTACTAGTCTATTCTTTTATTACGATCTTTATGAAGTTTCATTTTCTGCAGTTGTTGCCCCAACTACGATAAGATTATTCAGGTCATCTTGAAGCACGGCATCGAAAACCTTCCTAATCACTGCAAACTCACTCCAGGTTTGGGAATTACTACATTCGAAAATGCATTCCCACTCCATTGTCAGGACCTCTGGCTACCACCCACTCCATTGTCAGGACCTCTGGCTACCACCCACTCCATTGTCAGGACCCCTAACTACCACCCACTCCATTGTCAGGACCTCTAGCTACCACCCACTCCATTGTCAGGACCCCTAGCTACCACCCACTCCATTGTCATGACCTCTAGCTACCACCCACTCCATTGTCAGCACCCCTAGCTACCACCCACTCCATTGTCAGCACCCCTAGCTACTACCCACTCCATTGTCAGCACCCCTAGCTACCACCCACTCCATTGTCAGCACCCCTAGCTACCACCCACTCCATTGTAGCCACGCATTAAACCCAGTCTACCCTACCTCCAGGTATCCCATTGAAACCTATGCTAGCCCACCCCACTAAGGGGGTAGCGGATGTATTGAGTCGTTTCGAAGATGTGGAGTTCACCTGCGAGTATAAGTACGATGGAGAGAGAGCTCAGGTTTTTATATGTTACCATGGAAACAAAGATGTCATTATTATATAAAATGCAAATCAGATATATATATATATATATATATATATTTATATATATTTATATATATATATATATATATATTTATATTACATGTATCTTTTACATATATCTTTTATTACAAATTATAAAAAATAAAATCACCTGCATTATTTGTTCAATTATTCGTCTAGTCCCTCGTGAACTGAACACGAGTGTAAATCATTATGTAATCATTGCCTAGATCCTCTATTTATTTGTTTAGTCGCCCCCCGAATCATCCTAAACATCGTAAGTTGCTTTTTATATTCATTTGGAAATCTCGACCCACACATTTCTCCGATTGAATTAATCCACCAATCAAACCCCTCAAATGCTGTTCTCTCCGTGGTAACGTGTACTTGACCACGATACGCCCGTTAAAAGATCACTTCGCCGTAGGAAAACAATAACGATACTCGTACTACGTAGGTCTAGAAATAAAACTAGCTGAAGCCACTTAATATGCCGTTTTATTATTAAACGTATGATTTAGTACTCCAATATGTGTTATTATAAAACTTATTCAATTGTTTCTGAGTTATTATGTAATATATTTGAAAAGTGTTTTTACTCCACTCCGAGATGAATTATCCGCTTTACTTATTATGCAGTTGTTATTATCTAATTACATCAGACAATCAAGTTGCATCGTTAATTGTCATTTGAACTCTTCGCATTTCCATCTAGGCATTTAGTGTTCATTTTATTTAGTATTCGCCATTTAATGTAAACAGTGAAATTATTAATAATGTTTTACAAATCACAATTATTTATACTATATTTTTATATATTAAATTTGATATTCACAAATATCCACAAAATCCGCAAATATCCACAAATATCCACAAAATCCACAAATATCCACAAAATCCACAAATATTAATTCATTTATTATTTTAGTAGTTATTATTTTAATAGTATCACATTATTCATCATTCATTTTATAAACTTTCTTTTAATTAACTATTAACATATATTTTACTATATATATAGTTAATAGTAATAAAAGATGTTTTTGATTGATTTTTTATACCATTTGAGTAGAAGTTTTCATTTATTATTAATTATCGTTTACTTTCTTATTCATTTTTTAAATAATTGTAAATTCGAAATCCTCTCAGAATTATTTAATTTCAGTATAATAATATTTTTGTTTTTTTTTTACCATTTTCCTTTATTATCTTATAAATGGATCCCTCTTGTAATGATCAGCCGTCCGTAACCTCTAAACGCCAGTCCGACGTATTAATATAACGCAGCGTACGCCGAAGTTACCGTATAGTCTAGTTTTCCCGTTCAACGTACAATAGACTCCATTTGTTTACGCTTTTCGTTACCGACGGTAACGTGTTTGGCGTTTATTTGCGCGCCGACGACGATTTTTTACCGTCGAACCCCGCGAACACCGATGCCATAGGTAAGGCGGGAGTCCGGCGGGGGGAAGGGGTCCGGCGGGGGGGGAAGGGGTCCGGCGGGGGGGAGAGGGGTCCGGCGGGGGGGAGAGGGGTCCGGGGTCCGGCCACGCGACAACCTCGCAATCTACGTATTATTAATTCACGACGTGTCCGACCACTCGATTTATTGATTGATTGATGACGCAGCGACGGCGACGTCGTTTATTGCGTAACCGACGGCGCCCGGGAGTGTCCGAGGTGACGGACACGACCCCGCTGACACTCAGAGGTTCGTTTCGACGAGCCTTCGAAACCCTCTCCGCCGTTTAACGGAATCGAGTAGCAAACGACGAACTTCTACATATCAATTTTCTCTATTGATACTTTATATTGACACTTTGTATTGATACTTGATGTATTGTTACCTCAGCCTGTATACCAACCACTATTGATAGTTACTTATAATTTCACTTTTTCTATATTACTATATTTATATATATATATATAGATATATATATATATAGTTATAGTATACATAGTATATATTTACTATATATATAACTATATACATATATATATATATATATATATATATATAAATATATTTATTTAATTATAGGCAACTGATTTTGTAAGATTACTTTTAATATCCTGTCATTTTGTATGTTAAATGTATAGTAGAATTATTGCTTTGCGATTCTAATATTGAATTCATCTGAGGATTTCTTGAAATTAATAAATGATCATAACGTTAATATTAAGATTTGCTTTTACATATCCAGGTATTTTATTATGTTGTTTAATAACAATGCAGTTATAATTCACCGATGCGTGAATGATCAAAATAAACTTCAAAATAAAAAAGTACCACCATTAATATTACAGTTCATTGTAATGTAGCTTTATCTTATTATTATATTGAAGAGATAGAAGAAGAATTATAAAATATTTACACTATGTTATATTTATATTAATCTATTTATAGTACGGGTAATCTCGCTGCATTCATTATATAATACTAATAGAGCTATTAATTTATTATAATTAGTTAATAAACTATGGTTTATTAACTTTTTAATATAATCATCAAATTATGGATATTACGCTTTCAATTTATATATAATACAAAATATATAAAATAATTGTTTAATAGTTAAAAAAATGTATTCAAATGTATTGAGGAAATATATAATAATTGTTATTTAAAAGTTTTATTTCTAAATATAATAAATTTATTTCATTTTAATTATAGATATTTATGTTTAATGTGTTTTATTCATTTTTTTTATTATTACAAGTAATCTGTTATAATATATTTTATTATTTTATAATCTTTTCCATATTCATTGAAATCAATGATTATAATATCAATTATGCAAAATTTGCAAATTATGAGTATTCAATTGCGTAACTTTCTTAGCTAAATTTATATGCATGAACATTCTTTTGATGCGTTGATTTATTGCCATCTTAATTATTTTATTGAACGTATATATATATATGGCATAACCAGTAAACACACAGTGATATAATAGTTTTTTAAATCTTTTGATGCAATAGAAAATCAAAAAATCTTGAGAAGAAATTATTAAACACACAAAATATTTGCTGGGTCATCGGTTTGAGGCATAGAAGGCATAGAAGGCATTTTATTACACTATCTATTGCTAGTTTGATGTTTTGTAATCTAAAATATTTCCCAATCCGCACATTCATCAGTCCAGTTGTTGTTCTACGTTCTAATTTTATATGATATCTACGAAATGATGTTATTTCAATTTCCAAGAATGAAAATGATATATTACAAATAATCCCTAATAATGGATGCTTACTTTTATCCGTAATTTATTTTATTTGTTGATTATTTTATAAAAGTTGCATCTGTGATTAAAGATTATTTTTAATATATCATTATCATTTAAAAACAACGCATAATTACTTATTCAAATTATATAACAATATCAGTTGTTGCATAGAGTACATTGGTACATACATAGAGTACATTGAGTATACCGAGTACGCGGAGAGAGCTGGCTATAATAAACGTATATACGTATACAATTATGCGATATATAATCGCATTACATTATGCCATTTATATAAACTTGAAGAAACTACCTTGCGAAAACTTTATGGTACGTACTATGGATTTATAAATGTCATATATTGATATTTAATAACTTGATTACAAAATACTTTACACTTATAGTTCTTAATCAATATTTGCTTTATGCATTATTTTCTAATAGACAGTTTTGCTTTTTACTTTATGATGCATAATACTGCATAGCTATCTTTGTATGTGTACATTATGATTTATATATATATATAGCTATATTCGTAAACTCTCAATGGTTGTATAAATCTATGTTATGTATTAAGTGGCATCTATTTTCAATCAATATAATATATCCGTATGTGTTAATAATGAAATTGTTGAGATAGTTTAAATAGAGTTTCTAAATTTTCACCGAGTTTTAAGTGATTAATTTTTTTAATTATATTTCTAGAAACCGCATAAAACATCTTTTCACCTCAATTTTAATTATCTGTGAGATTTGCAATGATTACAAATCGTATATTTGCGCGATTTCGCTATACCTCTCATTATTACCTTAGACAAGGTTACGGTCTACGTATTCGCATTACACCCTATGCCCCCTAATGTTCTCGTTGTCTATTATATCAGATCCATATGCTGGAGGACAAGAAAATCATGATTTTCAGTCGTAACCAAGAGAACAATACGTCCAAGTATCCGGATATCGTTGACCGCTTCAGAGATACTTTAAAATCAGGTTTGTTTTCAGAATATCCTTTCAGAGGGAACCTGAAATATTTTATAATCACAATCTTAGATACGTAATCCATCGAAAACTATTTTATTTTTAATGTGATGTTTATACCACTTTTTCCACACCCAGCTACAAATGTACTCGCATCATATATTATAGCATATATATATATTAATATATAATTCATACATAAAATAAATATTAATATACTGACAAATATTGACTTTGTATTTATACTTTTTTCATATTTATTATTAGATATTTGTTTATATATATATATAGTCACATTATTCCACAAGCAACTATTTAATGTATTTATATATGCAATCACACACACACACACACACACACACACACACACACACACACACACACACACACACACACACACACACACACACACACACACACACACACACACACACACACACACACACACACACACACACACACACACACACACACACACACACACACACACACACACACACACACACACACACACACACACACACACACACACACACACACACACACACACACACACACACACACACACACACACACACACACACACACACACACACACACACACACACACACACACACACACACACACACACACTAACACACACACACACACACACACACACTAACACACACACTAACACACACACACACACACACACACACACACACACACACACATATACATATACATATATATATATATGTTTATATATATATATACATTATTATATTAATTCATTATTGTTCATATTGCTAAATATACTATTTATAAAAGTCTCAGCGGTAATTTCATAGCATAATTATTTAAATATCTGTATACATTAAATGATTTTAGAAAACAAATCAACAAATAAGTTTTTCTAAGATTCTCAAATTTTGTTGATCTATTGATACCCAGCAAACATTTTGTAACAAAAAGATATTATTACAAATGAATTAATAATGCATGTCAAAGTATTTAAAAATTACTCTACCCCAAAACATCTAGATAAACAATATTTATGTTATGTAAATTGTAAATAAATATTATTTGAAATTATTAAGTTAAAGACTGTTTTTATAACAAATTTATTTGAACCAATTTCAAATTTAAAACTTTATAGTAAACATTATATATTACTAATCATATGCAAAATTTCAACTTATAATAATGATTTAACATTTTAGCTTATGTTGGATTCAAGTAAATACTATATACACATGGCCTACAGAAAATATATGTAATTAAACTTTTTACATTGCATAACATTCTTCAATTTTATTGGTATATCATAAAAGTTGTATAAAATTATTACATTAATGTGTTAATCATGTAATAAATAATAACATAATATATTTTTATATTGATCTCTATTTTATCTTTATATGGTGATATTTTGCTTGCACTATATAATATCTAAAATAAAGCTGTTACCATGTTCTACTATATACTGTAACATTAAATTAATATGTATTAATATGTTTAATAGAGTATATTTTATCCACTATGTTTTCAAACCACTTGAAATTCTCTATATATATATACAATTTGTATTCATATGCATATCCACATATATGATCATTTTAATTTATATGCAAATAATTATTTTTATAAGATTGAATAATATATATATTTACAAATAAATATACCTAAAAAATAGAATAGTAATTTTTTGTAAAAAGTAAACAAATTTTTAATTTGAAATTAACAATTATATATTATTTTATTTCAGTATTGATTTCATCTAGGTTTATTTCGAAAAAAAGATGATGTAATTATCTTTAATAAAATGTCCACATTGATGTAATAGTAACATCCTTTGATGTGTTGACAAAAATAAAATATAATTTAAAAAGCATGCAATTCATAATAATGAGAATATCTGTATGGTTTGCTGATGTTTATGTTATTATTGTATCTTATTTATTTGAAATATCCTGACAAACAAACATATTTTATATGTAGAATTGTATTTTTATATTTTAATCAATTTATATCATATGTTTACTGGGTTCAATTTACTATATAATTATATTGATAATTTATATTGATACAATTTTATTTAAATTTTATTACAAAATATAATAATAAAATAATTTGATTATAATATTATGATATAAATATCATATTATGCCATATTATATAGTTAATTATATAGTTAATTAATTGATTATACAATAATTTATCAAGTTAAATTTACCCAAGAAACAATCCAGGTAATTTTAATTTATAATAAAATTATATATATAAAAGAATATATTTGATTTACTTTTAAATTATATTATAATTATATTTTATTTAAAATAATGATATCATAATTTATAATAGTTATCATTTGGTTTTCTGGGTAGTTTATAAATGTTTAATAATTGTATTAAATTTATGCCTTTCACTATTTGTTATCTTTATGTACATGATCTACTCAGGTTGTTTACTAATTGTTTATGTTATCAACGGAGGGGGAAGTGTGCCTATAGCATGAACCCATTATATGTGCCTGGGCCCATGTGCCTGATAGCAGGTACCCATTCTGTGGGATGATATCGAGGTGAAGTGAATGTATGCTGATATGATAACTGTGAAATGTATATAATGCTATTAATCATAATTGGTTACTATACTGGATTTCTTTGGCTATTAGTAAAACCCTATGATTTTACATGTTATTTTACAAGAACCTGATTTAACCGACTTATACTTTGATATCTTTATTCAGCATTAGGTTGAATCCTAAATACTCACCTTTGTCATGTTGTACTCTGTTCATAATACACTCTTTAGGATCCTCAAGGTCATAGAGGTCATCTCACTATTTAGCGTAACTCGATTGTAATTGATATCGTAATCGAGGGTTAATTTTTATTTACTTATTAATCTAATTGTTATCCGATAGGCTGGTAGTGAACTACTTTTAATATATGCCGATGTCGTTACGGTGTGTGAACATTAGAGTTTTGTGTTCATCAGCGGTGTCGATACGTATAAATAACATACGTTCGACTCGTGATTGAAGTGGGCCCACACCTCTTTACACCCACACTACAAACACACACCCATACGCTTTCGTTGCGGGACCAGACTGTGTACAGGATGTCCGCGTGCATTGTTTACGTTAGCTCATCCCATTGTCTTTGTCTTCGCGTTATTTATGAGTGAGGGCATCCGTGCCAGGTGCACCTCCAGTCTGCTTATCCTCGATCTCCTCATTCTCCACCTTGTTATCTTTGACCATAGTTGTAGTCTCGCGGTTGTAGAATGTGCAACCTTTAACCTAGTATGCTACCCTGGTCACACTCATTTTTCCAGGAACCTAGAGGCTTGCATAACGACGTATATAGGTAAACTATATTGAACTGTGACCTCAATTTGCTGCCTCCTTTGTCATTGTTTTACAGCTAACTTCTTATCTGACCTGTTATCCACTATAGTGATACTGTATAGGGTGTTATGTGGCATTACACACACTGTGACCAGGGCATTGTATCTGCTACTATAACTATATCTATACCGACACTTATCCTCCACTGACATTACACCCCTAATGATGATACACCCCTATTAGATTACACCCATACTGGCACTAAACCCCTACTAACACCGTACCCCTACTAACACCATTGAAGAATGTTTATTTATATCGTAACAAATTCAAAGATTATAAGTATTATAATTTCACCTTTAATAAGTGGTAGAGGATATCTGTTTTACACCAATATCAATATATAGATTTTTTTATCCTATCTGTATATATACATATATATATATATATATATATATATCTATACATATATATCTACATTTATATATATATGTATATATATATATAGTATATTAATCATTTATCCATGAAAATAATGGTATATAGATCGCGCACACATATGCGCACACAGACCTACCTACATAAACTCGCCAGCACACGCACACATACGCACACACACGCACACATACGCACACAAACAAACGTACACATAAATACACAGCATAACAATTTGTAATATTGTACTGTGCCTTTTGATATATATATATTGTATTCGAGATTTCAATGTAAATAAAATTAGAAACGAAATCATTTATTTTTAGCTCTGCCTGTCTTCTAAATATATCATCAGCGGTTTATATAAGTAGGATGTCATATTGATGTCAATACTGGTGTTTATTGCTGGCTAGCAAATCATCTCCAGTGGCACTGCTGATATCACTACCAACGTTACCAACACAGCCCCCACCCCATCACGAGTATCACCCCCATCACCACCACTACCAAACCACCACCACTACCACCACCACCACTACCACCACTACCACCACCAGCACCACCTCTACCACTACCACCACCACCACTACCACCACCAGCACCACTACCACCAACACCACTACCACCAACACCACTACCACCATCACCACTATCACTAACACCACTACCACCACTACCACTACCACCATCAATACCACTACCACCACCACCACCACCACCTCTACCACCACCATCACCAGTACCACCACCACTACCACCACCACTACCACCACCACTACCACCACCACTACTACCACCACCACTACCACCACCAGAACCACCACCACCATTACCACCACCACTACCACCACCACTACTACCACCACAATTATCACTGCCACTACCACCACCTCTATCACCACCATCACCACCACCATCACCACTACCACCACCAGCACTACCACCATCACCACTACCTCTACCACTAGCACCACCAACACCACCACTACCACTACCACCAACAACATCACCACCACTAGCAGGACCACCACTTCTACCACTACCACCACTACTACCTCCACTACCACCACCACCAGCACCATCACTACCACTACCACCACCACCACCTCTACAACCACCACCACCACCACCACCACCATCACCACAGCCCCCACCCCCATCATGAGTATCACCACCACCACCAGCACCATCATCACCAGCACCACCACCTCTACCACCACCATCTCCAGTACCACCACCACCACTACCACCACCACCACCAGCACCTCCACCACCAGCACCTCTACCACCACCAGCACCACACCCACCAGCACCTCCACTACCACCAACTCCACTACAACCACTACTTTCACGACTCTCACCTCACTAGCCTTACCTCTATATTAATTAGTGTCATAAATTATCTTTTCTTCATCACTAAACTTATCTTTACCATTTCTGTGCGTACATTTCCTTTTATTCTTAGATTTATTTTTATCTATTTTTAGGATACGCTGACTTCCCAATGATGATATTATCTCACCCACTCACTCTATCTCTACTGCGAGTTATTAATGCTCTTCACCTTTCTGACCTCATCATCTCCGAGTGATTTACTTATCCTTGGCTCAACCTACCACATATATCTAATTACATCACTTTTGATTGATGTTTTGTTCCTAAAATACATCTATTAGTTATAAAAATAATATCTAATACAATTTAATACAATTTAATATGATTGTCTAATGTAACTTCATACTGTAATTTTCTTAAAATAATCTTTACATAAATTATTATTCTTTGTTTTGATTTATCATTATTAAATATCATTTATAAATATTAATCCATAGTTCATTTTTAGTTGTAAAAATACAATTTAGTACAATTTAATATGATAGCAATATTAATAAGTTTGCTGTAATTTTCTTAATATAATCTTTTCACAAATTATTCTTGTTTAAATTTATTATTATTAATTATTTATTAACTATTTTATCAATTTTCATTTTAAAATATTAATTCATAGTTTATCTTTAGCTATAAAAATACAATTTATTACAATTTAATATTATAATGTTAATTCATTTTTTTAAATTTTCATTAATCAATAAGCAATAATTTATCACAAAATATTATTCTATATTTTGATTATAATTATTAATTATGCTTTTAAAAAGGTAAATAAATAACCAAATTCATTTTTTCTACGTGATATAAATTGACAACCAACCCTACAATCTGAAAATGTACTACAAACCCTACAATCACAATGTTATCCACTTAACCTATAATCACATCAATCACAATTTTCACAAATACTACCACCATCGTAATCACCACTACATTTAACACCATATTTTCGTTCTCGCTACCCATCTTCAACCCGACTATCGTTCCACCTCACTCCGGCCCCGCCATCACCACTCCGCCTTGCGCACCCAAACAGATGTCACTTCCTGCGTGATAGATACCGAGGCGGTCGCCTGGGATGAAAAGAATCATCAAATTCTGCCTTTCCAAGTGCTAAGCACCAGGAAGAAGAAGGTTAAACACCGAAGATGATGTTGACAAGATAAGATACAAGTGTATCAATTTACTCCTTTAAACTAATTTGTGTAATCATATATTTATTTCCTTACAAATTTGCTTTCGACGTAGATCGTGAGCTCATTTCATTGTCTTCTTTTCTCTTCTCCCCAACGATCTTCGACCAAACTATAACTCGATAACCGACTAGACCTCTTACCACTTTAATCCTCCGAGAAGGCAGACCATCGGGCCTGTCATCGAAACCCCCGCCGTATCCCTAGTGAGCCCTACCCGAACCCCTACAGGACGAGAAGAAGGAGAACATCAAAGTTCAGGTGTGCGTCTACGCATTTGACCTCTTGTACCTGAACGGAGATTCATTAATCGGGAGCACTTTCGCCGAACGTCGACGTTTACTGCTCGCCTCCTTCAACGAATGCCCCGGCCACTTCCTGTTTGCCAACAGTCTGACGTCGTCGAACGTCGAAGACATCGGCGAGTTCCTCGAGAAGAGCATCAAAGGTTCTAACTACGTTTATATGCTATTTAACCTTCGACCTATATTTAGTTTAGCTTTAATATCTTTAGCTTGTCTTTAGTCAGTCTTTAGCTTGTCTTTAGTCAGTCTTTAGTCAGTCTTTAGTCAGTCTTTACTATGTCGATTATATTTAGCCTACCTTTAATTTACTTTACTTGTCTTCAACTCGTCTTTAGCTAAGTTTGATTTGGTGTTGCCTTTAGGTCACCTATCTTTAAGTTTTAATGTTTTCACTTCAATTCTTCAGGAAATTGCGAAGGACTCATGATCAAAACTTCTGCTGATACCTATGAAATAGCAAAACGATCTCATAACTGGCTCAAGGTGGGAATAGGGTGTGTAGATGACAATGTGGGGTTTTGTGTATGGTATGGGGTTTAAAGTGGGGTCTACACCACACTACACTACACTTTACACTATACACTACACTACACTACATTACACTACACTACACTACACTACACTACACTACACTACACTACACTACACTACACTACACTACACTACACTACACTACACACTACACTACACTACACTACACTACACTACACTACACTACACTACACTACATTACACTACACTACACTACACTACACTACACTACACTACACTACACTACACTACACTACACTACACTACACTACACTACACTACACTACATTACACTACACTACACTACACTACACTACACTACACTACACTACACACTACACTACACTACACTACACTACACTACACTACACTACACTATAATATACTATACTATACTATACTATACTACACTACACACTACACTACACTACACTACACTACAATACACTACACTACACTACACACTACACTACACTATACTATACTATACTATACTATACTATACTATACTATACTATACTATACTACACTACACTACATTACACTACACTACACTACACTACACTACACTACACTACACACTACACTACACTACACTACACTACACTACACTACACTACACACTACACTACACTACACATTACACTACACTACACTACACTACATTACACTATACACTACACTACACTGCGCTACGCTACGCTACACTACACTGAACTGTACTACATTACACTACACTACACTACAATACACTACATTACACTACACTACACTACACTACACTACACTACACTACACTACACTACACTACACTACACTACAATACACTACACTACACTACACTACACTACACTACACTACACTACACTACACTACACTACACTACACTACACTACACTACACTACACTACACTACAATACACTACACTACACTACACTACACTACACTACACTACACTACACTACACTACACTACACTACACTACACTACACTACAATACACTACACTACACTACACTACACTACACTACACTACACTACACTACACTACAATACACTACACTACACTACACTACACTACACTACACTACACTACACTACAATACACTACACTACACTACACTACACTACACTACACTACACTACACTACACAATACACTACACACTACACTACACACTACACTACACTACACAATACACTACACACTACACTACACTACACTACACTACACTACACACTACACACTACACCATACTACACTACACTATACACTACACTACACTACACTCCACTACACTCCACAACACTACACTACACTACACTACACTACACTACACACTACACTACACTACACTACACTACACTACACTACACTACACTACACTACACTACACTACACTACACTACACTACACTACACACTACACACTACACCATACTACACTCCACTACACTCCACAACACTACACTACACTACACTACACACTACACTACACTACACTACACTACACTACACTACACTACACTACACTACACTACACTACACTACACTACACTACACTACACTACACTACACTACACTACACTACACTACACTACACTACACTACACTACACTACACTACACTACACTACACTACACTACACTACACTACACTACACTACACTACACTACACACTACACTACATTACACTACACACTACACTACAATACACTACACACTACACTACACTACACTACACTACACTACACACTACACTACACTACACTACACTACACTACACTACACTACACACTACACTCACTACACTACACTACACTACACTACACTACACTACACTACACATTACACTACACTACACTACACTACATTACACTATACACTACACTACACTGCGCTACGCTACGCTACACTACACTGAACTGTACTACATTACACTACACTACACTACAATACACTACATTACACTACACTACACTACACTACACTACACTACACTACACTACACTACACTACACTACAATACACTACACTACACTACACTACACTACACTACACTACACTACACTACACTACACTACACTACACTACACTACACTACACTACAATACACTACACTACACTACACTACACTACACTACACTACACTACACTACACTACACTACACTACAATACACTACACTACACTACACTACACTACACTACACTACAATACACTACACTACACTACACTACACTACACTACACTGCAATACACTACACTACACTACACTACACTACACTACACTACACTACACAATACACTACACACTACACTACACAATACACTACACACTACACTACACTACACTACACTACACTACACACTACACACTACACACTACACCATACTACACTACACTATACACTACACTACACTACACTCCACTACACTCCACAACACTACACTACACTACACTACTCCACACTACACTACACTACACACTACACTACACTACACTACACTACACTACACTACACTACACTACACTACACTACACTACACTACACTACACTACACTACACTACACTACACACTACACACTACACCATACTACACTCCACTACACTCCACAACACTACACTACACTACACTACACTACACTACACACTACACTACACTACACTACACTACACTACACTACACTACACTACACTACACTACACTACACTACACTACACTACACTACACTACACTACACTACACTACACTACACTACACTACACTACACTACACTACACTACACTACACTACACTACACTACACTACACTACACTACACTACACTACACTACACTACACTACACTACACTACACTACACTACACTACACTACACTACACTACACTACACTACACTACACACTACACTACATTACACTACACACTACACTACAATACACTACACACTACACTACACTACACTACACTACACTACACTACACTCCACTACACTCCACAACACTATACTACACTACACTACACACTAACTATACTATACTATACTACATTACACTACACACTACACTACACTACACTACACACTCCACAACACTATACTACACACTACACTACACACTACACTACACTCCACTACACTACACTACACTACACTACATTACACTACACTACACTACACTACATTACACTACACTACACTACACTACACAATACACTACACACTACACTACACTACACTACACACTCCACAACACTATACTACACTACACACTACACTACACTACACTACACTACACTACACTACACTACACTACACTACACTACACTCCACTATACTACACTACACTACACTACACTACACTACACTACACTACACTACACTACACTACACTACACTACACTACACTACACTACACTACACTACACTACACTACACTACACTACACTACACTACACTACACTACACTACACTCCACTATACTACACTACACTACACTACACTACACTACACTACACTACACTACACTACACTACACTACACTACACTACACTACACTACACTACACTACACTACACTACACTACACTACACTACACACTACACTACACACTACACTACACACTACACTACATTCCACTACACTCCACAACACTATACTACACTACACTACACACTACACTACATTACACTACACACTACACTACAATACACTACACACTACACTACACTACACTCCACTACACTCCACAACACTATACTACATTATACTACACACTACACTACACTACACTACACACTCCACAACACTATACTACACACTACACTACACACTACACTACACTCCACTACACTACACTACACTACACTACACTACACTACACTACATTACACTACACTACACTACACTACATTACACTACACTACACTACACTACACAATACACTACACTACACTACACACTCCACAACACTATACTACACTACACACTACACTACACTACACTACACTACACTACACTACACTACACTACACTACACTACACTACACTACACTACACTACACTACACTACACTCCACTATACTACACTACACTACACTACACTACACTACACTACACTACACTACACTACACTACACTACACTACACTACACTACACTACACTACACTACACTACACTACACTACACTACACTACACTACACTAAACTACACTACACTACACTACACTACACTACACTACACTACACTACACTACACTACACTACACTACACTACACTACACTACACTACACTACACTACACTACACTACACTACACTACACTACACTACACTACACTACACTACACTACACTACACTACACTACACTACACTACACTACACTACACTACACTACACTACACTACACTACACTACACTACACTACACTACACTACACTACACTACACTACACTACACTACACTACACTACACTACACTACACTACACTACACTACACTACACTACACTACACTACACTACACTACACACTACACTACACTACACTACACTACACTACACTACACTACACTACACTACACTACACTACACTACACAACACTATACTATACTATACTACACTACACTACACTACACTACACTACACTACACTATACTATACACTACACTATACATTACACTACACATTACACTATACTATACACTACACTACACACTATACTACACACTACACTACACACTACACTACACTACACTACACACTACACTACACTACACTATACTATACACTACACTACACTACACACTACACTACACTACACACTACACTACACTACACACTATACTACACTACACTACACACTACACTACATTACACTACACACTACACTACAATACACTACACACTACACTACACTACACTCCACTACACTCCACAACACTATACTACATTATACTACACACTACACTACACTACACTACACACTCCACAACACTATACTACACACTACACTACACACTACACTACACTCCACTACACTACACTACACTACACTACACTACACTACACTACATTACACTACACTACACTACACTACATTACACTACACTACACTACACTACACAATACACTACACTACACTACACACTCCACAACACTATACTACACTACACACTACACTACACTACACTACACTACACTACACTACACTACACTACACTACACTACACTACACTACACTACACTACACTACACTACACTCCACTATACTACACTACACTACACTACACTACACTACACTACACTACACTACACTACACTACACTACACTACACTACACTACACTACACTACACTACACTACACTACACTACACTACACTACACTACACTAAACTACACTACACTACACTACACTACACTACACTACACTACACTACACTACACTACACTACACTACACTACACTACACTACACTACACTACACTACACTACACTACACTACACTACACTACACTACACTACACTACACTACACTACACTACACTACACTACACTACACTACACTACACTACACTACACTACACTACACTACACTACACTACACTACACTACACTACACTACACTACACTACACTACACTACACTACACTACACTACACTACACTACACTACACTACACTACACTACACTACACTACACTACACTACACTACACTACACTACACTACACACTACACTACACTACACTACACTACACTACACTACACTACACTACACTACACAACACTATACTATACTATACTACACTACACTACACTACACTACACTACACTACACTATACTATACACTACACTATACATTACACTACACATTACACTATACTATACACTACACTACACACTATACTACACACTACACTACACACTACACTACACTACACTACACACTACACTACACTACACTATACTATACACTACACTACACTACACACTACACTACACTACACTATACTATACACTACACTACACTACACACTACACTACACTACACTACACTACACTACACTACACTACACTACACACTCCACAACACTATACTACACACTACACTACACACTACACTACACTCCACTACACTACACTACACTACACTACACTACACTACACTACATTACACTACACTACACTACACTACATTACACTACACTACACTACACTACACAATACACTACACTACACTACACACTCCACAACACTATACTACACTACACACTACACTACACTACACTACACTACACTACACTACACTACACTACACTACACTACACTACACTACACTACACTACACTACACTACACTACACTACACTACACTACACTACACTACACTACACTACACTACACTACACTACACTACACTACACTACACTACACTACACTACACTACACTACACTACACTACACTACACTACACTAAACTACACTACACTACACTACACTACACTACACTACACTACACTACACTACACTACACTACACTACACTACACTACACTACACTACACTACACTACACTACACTACACTACACTACACTACACTACACTACACTACACTACACTACACTACACTACACTACACTACACTACACTACACTACACTACACTACACTACACTACACTACACTACACTACACTACACTACACTACACTACACTACACTACACTACACTACACTACACTACACTACACTACACTACACTACACTACACTACACTACACTACACTACACTACACTACACTACACACTACACTACACTACACTACACTACACTACACTACACTACACTACACTACACTACACTACACTACACTACACTATACTATACACTACACTATACATTACACTACACATTACACTATACTATACACTACACTACACACTATACTACACACTACACTACACACTACACTACACTACACTACACTACACTACACTATACTATACACTACACTACACTACACACTACACTACACTACACACTACACTACACTACACACTACACTACACTACACTACACTATACTATACACTACACTACACACTACACTACACATTACACTACACATTACACTACACACTACACTACACATTACACTACACATTACACTACACATTACACTACACTACACTACACACTACACTACACTACACTACACTATACTATACACTACACTACACACTACACTACACATTACACTACACATTACACTACACATTACACTACACATTACACTACACATTACACTACACATTACACTACACTACACTACACACTACACACTACACACTACACACTACACTACACTACACTACACACTACACTACACTACACTATACTTACCAATAGGCTTTGTTTATTATATTATAACACACGCACAAACACGAACGACGCCGTACTCAGGGGCCCGCATCTTACTGCTTAGAGATGCTACTTATGAATTCTCCTGCACCGCGTACGGTGTACGCCGTACACGATTACCTGTGATTATGTAATAGCATGAGTTGATTTATAAGTAGGTGTGCAAAAAAGCGCATAGTCGAACCGTTACCCGACCGCCGATCTAAAAATAGAACATCGACTGCTGATGTAATAACGCATACAATGTAAGCCTAGGAGATCGCGTGTGCGCTCGTAGGCGTGTGTAGGTGTGCGCGCGCGTGTTTATAGGCGTGTGTTTGTGTGCGTTTTCTTGTACGCGTGCTCGTATGCTCCATGCAACACCTGTGCTATACTCCCGCACTCCCGTGTAACCTCCCTGGGCACTACCCAGCATGCTTTGCAATTACAATGTATAATATTTCACGGTGAATAAATATATATGTGTGCGGCTTATTAACTCTGGCACACATCCGCACACGTACACACACACTTACGCATATGTACACACACCAGCACACATATTCACACACAAGCACACACGGTGTGTGAAGATGTTGTTAATTAGTGTAAGAGGATATTAAGTAATGTGAGATCAATATAATTAATAATTATCTAAACAATTTTTTATAATATTTAAAAAAGATTATCAAATCTATTATCTCTTTAGATTGGGTTTAGATTGTAAGTCATATGATTTGATGAAAAAATATGATTTTAGGAACTAATACTATTATAAAATAGTTGGTATAAATATGGATTAATAAGCTTCAATAGTAAATGCCATTCATTTGTCATATATAGAATTTACTAATTATGAAAACTATATTTAATAATTAGTTCCAAGAAATTCAAGTAATATTTATTTCAATATTATAAAATTGATTAACAATAGTGTATATATATATATTAAAAACATATCAATTATTCTAAATGTATACTTTAATTTTCTTAAAGTATATATAATGTATTATATAATGCAATACTATATCTTAATTTATAAAAATTTAATTGTTGTATAAATTAAAGTATAAAATGTACTATTATTAATTATAATTAAACCAGTATTTGTTTATTATAAATATAACTATATTAATGAAAACTATATATGGAAATATGTATGCTGAAATATTTAAAATTTTCAATTTTTAATTCAACACATTTTTCTTATAAAATAGTATTGTTCTACAAAATATATATATTAGTATAATATGCTGATTTATTCACTCAAAATATTTAAAATATTTGTATCCTATTTTTAGAACAATTGAACTAATGTAATTCTAGGAGAAATAAGAATTTATTTGTCAATATTATTTTGAAACTTTATTTTGTAAACTGTTGGGGTCCTTTGGTGTAGACCCTACAATAGACTTACAAAAGCGAACACCCACTAATCAGGTCATTGATTAAATAGCGATTCCCTTTAGTATGGGCTGGGTTTCGGTTGGCAAAAGTCAGATGGGGTAGGGGTGGAGTAAGCCCCATAAATGGCATTGCTATGAAACCGATACCTTTGAGTTTGTTTTTTTTTCAATTTTGCGAAACTGCAAATATAAATATCAGTAAACATGGATTCCTCAGAAACTTTTACTTGTTACATAAATTTATTAATATTCAGTGCCTGGGAAAAATTTCTATGCATATATCCTCTGCACCCCTGAGAATAACTAGCGCAATAATGATTTCTATTTCAGTTAAAGAAAGACTATTTGGATGGCGTAGGCGATACTTTGGATTTAATTGTAATTGGAGGTTACCATGGAACTGGAAAGAGAACTGGTAAATATGGAGGTTTTCTGTTGGCTTGTTATGACCCCGATAATGAGGAGATACAGAGTATTTGTAAGGTTTGAGTAAACTCACTCATATACTCACTAACTCACTCACTAACTCACTCATCACTTTCTCTATCTCACTCTATCTATCTCTCTCTCTCTCCCTCCATCCCTCCCTCCCTCACTCACTCATTCACTCACTCACTCACTCACTCACTCACTCACTCCCTCCCTCACTCACTCACTCACTCACTCACTCACTCACTCACTCAATCATTTACTCAATCACTCCCTCCTTCTCTCCCTCCCACTCACTCACATACTACCTCCCTCCCTCCCTCCCACTCATTCACTCACTCACTCACTCCTCACTTACTCACTCACTCACATACTACCTCCCTCCCTCCTTCCCACTCATTCACTCACTCACTCACTCCTCACTTACTCACTCACTCACATATTACCTCCCTCCCTCCCTCCCTCACTCCTCACTCCTCACTCCTCACTCACTCACTCACATACTACCTCCCTCCCTCCCTCCCTCCCTCCCACTCACTCACATACCTACCCTAGATTGGAACTGGTTTCACTGATGAAATTCTGGATCAACATAACACATATTTTAAGTCCCACATCATTTCTGAATCTAAATCTTATGTTCGAAGTGAAGTTACTCCAGATGTTTGGTTTGAACCTTCTCAGGTAAGAAATACTGTTACTGCTGCTATTGCTACTGCTACTGCTAGTGATAATGCTACTGCTGCTATTGCTATTGCTACTGCTATTGTTACTACTATTGCTAGTGCTACTACTACTGTTATTGCTAGTGCTACTACTACTGCTAGTGATAATGCTACTGCTATTGCTGATATTGCTATTGCTACTGCTACTGCTATTGCTAGTGCTACTACTACTGCTAGTGATAATGCTACTGATATTGCTGATATTGCTATTGCTACTGCTACTGCTATTGCTAGTGATACTACTACTGCTAGTGATAATGCTACTGCTATTGCTGCTATTGCTAGTGCTACTAC
Source organism: Osedax frankpressi (assembly GCA_964035775.1). Taxonomy (NCBI): domain Eukaryota; kingdom Metazoa; phylum Annelida; class Polychaeta; order Sabellida; family Siboglinidae; genus Osedax; species Osedax frankpressi. Next base: position 30,229,990 of record OZ038316.1, read on the forward strand.
TACTGTTATTGCTAGTGCTACTACTACTGCTAGTGATAATGCTACTGCTATTGCTGATATTGCTATTGCTACTGCTACTGCTATTGCTAGTGCTACTACTACTGCTAGTGATAATGCTACTGCTATTGCTGCTATTGCTATTGCTACTGCTACTGCTATTGCTAGTGCTACTACTACTGCTAGTGATAATGCTACTGCTATTGCTGCTATTGCTATTGCTACTGCTACTGCTATTGCTAGTGCTACTACTACTGCTAGTGATAATGCTACTGCTATTGCTGCTATTGCTATTGCTACTGCTACTGCTATTGCTAGTGCTACTACTACTGCTAGTGATAATGCTACTGCTATTGCTGATATTGCTATTGCTAATGCTACTGCTATTGTTACTACTATTGCTAGTGCTACTACTACTGCTATTGCTGCTATTGATATTGCTAGTGATATTGCTATTGCTACTGCTACTGCTATTGTTACTACTATTATTACTACTTTTTACTAGTGCTACTACTACTGCTATTGCTGCTATTGCTATTGCTAGTGCTATTGCTACTGCTACTGCTATTGCTAGTACTACTGCTACTGCTACTGCTAGTGATAATGCTACTGCTGCTATTGCTATTGCTATTGCTACTGCTACTGCTATTGTTACTACTATTGCTAATGCTACTACTACTGCTATTGCTGCTATTGCTATTGCTATTGCTATTGCTACTGCTACTGCTATTGCTAATGCTACTGCTATTGTTACTATTGCTAGTGCTACTATTACTGCTACTACTGCTGCTACTGCTACTGCTAGTGCTACTACTGCTGATATTGCTGCTATTGCTGATACTGCTACTGCTACTGCTACTGCTACTGCTACTGCTATTGCTACTGCTATTGCTACTGATACTGCTAGTGCTACTGCTACTGCTAGTGCTACTACTGCTGCTACTGCTACTGCTACTGCTACTGCTACTGCTACTGCTACTGCTACTGCTACTGCTACTGCTACAGCTACTGCTAATGCTACTGCTACTGCTACTGCTACTGCTACTGCTACTGCTACTGCTACTGCTACTGCTACTGCTACTGCTACTGCTACTGCTACTGCTACTGCTACAGCTACTGCTAATGCTACTGCTAGTGCTATTGCTACTGCTATTGCTAGTGCTACTGCTATTGCTACTGCTATTGCTACTGCTACTGCTAGTGCCACTGCTATTGCTACTGCTATTGCTACTGCTGCTGCTAGTGCTACTGCTACTGCTAGTGCTACTACTGCTGCTACTGCTACTGCTACTGCTACTGCTACTGCTTCTGCTAGTGCTACTGCTACTGCTAATGCTACTACTGCTGCTACTGCTACTGCTACTGCTACTGCTACTGCTACTGCTACTGCTACTGCTACTGCTACTGCTACTGCTACTGCTACTGCTACTGCTACTGCTACTGCTACTGCTACTGCTACTGCTACTGCTACTGCTACTGCTACTGCTACTGCTACTGCTACTGCTACTGCTACTGCTACTGCTACTGCTACTGCTACTGCTACTGCTACTGCTACTGCTATTGCTACTGCTATTTCTGCTATTGCTAATGCTACTGCTAGTGCTAGTGCTACTGCTAGTGCTACTACTGCTGCTATTGCTGCTATTGCTGCTACTGCTAATGCTATTGCTACTGCTATTGCTGCTACTGCTGCTACTGCTGCTACTGCTACTAAAATTACATTAATAATACATCCTCTATTATTGTATTTAATTATTTTACAATTGGCAATATTTTATGATTTTGTTCATATGATTATGTGATTATGTGATACTTACTTCTGCTTCTCTTTTTGTTTATCTACATGGCCATCTATTTATTTAGAATATTCCCTTTGTTTATTGTTTATTCTAGGTCAGATGACATTGTCCTGCCATTCCCTTCACTACCAAACTTATTATTCAAACTAAATCTGTTTTAGTCCAACTATAATACATTCATTATTTATCAAACACTTCATTATGTTTATGTTTATTTTACTAATAATTTGCATTAGCTTTGCGTGCATATTTTTTGAGTCAGGTTTTTCCTTTGATTTTTCAAGTAATGCAATCATCGATTCATTTTACCTTTTTGCTGACTTATCTCTAAACAGAAGCCCGTATAAAAGTACCCGACTTATCTCTAAACAGAAGCCCGTATAAAAGTACCCAACTTATCTCTAAACAGAAGCCCGTATAAAAGTACCCGACTTATCTCTAAACAGAAGCCCGTATAAAAGTACCCAACTTATCTCTAAACAGAAGCCCGTATAAAAGTACCCAACTTATCTCTAAACAGAAGCCCGTATAAAAGTACCCAACTTATCTCTAAACAGAAGCCCGTATAAAAGTACCCAACTTATCTCTAAACAGAAGCCCGTATAAAAGTACCCAACTTATCTCTAAACAGAAGCCCGTATAAAAGTACCCGACTTATCTCTAAACAGAAGCCCGTATAAAAGTACCCGACTTATCTCTAAACAGAAGCCCGTATAAAAGTACCCAACTTATCTCTAAACAAAAGCCTGTATAAAAGTACCCAACTTATCTCTAAACAGAAGCCCGTATAAAAGTACCCAACTTATCTCTAAACAGAAGCCCGTATAAAAGTACCCAACTTATCTCTAAACAAAAGCCCGTATAAAAGTACCCAACTTATCTCTAAACAGAAGCCCGTATAAAAGTACCCAACTTATCTCTAAACAGAAGCCCGTATAAAAGTACCCAACTTATCTCTAAACAGAAGCCCGTATAAAAGTACCCAACTTATCTCTAAACAGAAGCCCGTATAAAAGTACCCAACTTATCTCTAAACAGAAGCCCGTATAAAAGTACCCGACTTATCTCTAAACAGAAGCCCGTATAAAAGTACCCAACTTATCTCTAAACAGAAGCCCGTATAAAAGTACCCAACTTATCTCTAAACAGAAGCCCGTATAAAAGTACCCAACTTATCTCTAAACAGAAGCCCGTATAAAAGTACCCAACTTATCTCTAAACAGAAGCCCGTATAAAAGTACCCAACTTATCTCTAAACAGAAGCCCGTATAAAAGTACCTGGTGATACTGTACTTAAAGCAAATGTCACGGCTTTTAATAATATTATTTCAAGAAGTAATGGCATAATTGTTTTCTTTTGCTCTTCTATCTCTTAAAATAGATTTCTATTCCGGTCATGCCTATGAAACCCCTGCTAAATTACCACCTCAATTATCGCAACTTAAAAGAAATTACCACAATTACTACCATCACCACTATAACAACCAACAATACACCCATCACCGGTGATATAGTTTATTATGATCTCAATCCCACTACAATGATTACAATCAGATAATGAACACCTCTAATACTAAAATAGGTTATAAAGCTGTGGTAAATAGTGTTAAACCCAACTGATTAGCATTATCCCATCAGTACCTACCCACAGCCATCACTACCTACCTACACCCATCAGTACCTATCAAACCCCATCACTACCTATCACACAGCCATCACTACCTACCCATACCCATAATTACCTACCCACACCCATCACTACCTACCTACACCCATCACTACCTACCCACAGCCATCACTACCTACCTACACCCATCAGTACCTACCTACACCCATCAGTACCTATCAAACCCCATCACTACCTATCACACAGCCATCACTACCTACCCATACCCATAATTACCTACCCACACCCACCACTACCTACCTACACCCATCACTACCTACCCACAGCCATCACAACCTACCTACACCCATCAGTACCTATCAAACCCCATCACTACCTATCACACAGCCATCACTACCTACCCATACCCATAATTACCTACCCACACCCATCACTACCTACCTACACCCATCACTACATACCCACAGCCATCACTACCTACCTACACCCATCACTACCTACCTACACCCATCACTACCTACCCACACCCATCACTACCTACCTACACCCATCAGTACCTATCAAACCCCATCACTACCTATCACACAGCCATCACTACCTACCCATACCCATAATTACCTACCCACACCCATCACTACCTACCTACACCCATCACTACATACCCACAACCATCACTACCTACCTACACCCATCACTACATACCCACATCCATCACTACCTACCTACACCCATCACTACCTACCTACACCCATCACTACATACCCACAACCATCACTACCTACCTACACCCATCACTACATACCCAAATCCATCACTACCTACCTACACCCATCACTACCTACCCACTCCCTTCGCTAACTACATACACCCATTACTACCTACCCACAGCCATCACTACCTACATGCACCCATTACTACCTACCCACAGCCATCACTACCTACCCACGCCCATCACTACCTACCCACTCCCATCACTACCTACCTACACCCATCACTACCTACCCACTCCCTTCGCTAACTACATGCTCCCATTACTACCTACCCACAGCCATCACTACCTACATGCACCCATTACTACCTACCCACAGCCATCACTACCTACCCACGCCCATCACTACCTACCCACTCCCATCACTACCTACCTACACCCATCACTACCTACCCACTCCCTTCGCTAACTACATGCACCCATTACTACCTACCCACAGCCATCACTACCTACCTACACCCATTACTACCTACCCACACCCATCACTACCTACCTACACCCATCACTACCTACCCACTCCCTTCGCTATACACACACCCATCTCCATTATGAACAGAACACTCCCAAAACACCACCACCGCCATATTCACCCTACCACGTCTACAGCGCAGGTCCCAAACCCAGCCTCCCGCCCACCACCATTCGACATACCACATCTCCATGCCACTAGCCATGTAATGTCAATAGTAAACTATGACGTCATTACCTGCCATTATAATTAGTCACATTGTCCTTTACTCTTTCTTACAGCTACTGTTTTGTTTTCATTGCCGCTGGTGATTGAACTGGGAGTCCCCTTAGCTGTGCACACAAAGGCATGCTTTACACGTTTACCATTGTAGTGTGTGTGTGTGTGTGTGTGTGTGTGTGAGTGTGTGAGTGTGTGAGTGAATGAGAGTGAGTGAGTGATTTGTAATTTATTATTACACACAAATTTCTTGATTATTACCCAATTAGAAGTAAATAATAAACATTTTGGTGAGGGAACAAAACAAGGATTAGATTAAAATATAAATATAATAATTATATCTTATCAGTTGTATGGGACAATGGGCTATTAGGCACCCAACTAAACCATCCTTATACATCTGTAGATATGTGATGAAAGAAAAAAGTATTGTATTCAGTGAAGTAGGTATAAATTGTGGTGTTTAGTAGTGAGTATTTCTAAGTAGTGAGTATGTACTAAAGTAAGTATACCATGGCTATTACTAAAGTAAGTATATTGTGCCTATTACTAAAGTAATTATACAGTACCTAGTATTAAAGTAAGTATATAGTACCTACTATTAAAGTAAGTATACAGTACCTAATACTAAAGTAAGTATATTGTGGCTTATTAGAGGTACCAGTATTGTAGATTAATGATTATATTTAGTTGATTATTTAGTGCATATTGTGTATATTTAGATGAATTAGTGTAGTATTGATATTATATATAGAGCTTAAACATGTTAGTAATTTGTTGAGAATAGGTGTTTTGTTTATATTCAGTACATTGTAATATTAGTAATAAGTTATAGTTAATATAAGGTTAAATTATATTTTATATTCTCAGAGTTGAAAGTTAATATATGATATAGAGTTGAATTTGTAAATTTAAGCTGTGTTATGTTTTGTACAGATTATATGTTAGCTGGTAATTTGCGTGTGTGTGTATGTGTATGTGTGTTTATGTGTGTATGTGTGTGTGTGTATGTGTATGTGTGTTTATGTGTGTATGTATGTATATGTGTGTGTGTGTTTGTGTGTGTGTATATGTGTGTGTGTTTGTGTATGTGTGTGTTTATATGAGTGAGTGAGTGCGTGAGTTAGTGAGTGAGTGAGTTAGTGAGTGAGTGAGTGAGTTAGTGAGTGAGTGAGTGAGTGAGTGAGTGTGAGTGAGTGAGTGAGTGAGTAAGTGAGTGAGTGAGTGAGTTAGTTGGTGAGTAAGTTGGTGAGTCATTAGGTGAGTGAGTGAGTTGGTGAGTAAGATAGTGAGTAAGATAGTGAGTCATTAGGTGAGTGAGTGAGTGAGTGAGTGAGTGAGTAACTATGTATTCTGTTACTACTGCTGTTGAATAGAATCCAAATAAAAAGTAATATAAAAGAAATAATTAAATGTGAAATATAACAATAATAATAAGAATAGTTTGTTTAAAATGACTTTATAGTTAAAAGTTATAAATAGAATTAGGATACTACTATTTGTATTAAATGTAGCCCACAACTATAAATTAGTAATCCATAATTACATTTTAGCTTAGTGTAATCAAATGACTATTGTAAGGAGTATGGACCAGTCAAATTACCATTGCCAGTGAATTCATTAGCGTGGTATCTTATCTGTGTTCTAGCTCATCTCCATCTCAACCTCCGACAACCATTTCTTTTGCATTCTCAACAATCAAAACAATTTCTTTTCTCTCTCTCTGTGGTTTCTATTTTTCTAATCGACGCCCCCACTCGATATCCCCTATAAGATTGGCCACCTCCCCTAGTGGACGTAGCTACCTGCGATTACGCCGTAGATAACCCAAGGTACTCCTGGCTGCGCTACCCCTAACAATGACAACCTCGTAACCCTTTAACCGCTCCCTTAACCCATCCTCAAACATATGCTCTATATGCACGCCAACTTTAAAATGTAATTTCATCGAAATTTACGTGATACTATACACCCCCCACCCCCATTTCCATCCCTTAATAATCACATACTCCTTTAGGTATGGGAAGTGAAAGCAGCTGATTTATCGTTATCTCCATGCTACCACGCTGCAATTGGATTGGTTAGTCTCTCTAAATCTCTCTTTCTCTCTCCCTCCATCCCTCCTTCCCTCCCTCCCTTCCTACATCTTTTTATTTCTTCGCTTTACAACGATTTTGAATGACCTATATCCTCATGTTGTGTAACTGATTCACAATCCTTGATCGGAATGATATTGTCATGCTGATTCCATCCAAATATGGGCAAATCTACAAACTCTGACATCATGACCTATTTTTTTGATATATTGTTTTGAAACTTTTAAACAATAGTATTTTCTAAATAATATCGAAACTTGGATGTTTACACTTTCTTAATTACCGAGCTCACTTAGAGTTTAGATCAACCTAAGGATTTGTGATTGGTTGCCAACGTCGTATGATAACTCTATGTTACGTAATTAACATCTCATATTCTATATTCAATGCCCTCGGATATTCAAGGTCGTAGCGCCCCCTATCTGTATCCTCAGATCGTATTTGGCTGACGCGAATTCACCCACTAGTTAAAATCACCTGATTAACGGATAATTGCACACTTCGCAGTGATTTAAGAGGTACAGCCGTATAGGTGCATATAGTGATGTGGCAATACTGTAATGATGTAATAGGTTTGAGTGGTAGTGATGTAATAGGGTGAGAAGATTGGATAGTATATTTTTGTTAAATTATGCTAATTAAGTTATGTAGGAAGACCAAGAAGATGTATATATATTCACTATTAGATATTACATGTTTATTTATGTAAGTACGCATTATGCAAACTGAGGTGAGTAAGGTCATATTCATATTCACCAAGGTCGACGAGGAAAAGGGCATTTCTCTGAGATTTCCGCGTTTTTTAAAGATTCGGGATGATAAGAAAATCGAAGACGCTACATCTAGCAGTCAGGTTTGTTACTATGGTTACGATGGTTTACTCACTTTACTGCGCTATCAGCACTTATATCATATGCTATTTATAAGTGAATCGACGTTACTATTATTATTAAATCTATATTTTTATACAATTTTCACATTCATTTACTACCATTTTCTAAATGATCAATACCTGAGCTATTTATAGAAAATAAATCCTATAAACTGCTACTTACCTAGAGCTATATTTACAGTTATACCACAAATATCATTAAATATATGAATTATTTTCACAATTTTCTTCTATTTTTCATTGCAATTAAATCTCTCGCACGCGAATTATCACCAAACTCGATGATTTATAGGTTGCCGACATGTACAAAAGTCAGGACCAGATAATCAACCAAGTCAAGAACAGCAAGTCCAAAGAACCAGATGATTATTAACTTTTAATCCATTATTATCGTTGCAAAGTTTTTGGTTTCTACGCCACAATAAATTTTCTAATTTATGTTTCATTTTGATTTCTACAAATGCAATTATTGCGCGATCAAGATGTAGATTTCATGTAATTTACGAGTCTTTTAGACGGCGACGATATCATCTTTCTATAAATCTACTCATCAAAGATACCAATGCAAACGGTGAATTCAATGCGTTAATGAGATTACATATCTCCTCCTGAAGTAATCGACGTAATCGGGCTAAATATCTGTTATATCGGCTCCTAGTTGCCGTAGTGCTGCGTAATATTTTTTTATAATTGATTGCCACCCGACACTAATCAATATTGAACTTAGTTCGATTGTTAGCCGAGAGAGTGAGTGAATGAAATCGCAAACCCAATAAACGAAGCGTGATTTTGTATATAAAGAATGCTTTTTATTTAAAAATACAAATACTAGACTAATGCCCATCATCCAGGGAAAGAGATAATGATATATATAAACGTAAAAAAACATTTCTAATAATGTTATCACAAAACTGTGAGCTCTATATATAAAAATATTAACAAGGTATATAGTTTAGTTGCGGTCTAGCCATTGGCTGGTGACCGCGTTGTTGCCGTATAATACGTAGGCTTCTCTCTATAAATAATATGATAGAAAACTAGTTGGCTAGTAACATTTTCCTCCAGGGACTGTCGTCTTGAGGTTCGTCGGCGCGTTGGTTGATGTCGACGGGGCACTGTTTCTTGTTGGATTTCAGTTTCGTCGAGCCGAACTTGGTTTGGGCGAACATGGCGGCGGTGAAAGTGGCTGGACTGCTGTTCGCCGGACTTATGGGAGACACGCGAAGACTGTTCGACGAGGAGTTGGCTCCTCCTGCTCCTCCCCCGCCGCCGCCGTTACCGCCGCAATTTGTTCCGGCGATGTCGATCGGCTGGAAGGTGTTCTGGGAGGAGAGGACGCCGCCGAGGGCGTGGCTTAGCGGAACCAGGGTGTCGCGTGCGATGCCCAATTCGCGTTCCAGGTCGTTGTCGTTGTCCGTCGGCTGGTTGCGAGCGCTGTACAGTAATTTCATGTAGCCGCTCTCGCCTGTCCGGTAGGTCACCTCTTTGGGATCTATCCACAACGTCAGCTCGGCAGGGATGATCTGCATGATCTCGCCGATGTCGAGTCCGCTGAGCTGGATGGCGACGCTGACCGCTTGGTCCATTTTATCCCCCGAGACGCGGATGCAGCGGTACGCCGAACCTTTGCACGCGTCGTCGACGTGCCAGTGACCTTTGAACTTGTTCTTGAGGCCGTTCTCCAGTTCATCGGCGAACAGGTTGACCCGGCGCCGAGGCAATCGGTTGTAAAGGTGAGAAACGATGAAATTGACAGCGATTCCGAGTTCGATGTGCATGTTTATCTGATTGGTTTGTTATCGTCGAAGTCGAAAAGAGTATGCGTGTCAGTCGGGTGGTGATTCGATCAGATTCCTGGCGGGATAGTAAATGGATAAAAACTATTTTTAGAAATTTAAATCGGCAACAGCTGTATTCCTCCGTGAATCGATTTCACTGAGAAACGCACGTTTTAATGTTTAAAACTGAAATTTAAAACTTTTCAGAAAAATAAATAATATTTAAACTTACTGGTCGTATGTGTTAGTCGATACTCTAATGGTTTATTATAAATTAAAGATAAATTATTCGTGTTTGAGATAGAATTGTGTAAAAAATATAGAATACGAGAGTACGAAAGTAGATGCAAAACTGGGCGAACGAATGATAAATTGTGATATTTATACTACTCACTAGGTGTAAGTTGTCGTGTGGCGGTTGTTTTCATAATAGTAATTCGCGAATTTAATATCGATCCGTAATAAATTATATTCATATATATTTTAGAGTACATTTCATTTTTATCAATATAATAAATTAACATTTATTCACTAGAAATGAACTTATAAGGGTATAAATTCTTTGTTATTGTCCGTTACCACAGTAACTGTTCTGAGGTGAAATCGACTCCATCATTTTTACTAGTTGATTGACAGTTTTTGGATACGCCCATTTCTTCATCAATTTCACATTTATGCATTTTAACAATTATGATTATGAAAATTGTTACATCCATAGACCTGTTACATAATTGCTATTATATATACTATTTATATATATATATATATATATATATATATATATATATTTATATATATATATATATTTATATATATATATATATATATATATATATATATATACGTATATATAGATATATTTATTTATACATATATATATATATATATATTTATATATTTATATATATATTGTATAATATTAGTATAAAATAATATACGAATTGCACACGTATACACACATATATAATTCATACAATTCAACCAGTATAATATTCATTTGTAATTGTACACCTCTGACCATCTATCATTATCGTAGTGTCAGATTTCTAATGATTAACATTAAAAGTACAGTTTTAGTGGTTGAAAAGTTACTCGTTTTGCAATCATAACTTAATAGAAAACGTTTATTTTGCTTTTGAAATCGGACCTAATTGTTTATCGTATGGTGAAATGATTTAAATGATCACTGAAATTCAAATTGAATAGATAATTGCGTGGTTCAAACTAACATAGAGGGAGTATTTAAATTATTATATATTTATACTCAGTTTATTTTATAAAAAGACAATGTTATTTGTATTGAATATTGAATACGTATAATAAAATATCGAAATAGTAAATAATATAACACCGAAATATTGAAATAATTACGATTTAATGTAAAATATTAATAAGTGATTACTTATTAGGTTTATAAATTAGCTGTGGTTAAGCATGATCTACACTTATACTACAAATACCAACTTAACAGCAGTACATCAATGATTGTATCCGTTCTGTCGATGCTAGTTCTAATTAATCCACCGGTTTTAATTAATCATTCCTATATTATAAGAAATATTTAAAAACCCCAACAATTTGCGAAATCTTATTGATCTAATTTAAGTTGCAGCTACAATTCATAGCTTCAATTATTAGAACATAATAATGGAAGTTTCGTATAGTGTGCATACTTGTCAAACTCTCGAAATTATGTAACAATTGAGT